>JAVYIG010001301.1:0-357049 GCA_035222895.1 Strongylocentrotus droebachiensis
TATGAAGAAAACCAAGGAGAACTTAAATCTTGGGCATGGAACTCAAGTAAGACTTGGGTTCTATGCACACCTTTTATCTATTCTTCTATTAGTCTTACTCGCTATTGCAAGTTCATTAAGAACATATTAAAGATGAAGTTGAGTTCTGGTCATGCGATTGCATTAAGAAACGGTGTGGAATCGACCAGAAAAGGTTGATCATCTAGCATATAAGAATTTGTGTGTATTGCAAAATTCTGGAATCATCAAAATGATAAGAAATTTGGCCAAGTCTTGGTAAAGTTACAAACACTGTACACAGAAAGATGTATATGGGACTACACGAACACGTGGCGTAAAAATCCTACCCCCCCCCCCCCCCCCCCCCCCCGAGTTTTACGATGTTACATGACATATTTAGAATATAAAGGCATTTGAAGAGCCATGCTTTTCAGGGAACATGTCTTATCTGATGTTCTTCCACACTTGCATACCGGTAATAAGAATGATAATGCTCACAAATTATTTTTCACCTCTTCCCAGAACTCAACCTTCTCTTTAAACTTGTATTATCAATCACAATATTAAAAGCTAATATTCTGAATATAGCATAAAGACATGGCATTCCAAACATACAGAGCTAAAGATCTTTTGGTGATTGGTAGACTTTAAGTTTTGGTAGGCCTGTTCGATACGATTGGAGCAAAAGAGAGAAATGGGGTCTAACTATTAAACAACAAAAATGGCTATGGAAAGGTTTCATAAAACAGGTGAGTTTTCACAAGATTTCGATTGACGATGAATACCTAATCGAGGGACGGAAGTTGTTCCACCTGAGAATTACCAGAGATCAAGTAAACAAAATTTCAGAATGTTTAACAGCCTTTTAAAAAGACTTTAATCAAACTCAAACATTTCAGGTATGCGATAAAGTAAACAGGAACTTCCTCCAAGAGCACAATCAACATGATACATGTGTAACAACAAAACCACAATAAATGGAATTTAACACAGATTTTTGTCCAACACAACACATACCATTACCAAGAATGTTTTCAGCAGGTTGAAAAATGGTGCCTTATATCCTATATAATGTATTCCTGTCAATTTCAGATTCAAAATATCAGAATCTGAGCACTTGAAACAGACACAACACCACAGGCTGCATGAGCTAAAACACTTTTCTGAAATCAACTAAGTTGAAGGACTATTGTTTAAAGCTCATAAACAGTTTTGGGAGCAAAAAGGAAATTGGAATATAGCCTGCAAGGTAGACTAGTTCAGCAACTATCCATGACCCAAATCATTGTCCACAAAGAGAGAGAGAAATCATACCTCTATATTCAGTACAGTTTAGGCTGTTTTAAGAGGTCTGTCTTCTAAGAACTCAAAAATCATTTTGAGAGACAGCTTAATACCGGTAATGAGATTTAAAAAAAAAAAAACTTTCTAGGGAAGAGAGTGGCGAGTTACTGATTGTCAGCCAAATGAAGATCTTGACCAGTTGACTACTGAATTGTATAGGTCCCATAGGCTTAACACAGGGACCACCAGGTTCCCGTTAGCAAAGGGTCAATAGCCTAATATGACAATCTTCTAATACAAATTTCAGAAATAAGGGCAAATGAAATTAGATTTCAGGCAAGTAAAAAGTAAATTATATTTTTAAAACAATCGCCAAGACCATCTAATCTTTATTGGATGGAACTTATTCGAAACGATTTTGGCAGTATTTGAATCTTCAAGATAATGACTGCTTCTTGGATAACATACAAAAAAATATCAATAAAACACATAATTCCCCCAAGTCCAACCGTATATATTTCAATTCTTTCTTCTCTACATGCAGCTCAGCCATCAAGATCTTCTAGAACAATTGCCAAGACCAACTTATATTCATTGGATGGACCTTGTTAAAAAGTATTTTGGCAGTATTTGTATCATCAAGATAATGACTGCTTCTTGGATAACATACAAACATATTAATATCAATAAAACACATATATTCCCAAGTCCAGTCGTATATTTCAATTCTTTCTTGCAGCTCAGCCATCAAGGCCTTCTAGAACAATCGCCAATATCATCTTATTTTCATTGGATGGAACTTATTCAAAACGATTTAGCATTATTTGAATCTTCAAGATAATGACTGCTTCTGGGATCAGTACAATACAAACATTTAAATATCAATAAAACACATATATTCCCAAGTCCAGCAGTGTATTTCAATTCTTTCTTGCAGCTCAGCCATCAAGGCCTTCTAGAAGATGAGGTTTACTTGTCTCCTGCTGCCTTTGCAAGCTCCTTCTTGCGTCGAGGGTCTTGAAAGCAAACCATACAGAGAGAGCCCTTCTCTCTTGTGGCCATATACCTGTTGTGACAAAGAATGATAGAATACAGAAAGTTTAAAAGGGGAAGTTTTAAAGCCCCACTGCACTACTTAAAGCCAATTGTGCCCTCTATATAGCAAACAATGCCTAATCGGTGACCATTGGTTCCCCATGGTCCCCTTTTTCTTATGTTAATTGAGAGCTGTTTTGACGAGATAACCACCTGTCAGTGACCATGCAGGGAGGTCTAATCCCTCCTGGCCAAACTAGTGCAGATAAGCTTTAAGAATCAAATTAAAGGGGAACTAACCCCAAAGAATAATTGTAGATATTCTTTAAAACAAGATGAATCTCTGCCCTTTGATGGACAATAAATCTTACGAACGTGTACAAGAGATATATAAATGAAGATTTCTTGGCATGATGTTATGCCATTTAGCATGACATGGGCGCAGCCATTTTCTTGAAAATGTGATGTACCAGTTGGAGTTGTACATGAATCATGCACCAAGCTTTAATTGGAAATTTTTTTTTAATTCAATAACAAACCTTTCATTTTTAACGAGGGAAAATTATAGCCGAGAAGGTAAAATTACATTTGGTGAAAAATATATAATAGGTTAACAATTGAAACTTTTGTATTTAAAAATACTAAAATATAACGGTCGACAAATCTATTTCATTTATGCGCAACCTTCACCCTAGAACAGCACCAACTTATTTATGCAATTTGTGTTCTTACAACTGGAGTACAAAGGATAATAGCAGGTGAATGAAAGGCTTCAACACCACAAACACCTGGGAAGGAAGTATCCATAAATTTGAATACATTTAGTTGATAAACGATTCAGCATAGTACGTCATGCTATCAAGAAAATGGTGATGCCCATGTCTTGCTGAGAAACTGTACTTTATCCTTGCTTTATGTCTTTTTCATACACTTTGGTGGAGAATCTTGTAGATTGATGGGCAAGAATGCAATAAATCTCTCAGGACAACCAAAGTTATTCTGAGGAGTTAGTTCTCCTTTAAATTTATTTTCAATAACAATTATATTTGTACCCCGGTATGAAAAACATAGGTAAATCATAATCAGTAATATCAAAGGAATGCCTCATCACTGTCACCATGCATCCTTATTATCTTGCTTTCCATCACATTACAGACTAATTTTTCTTAATTCAAATGTAGCTTTAAAGCACAATATTACTCAAGGAGAATGATACAGCTAGTTCTTAACTTGAGAACTGATTCTGTTATTCCTCTATAAAAGAAACTGCTTCAAAACAATTATGTTGCTAATAAGAATCAGCACATACTGACTCAATCAACTTGCGAGCAGATGCACTGCACAGAGAAATACATATATGGGACTACACATGCATAAGTGGCACTTCAGGAAGCTCTTGTCATAATGCAAATATGAGGACATTTGAAGAAAATATCTTGTTCAGGGGACATTTCTACGATGATATTCTTCCATATCACGCCAACATAAAAAGAAACAGAGAGCTCACAATTCATTTGTTAATCTTTACCAGAACTCCAACTTCTCTTTAAAGTCCCACTGCACTACTTATAGCTTCTTGCGCCCTCTATATAGCAAACAATGCCTAAGCGGTGACCATTGGTCCCCCATGGTCTCCTTTTTCTTATGTTAATTGAGAGCTGATATGATGAGATAACCACCTGTCAGTGACCACGCAAGGAGGTCTAATCCCTCCTGGCCAAACTAGTGCAGAGGGACTTTGATGCTTACTGCTGACTTTCACAAAAGACTACCGTACTTACGTTGCTCCTTTAGGGATGAGCATACATTCGCCTTCGTTGAGTTCATACTTCTTCACCTTGGCATCTCCGACCCCAACATCCGACTTTCCCTCCTAAATAATACACAATTCAAAGATACAGAGATATATAGCTCTTTAATGTCAGGTACCTACTACAGAAGACACTTTTAATATAATGGCATGAGGGGAATTCTGAATTTGGAGGAGAATATATGTTAGAGTGAAAAATGAAAAGCATGAAATATTTGTTATGTAGAATTGAGGGTCTTTGCGATCTCATTCATTTCTTGCATCAATTCTTCACAATTATATTTGGGTTGCCTTGGTGTCAGATACATGCAGCTAAGCTTGGGGCAGCGCCAGGAGCATCACAACGTGACGGACATGTGCGCTATATAAGAAGCCACCATTATTATTATTATTATTAAGACAATGCAAACAGTGTATACGCACAGGGAAGAGAGGCGCATAGTCCTCATTCTCTTTTGTACACGTTCTACTGTGCTCGTGCACACATAACAATCTGTTGAGTGTCTCATGTGACAATGTTTCAGCCGATAGGATACTTGGTTACAAATACCCTATTTTATATAGTCCTTTATATTCCACCTCAGGATAGCATCTCTAAGACACCTACTGGAAATTTCTTATAGTTTACAGATTATCTGAAAAATTGTTTGTGTATCGCTAGAATTCATAAAAATCAGCATCAAAAATTCACCTGGCTTTGTATGGGTTAACGGATACGAAGAAGGTACAAATAAAATACAGAATAACATAAAACTGCGCACACAGAACCAGAGTTGGAACTGGGTTTCGTGCAAGGAACATTTTATGTGACTGCGTACAGATACATTAAGTAGTATACCGGTACTCACAATTCGCTTTTACCGTAGGCTAATTGAGAGTGAATTTAAACTTGCAAAATCTCTTTAATTTTGAAGAAGTATTTGAAGTTCATATTTTCAATATAGTGTATCTACATGGAACTAATAAACATACAAAAAAAATTTGTTGGGGTTTCCTTGCTTAATTTGAATACTAGGACACTGCTAACGTTTAAATTTCACAGATATGACATACATGACGTATTTGTAATACCTGCAAAGTTCTACAGAATTTGATGTTGGCTGCAGAAGGGGCATAGTATCTTTAAATCTAAGAAATGATATGAAGTCCAAACTTACAAGCTGCCACAGCCAGACTTCTGCCTCCTCACATCCACCTGACTCTGTACCTGCTCCCCACATCACAACCTGACAAGGAAAGGAAGAAAATGTTTGAATATCGTCAAACATCTAGTAAACTCTATAAAAAGCACTAATCGGCTAAGTCCAAATCTTGAAGACGAAGACTTTTGTGGTCACTTACTAAAAACTGAAACTTTCACAGTGTTTCTGATTGAAGACCAGACTAGTTATAATGCGGCTTCATAAAAATCACTGGTCATTGCAAACTTTCAGTCAATAAAAGAACCATCTGACTTGTGATTTGTTATGCTGACCTAATACCAGAAGGATTTGGATTTGATTTGTCATTCTTTCTACCGGTAGAGGTTCGTTCAGATATGACGGGATAAACCACCAGATCTTCTTTTATATAAGTACAAGTAAGGCATATAGTAAATAATAACTTCACTTTTTTTCTTAACCGGTACACATAGTACTGTAACATTCTGATTTTCTGTTATCAAAACCCATCAAGAATAAGAACATGATTTTTCCTTCAGTATTATCACTAGCCTTTTCATAATACATAATTTTCTTCACAAACATCACTAAATTTGTTTACATACCGGTAAAGACAAAGGTTTATTCATAGGTATGTCAAATAGAAATGTATAAAATATCATAACAACGTTTGTGGCAATAGCTCATTGAAAGTATATCAAGGACCAAAGAATGGAAAAAAGAGTACAAATCGCTAAAAACTGATCTAAAACCTAAAAATTAATAACAATTTCTGTGCAAACTAAGGTCTTGGGTGGGTCACACTTTGGACAAAGCACTACATTCTTGCTCTCGAATTTTGGAATATGACTGGTACTTACACTGAACTGATTCTTGTCTCCAAACAGGGACTTGGATCCCTTGGAGTCAATCTCCTCTCGATTCTTCTCAATCCATTCCTGAAGTTTGAAAGGTTCGTTTAGCTTCCTCTCCATATCCAAGGTGACCGGAGGCTTCTCTGGAAGAGTTCCTGTGAGAGAAGACAACAAAGATTTCAGAGAAGTTCTAACTTTGGAGACTCGAGACCAGGATTTCTTGATGTATCAAATAGGCTAGAAAATGAATTGAATTACTTCTGGCGCCACAGCCTTTAACCCAGGATATCAATATCATGGATTATTTAAGAGGTGGCTTAATGTTTTACTTTACTTCTCGTTGGACACAAGTGGTCCACAAATTGGGATTCAAGGACCTAGAACCGGATTCAATTCAATACTTGGATTAAGTCAGTACTTTACTTAAAAAGGTTAACTCAGATCCCATCAAAGTATTTAACTTTATTAAGACAAATTTAAAGGCATTGTTTAGCAATGTTCAAATCTGAGATGCATGGCCCTACGTGTTATCAGTGTCTGTGTTATGGTGTAATATAGAAGCTCTAAAAAATTGCGCTTCAAAATGATCATGAAGTGCCTCAAAAAAGTAAAAACTTTGAGTGACCGATTTTACCATACTCAATTTCTCCAATAGACTGTAGTGTTATAAAAAACGTTGGGGGAAAACGTTTTCTGAAATTACGAATTTCAATCATTAATATCTTGATAATCAGACGGGCGATCGGCTTGTAAAAGTTGTGGGATTTCTAAAGGTTTATAATTATGATTGTAGCTTGAGCAAATCCAGGATTTTGTTTAAAATTTTGGTTAAAATTTTGGTTAAAAGCAAAATATGAATACTGCTAGCCATTTGCATGTCACATAAGCTAATGCGTAATAAGTGCGCATTAATGCACATTAAGTGCAAGCTTATGAAATTTGCTTGGGCACAGCTCATGCCCTGCGTTTGGTAGAAAACAGCTGCATCCTAATCAAGGCTTCCAAAATAATGGGCTCAAGTCTGCTAGGGAGCTGTCTTAGACCCCGTTCTCACTCACTTTGAGAGCGCTCCAAGTTAGACCGCTCCAGACCGCTCCAGAGGAACGGGTCTTGAGGAACGGTTTGCGAGCGTTCACACTCCGAGCAGTTTTTATGGCTCAAACCGCTCCACGAGTCAAAGTGGTCTTGTTGCTATGGCAGCTCAGGTAGGCGGGTCAATTTTTTCGCGCGCGGAATCCAAACCGTATGTACCGTACTACATGTTTCGCACGCAACGTCACTAGCTCACTTCCGCTCAAAGTACGCTTTCCGTTCACATTGCACGTTAGAGCGCTCTGGAGCGCTCTTAATAAGACCCGCTCCTCAAGACCACCTCGGAAGGTGGACTTCTGGAGCGGTCCAGAAGTCCGCTTCCTGGACCACTTTGAGCGTTCTCACTCACCTAAGAACCGCTCCTGAGGAGCGGGTCTTAGTTAGAGCGCTCCAGAGCGCTCCAACGAAGTGAGTGAGAACGGGGTCTTAGACTTTGAGTAAAATATCCAAAAGATTCAACTTCATACCAATTTCGGCTTTGCCAGGTACAACATATTTTATGATCTTCACCTAACCAGAAAACCAAGTAAAATACTCAGATTTCTGACCGAGTATTCCACTGTCAGTTTGAAAGGTGAACAGCAACCCTATGAGTAGGCATCATAGCACAATATCTGTGTGGCCTTTGGTTATTAGGATGGATAAATAATTAACAGCGCCCCACTGGCAAGCCGCGAACAGACCATATTTTCAGCTCTTAGGTTGACATCTTTCAACTAGTGCAACCAGCACTGTGTAAGTTTCTTCAATGAGATTGATTGTTCTGATATCAGCGCACATTTTTATATTGAATTCTGACTGAAAAATTTGACCTTATTTTGTACAAAAATCAATATAAATGGACATTTCTGGCCTAAAAAGTGACCAAAATGGCTAAATTGTTGTTGATGGTGGTCAATTTGACCACTATTTCTAGCATCAGAACACATCTTCTAATCTTCTTAGCTAGTAATAAGTAGTAAACACAAAATGATGTCTTTAAAGGTACTATGTCCCATTTGCAGGCCCAAAAAATGAAAAGGTTAAATTCCAACGGCATTTGAAAGATAATAGTAATTTAGAACTTCCCTAAAAAGGTGGGGCTTGAAAATGTCTCCAAGTGGGAAAATGACGACTATTAGTTGTCAAATCGACTTACGAGCTATAGAGCCAATAAGTAATAGTCTTGATTTTAAAACCATTGTACCGAATTGTCATGCGTTTTATGCTGCGCAAAGATTCAATCAGTTTAATTTCGGCCATCACAAGAAGTGGGTTATTGATGTAGACACATGCTTATGTACCCTTTACATCTCATTTTATGTATGTTATTACCAAAGAAGAAAAAAAAGCCAGTCAGTCACTCAATAGTGTCTGACAGTGAAGTCTAGCAAGTAAACGGGTTTCCTTGCATAATTTGAATATTAGGACACTGCTAACGTATAAATTTCACAGATAGGACATACATGACATATTCATAATTCCTGCAAAGTTCTACAGAATTTGAGGTTGGCTGAAAAAGGGACATAGTACCTTTAAGGGTGCAAAGTTCCTAGAAGAATGCAATACATTTACCTTCAACTGGCTTGCCAGTCTTATGTTGCTCTGAAGCAAAGTAGCGCTTAATGACAGGGGCTAGCTGGGTGCCTAGATCCTCACAGTAGAACCACTCCTCGTACAGTCTTTCAAGGGTGCCGTCCACATAGTACCTGCCCAGAAAAGTCAAATGTTCACAGTCAAATGTTGACTAGGGTGCGGCCATTTTGCAAATGGGAGGGAAGATATCGCCATTACTTTACATGTATACAGTCAAACCTGATTTAGTGACCACCTGTCTACAAAGACCACCTGTCTATAAAGACCACCTGTCTACAAAGGCCACTTTTTGTGTGTCCCTTGGGTGGTCGCTATAGACAGGTTTGACTGTATACAGTCAAAGCTGTCTCATTTGCCACCTCTCTATACCAAAAAGGCCACCTGTGGGTATTCATTTTGTATCACTCGACAAAGAAATGTGTAGCGTAGAACCTGATCTACAGTGACCACTTTCCATGTTTTCCTAGGGTGGCCTTTACAGACAGGTTTGACTCTATAATAGTCTGGTCACTGGATTCAATTATGGTGCTGACTGACTCTGAATCAAAATGAAATTACATTATCCTAAATGGCAATGATTTTAGTTGGATATTTGTCAATATGGCCACAAGACTTTGCCATCAGACTAATTGCATTTACATTGAATTCTGGTAGAGATGGACAGCATCAAACACTGGAAGATATATATATATTATTATGTTTCATTTATTCACCTCAGTCCATCCTTCTCTTCCAGATCGCGCTCTCTCTCTAGCACCAAACCAACAGTGTCTGCTTGCCTCTGAGGAGAATGGGGAATACAGCTCGGCAGAAGGAAGATCTGAATCGAGAGGAATAATATATAGGAGATTATCAAAAGCATGAGAAGAAAATAAGCACACTGATCCAAATAACATTTGGGGCTTCTCAACTGGTCTGTCTGAGAAAGCTTGAGCTTGACTTATAAGCATTTCTCAAGAAAAATTAGTCTGAAATTTAAAGTTCTCTGTTTTTATTAGCCCAAGCCATGCAGTCTCCTGATCAATTCAGTCATTCATGATGTAGCCCGGGGGTAATGACTAATGAGGCAATTCACCCCCTTACCCACAAAATGAAATATTTTGTCAAAAGCTCAAAATAGATGAGAAAAAAGGCATCAGAATTTCCCCTTGAGGGATGGATTTCAGGGGAAGGGGCAGGACTGACTTGTATGCTCCCTTTTAAAACCAAGTCTGGCATACCTCCAGTACATATAAATCTGGAGGATGTAGTTCCCTATCAAACATAAGACCCCAAAATGCACCCCCTCCCCTCCCATAGAGTACTATTTTTATTAATTTAATTATCTTTTTTTTCTTCAGAATTGTGACCCCCCCCCCCTCCCCTTACAGAAGCCTGTATCTACGTGACTGCATCCCATCTCCAATCATGGCTACAAATTGTCAATGACAACATAATAAAAAGGGGGAAAACAAGAAAATAAAGGTGACTTTATTACTTTGTATGTCTGATTCTACAATGTGATTCTTGTTGTCCTGATTAAATATATTTCAATTAAAAAAAAATGAATATTGAATGTGCCTACTTTCTCTTACCTCTCCTTCTTTGATGTGGATATCTCTATGTTTGTTCTGCTCCACAACCTTGAGGCACATGTCACCTTTCTTCATGTAAAAAAGCTGGGAAAAAAAAAAGATAAACAGAAAAGTTTCAATGATTTCATGATCCTTACTTTGTCTGTGTCACCAAATTTACAAACATATATCACAAATAACAAATCCTGATGAAGTTTTCAATCATAATGCTCAATGTTATTGTTTATATTGCCACAACCATTGTTCCATGATAATGATGATATGATGTTATTTTTGTAATAACAAGGGCCCGTCTTATTGGAGACTGTAAACTGGAGAATTGATTGGAGGAATTGAAGCAACTCTTTTGAAATACAACAACAAAGGAAACATATACTTTCTGTCCCAAAATACAGTGTTTGTAAACTGATAAGAGCATTTAATATGTATGGAAAAACCCTCAGTGAATGCAAATTGCATAAAGTTATCACAGATAACAGGAGACAACAATGTCAATGATATTAATTCTACAATGTAGATAGTGAAATACTTTAGTCTGACATATTTATCCTTTTCTTCCTGTCACCAAACATTCTAATGGGAATAAAATAATCAGGATAAATTGACTCTACAGCAATACAATGTTTGACGGTAGATAGTGACCTTCCTCCCATAATGCGCAGATACCATATTTGGAAAGACATTAAGACAAAGTTTCTTCTAGAGAATGTACAGCAGTGTCAACCAATTCCTTAGTTTACTAAACTTTTGTTCCCCGATAATATGATGAGATCTATGTATGTAGGCACCATCATAGTATGTTACTTATAGTTTATTGATTCTGAAACTATAATTTCTATTGGGCTTTCAAGTTCTTGACCCATTATAATTGTATGAGAACAGGAAGTGCCTTTGCTTAATATATCCATGGCTGGTGCTGCCCTCTATTGCCAAATACCCTAGTTGCAGTAGCGAGAATTCACAGCATGCAGGACATGCTTAAAGTTACGATATTCCTAGAAGTGGTGTTTCTTAAGAGCCTACCTCCTCTCCTTCCTCTATGTGATAATCCTTCCTGACATTTGGACCTCCAACAAAGAAAGCTTTCATCTGCCCTTCACTGTACCTGTGATTCCAACAAACATCAAAAATACATTCAAGGTAATACAAATTTTGGTATGGGGTCATGAATTTGGTTCAAATGAACATATTGGAAGCATATGCAATCCTACAATATTCAGTGATCGTTGTCGCGGTTGAAATTGAGTCTAAAGTGATGAATTTGTAAATAATAAACTCTTTATCTTGTATAGCTCTCTCTCAAGGTCAAGATATTAATTTAGCTATAAAACATGTTTCTTGACTAAAATCAAACGATTGGCTATTCCATTTTGAAATTATATATCACATCTGCATATTCTGAGATTTTCATGTTGGCAGCTACCATTGCATGGCCGTAGGCGCTATTTGAAATTTATTAAAAATTTACCAAGAGCACCGATAAATTTTGATATTCAATTTTTCTCGAGAGCAGAAGTGTTTTAGGGGCTAATTTTTCTAGTGCTTATAATACATCCACAGGGGCATCCACATATACAAAAATTGTAAGAATCACTATCTAGCCAATTTTCAAAATTTACCAAAACTTTGTATTACCTTTAAATAGTATAATAACACACATTTATAAGAACAGTATTGATGACGATGATGATGATAATGAAGATGATAATGATAATGATGATTACTATTATTATTAAGTGTTTGACATCCCCTGTGCGTGGGAGGCAAGAGGCGAACTTAATCATTGTAACCCCCAGGTCTCTCCTCCAAATATAACTGATTGGGGGAGTGCAGGTGGACCACTACACTGAGGATTCCTCCTACTCTTATACGAATAGTGCAGTGCCAGTGGGGTCTTAAGGTGCAAAGGTAGTGACTCTCCTCTACACGGGGCCTCCATTTAACATCATTTTCGAGGGATGGAGTGTTTTCCACTAACGTACATAGCCTGCGTCTATGAAACACTAACACACAACGTAGGCTACAGTCATCCGCATGGGTTGGTGATGATGATGAAAAGCTTTAATCTGTATCTCTTTCATCTCAAACACAAAACCTGTAATTCAAACATACCACCTTGACCTTGGCATCAAAATAATAAAAAAAATGATGATAATGATGACTGTGGTGATTGATACCTTCTTGATATTTGGAACTTCAACTAAGCATCGATAGCTATTATCTGCCATTGGGATCTCCTGCATAGCAAGTTTTAATTAGTCAATTAAAAAGTAATAAAATAATACAGTGTACAAACAAAATTTAGCCTGGATGGCCAGACTTGCACTTGCCAATGACATGTGAATAAACAAAATTTCGGTTTTGTTTACATCAAATTTAACTCTTCACAAGGGCAAATGGATGGCAACTAAGGCTTGATGATATTAATATATCAATGCTACATACATGTCAGGTAGATCTACTGATTATTATTATTATTATTATTTTTAATATCCAGATCCAGTCTCTGGCAGGTATGCAGATGCCAGAAACTTGGGAGGTCCGCGATGCAGACACGCGACTCCCGATCCCGCCCGCCCAGATGAACGGGGAGCAGCATAAACACAAGTTGCGGTGAACAACTGCGGGCTGAAAGTTGAAAGTGAAACCTCTGGCCCTGTCGATTTAGTTGAAAAAATGGTTGAAATATGTATGAACTTACATCATTTTGTTGCACACAGGTGGGAGGAAAAACTTCTTGTTCTCCTCAATCCACTCATCTATGTTTGTAATGTCAATATGATTCGCAGACATAATTATATCTTTAGTAGATAGATATCGATTTGTCGAAGATCATGGAAATGTAACGTAAATGAAAATGTAACGTAACTGTGCACGCGCGCGCTGTATATACTTCTTTCCGCATTTGTTTGATTATAGCCTAATTACGAGTATTTTGGGATTTTTGTCCATGCGGACAACTACTACTTTACCTTCAAAACTGAATTGGAAAAAATTCAAAATGTGAGAAAAATCAGGATATTTTTATTTTTATCTATTTTTTGTTCAAAAATATGTATTTGATGTGCTTTATTGTTGTACTAAAACATATTTTTGCCTTTTTTTCAGGCTAGCACTAACCAAACTTTAGCCCAACCCTTGACACACCCACTATTATTTTGTGACACTAGCAGGTCACCTTTCTTGATTCTTTCTATTTCTCTTTGACATGTTTTTTCTAAAAATGTGGGAGGGGGTCAGGGGAGCTCGAGCCCTGGCATGTAAGCTTCTAAATAAGCATATTTTTTGAATGACTGGAAATTTGTGAATTTTTCACTTTCCAACCAACGCTTAAAAAAAGTATAATTTACAAAAAAGTGAGAAAAATCCCGGAAAATCATGTCATTTCACCAACATTTTGTAAATCACTGGTATCGAATTAGAAATAAACCACGTTTGCATTTTATTTGGGGGTCAACTGCCCCTAAGCCCCCCCCCCCCCCATCACTCATACGCCAGCGCGGCTCCCCTGGATCCGCCACTGACAATACCTAGTGTAGCCTACGGAGCTCTCAAAAGCATTTTCCAAAGTTGCGAGGGGCACCCTCCATCCTTTGTCTGAATCAATATTGAAGAAGAAAAAACTTTAGCCAAAAGGGGGGAATTTTCTCCTGCCCTGTGTGGCAAATCTGGGAGGAGCGGTATATACATTTTGTAAAAAGGTTCGTTATTCCCCAAGATTTGGGATGTCTGAAGACTACGCTATGTTCGTATTTTTTTTTTTGTAGCATTGTTTTATTGTATTCATTCAGTACAAAATATATAAAAAACAAACAAACATACAGCTTCGTTGATTTACATAACATATCAAAATATAAAGAAAATTGTACATCTCTCAAAAAATACATAAGATAGTTTAATACACAGTACATAATGTTTTCAAATTAATTATACTGAACGAATATTATAAATCAAAGAGTTACGCACAGACAGACAGACACACCACACACGCTCACATAATCAGACACACATACAAACTTACATATCCCCCTTCCCCTTTATTCCAAAGCTCAACAAATCCCCCTTCCCTTCCCGAGCATTCACATCTACACATATTTTGTTTGAAATCCTGTCTCTTCCTTTTTTTTATGCGAGGGGGTGTAGCGATCGACAGGGTGATAACTTATTGTGATATCGAAATATGGCTTAAACCTGAGATGAGTGCTGTAAATTATTGTCATATTGTTTGGGGTTTTTCCGAATCTATTATTAAATTTTGTATCTATTTATTTACATAAGATTCTTGCACAAGGGGCCTTATACATGCACGACTATTTTATTTTGTTTATTTTTTTCAAATATGAGAAACACAAACATATTACTAGTAAGCTGCACATGATGATTGTTATAGTAATCTAGAGTTTGTCATTTTCCTCTGGAGTCTTGGTACTTTGTCATTAACTTAAAACCTTAATAGGTTACAAAATAGAAACTCGGGCACTGTGTTGCCCAAATAGTGAGGATCCATGCCCCTCGCTGCCAGTTTATGAGGCGATTACAAAACGGGGGTAGGACCAGGGGCGTCGCCAAAGGGGGGGGTGTGGGGGGTGCGACACCCCCCCACCTGTCAGGATATTGTCGGTAAAATTGCGCTGCCGTCGGGAAAAAGAGAAAAGGGAGAGGGAAAAAAAGAGAGGGAAAAAAGAGAGAGAAAAAAAGAGAGGGAAAAAAGAGAGGGAAAGGGAAAGAAAAGAAAAAAGAAAAGGAAAAGAAAAGAAAGAAAGGAAAAGAAAGGAAAAGAAAGGAAAGAAAGGAAAAGAAAGGAAAGAAAAGAGAAAAAAGAAAGAGAAAGAGGGAGGAGAGGAAAGAAGGGAAAAGAAAGACAAGAAAGAAAAGGAAAAAAGAAGAAAAAAGAGTGAAAGGGAAACAAAAGAAACGGGGGATGAAAGAGAGGAGAGAAAGGGGAGGTAAGAGTATGAGAGAGGAGGAGGTTGTTGGGTGGAGTCGTCTCGTCGAGGGAACAAGAAAGACACGGGTAAATATGTTGCTGTGTCGGGTCAGCTGTGTCGGTATTCTTGCTCGATCCTCGTGTACTATATGCAGAAGTTTGAAGTCGGTGAGATGTATATTGTCGGTCGGCCGACAAGTTTTTTTCCCCTACGAACTGTGACTTCTTATCCGCTGTGACGACTTCGATAGTGACTACAACTATAATACTTGTATTTTCTCGAAGTTTCCCTTTCCAATAATATCAGCTAAAGAAATCAAGGGTTTAACATTTTCGGGGAAAATAAATTCAAACAAGGTTTAAGAGTCAACAACGGTACGACTAATCGTCTTCATTTCTTGATAAAACGCCCAAAATTTCGCGCTTCGCGCGGAAGGAGAAACTTAATTTCGACGAGTCGAAAACGGTACAACGAATCGTCTTCTTTCTCTAATAATTTAAGGAATCGTCAAAGCTTCCGCGCTTCGCGCGAGAGTGGGAAACTGAATTAAGACAAATAGGGCTTAGTAAAAGTCGAAAACGGTACAACGAATCGTGTTCTTTCTCTAATATTTTGAGGAAACGTCAAAGCTTTCGCGCTTCGCGCGGTAGGGGAAAACTAAATTCAGACAAAATTAATAGGGCTTATTTAGAGTCGAAAACGGTACAACGAATCGTGTTCTTTCTCTAATAATATGAGGAAACGTCAAAGCTTTCGCACTTCGCGCGAGAGGGGGAAACTGAATTCGGATGAATAGGGCTTATTAAGAGTCGAAAACGGTACGACGAATCGTCTTCTTTCTCTAATAATTTGAGGAAACGTCAAAGCTTTCGCGCTTCTCGCGAGAGAGGGAAACTGAATTCAGATGAATAGGGCTTAATAAGATTCAAAAACGGTACGAGGAATCGTCTTCCTTTCTCTATATTGTGATGAAACGCCAAAAATTCCGCGCTTCGCGCGGAAGGGGAAAACTGAATTCAGACAAAATTAATAGGGCTTATTAAGAGTCGAAAACGGTACAACGAATCGTCTTCCTTTCTCTATATTGTGATGAAACGCCAAAAATTCCGCGCTTCGCGCGGTAGGGGAAAACTGAATTCAGACAAAATTAATAGGGCTTATTTAGAGTCGAAAACGGTACAACGAATCGTGTTCTTTCTCTAATAATATGAGGAAACGTCAAAAATTTCGCGCTTCGCGCGAAAGGGGAAACTGAATTCAGAAGAATGGGGCTTATTAAGAGTCGAAAACGGTACGACGAATCGTCTTCTTTCTCTAATAATTTGAGGAAACGTCAAAGCTTTCGCGCTTCGCGCGAGAGGGGGAAACTGAATTCAGATGAATAGGGCTTAATAAGATTCGAAAACGGTACGAGGAATCGTCTTCCTTTCTCTATATTGTGATGAAACGCCAAAAATTCCGCGCTTCGCGCGGACGGGGAAAACTTCATTTAGACGAGTCGAAAACGGTTAGACGAATCGTCTTCTTTCTCTATTAATTTTAGGAAACGTCAAAGCTTCCGCGCTTCGCGCGAGAGGGGGAAACTGAATTCAGATGAATAGGGCTTAATAAGATTCGAAAACGGTACGAGGAATCGTCTTCCTTTCTCTATATTGTGATGAAACGCCAAAAATTCCGCGCTTTGCGCGGACGGGGAAAACTTCATTTAGACGAGTCGAAAACGGTTAGACGAATCGTCTTCTTTCTCTATTAATTTTAGGAAACGTCAAAGCTTCCGCGCTTCGCGCGAGAGGGGGAAACTGAATTCAGACAAAATTAATAGGGCTTATTTAAAGTCGAAAACAGTACACCGAATCGTCTGCTTTTTCTCATAATTTAATGAAACGTCAAAGCTTCCGCGCTTTGCGCGGGAGGAGGGGCGGGAACTGAATTCAGAAAAGGATAAACAGTCGAGAACGGTACAACAAATCGTCTTCTTTTCCTAATAATTTAAGGAAACGTCTAAGCTCCCGCGCTTCGCGCGGGAGGCCCATCACTCACGTCCCCCTAATGAGCGCGCTTTTAAGTGATTCTCTTGCTCACTTCCGCCCCTCCCTAAAAAAAGATCCTAGCTCCGCGCCTGCATTAAAATATATAGCTATGATGCTGACTATGCTGAGGAAAATGACCATTGCAGGTATTGTAGATAGTCCATAGGAAAAACAATTTATCCTTCGGCCCCAGGGTTATTTGTAGATATTGGACATTTTATTTTGTCGGTAATTGGTGGCTAGTTTTGTCGGTAATCGTTGACCTCTACACCCCCCCACTGAAAAAGGTCTAGCGACGCCCCTGGGTAGGACCAATAATCCCCTCCGCCCCCTCTCGATATACGACTGTGTTTGACGACTTGATTTTCCTTATTCTTGCCATATCTAAATTACAACTTTCGGCCCACACCTAAATATAGTACAGAATGAATTATAATCATTATTATGTACCTTTTTATCGTTTCTCCTTCGAGTTATCTTTCTTCTTTTTTATATTTTTTTATATACCTTCACTCTTACCAAAATTAAAAAAGAAAAACATAACATGGATATTTTTGTTTCCCCTTTGCTTTAATTATCCATTATGTAATTTATGTTACGTAGAGTGCAAACCGAGAATCAGTAGATTTCGTATTCTGACATGAAATTGGGATAAAACGAAAAGGTTGTTGTACAAAGGTCAAAATGAGATAATGCACATAACAAAATCTGATGATGAATAGCGCTGTTCACATACACTACAAACCCATTCAATAATTTGCCTCAATGCGCATATCAGACGAGGTGGCCGAGTGGTTAAGGCGATGGACTGCTAATCCATTGTGCTCTGCACGCGTGGGTTCGAATCCCATCCTCGTCGTCAGTTTTTTGCTCTGTCCATTTTCTGTTTTTCATATTTTGTTGTGGTTCCTAGAATATTTTTTTTTAAATCAATAGCCTCTCTCTCTCTCTCTATTTTTATCTTCTCTTCTTGTCTACAGAAGCTTACAAATTATTCGCTATAAATTATTGTAGATATACAAAATGTATAAACACTTTTGGGGTCACATACTTTACCTTTAGAAGTATAGTAAAAAGTAAGTGGAACTCCTAATGTAAAATAATCACAATAGTTGTAACAACATAAACGTTTCTTGAGAAAATTGCAATATAGGCAGATTAAGAAACTATATTGAGATGCTAAAATTTAAACAGTAGCAAATATCTCTTGTATTGGGAGAGAAGGTCAAAAAATAAGAGAGAGAGAGAGAGAGCTGGAGAGAGAGAGAGAGAGAGTGCGTGTGTGTGTGTGTGCGTGTGTGCGTGTGTGTGCATGGACCTACTACTGTGTGTGTGTAAGAGAGAGAGGGGATAAAAGAAAAGGGAGAAGAAAAGTGACATTGTGACTTTGGCATCTTACTCAAGGTCGTAGGACAGCCCCCTCCAATGTCTAGACCCACACCACTGTGTAAGCATAATATTCCTCTTCTCTTCCCTGTTATTGATGTAAATAAGAAGAAGATATCTTTACCTATCATTCTTGTTTTCCTTGCTGTTATATCTTGTACCATTGTTTATGTTTGATTTGGTTTGAATAAACTTGAAACTTGAAACTTTACACAAATTATATATTGACCCACAAAAGTGCATCGATCGTGCGCTCCAGACTTCCTGTCGAATAAAAAAAGACATGGCAACATAAATAATGGAACGATAGCAAATCCCTTTACATGTTTACAATCCAGGCTGCAGTTTCCAGGCAGTTTCCAGTGTCTGACGAGGTCAAAGCGAGGAATGTCTAACATTGACTCTTACTAGTCTCATCATCTGTTCGTTTTACACGGTGGTGTTCTACAATGTCCGACATATAAGTTATACGAGCTCTGCGTGTATCTTGGCCTATACCTGTATAACTGCATGTAGTGTACAACAATAAATAAAGCGTCTTGCCTAAACTTATATTAGGGCTTGTGATACTTTCTTCAGTCGGCAACGACGGAGCTAGTATTTGAACATGGATAATGGAGGGTCGCAAGTGCCACAACTTACATGGGCTCAATATCTATACAGCGAGTACTTGCTGTTCTTCTATGATCCGGAAGAAGGTATTTTAGCCTATACCAGCAATACTGTAGTTAATATGAGGAAATACATAGTACTGCATACAACTTTGGTTGTATAATATAATGAATAGTAATACATGTAATATGAGTAGTATGTATTCATCTATATAGTACATGTATTAATAGTATTGGAGGTATTATGGTATCAACCGTATCATCGGAGTAACGGGTAGAAAGTACATGCAGGTCGATAGTAGTCAGTAAAAGTCGCATTTTATATTCGCCCTGTGTGGTTGACTTTGTTTTTTGTGCTCTCTGAGCTCTGTGTAGTTTTCTATGATGTATATTGTTCTTTATTATTGATTGTACCAGATAATTTTGTGATATGCAAGGATACTTGTAGCCAAATTTGCAATTATATCTTGCTTGTATTGATGAGATATGGCTACACACCCTCAAGAAAGATTACGGTCCTTTTCAGGACTCCTCATGCAATCCTCCCTCTCTCTCTCTCATATGGTGCACCTACCCGCAAGCCTACTATATATTGCTAGATATGTTCTTATGCATGGTTTGACTTGAGCTACAGTAAATGTGTAAGCCATTTTATACAATATATTGTGTGCTGTATGTAGCTATATGTATACAAGTGTCACCATTCATGGTCGCTCAACTTGAACGGACAGCATTGACTGCCTGCAATGCTGCATGGAAGCACAATTCAATTCATATTTAGGCCTATATCGTTTCCAACAGAAAGATAAACAAAGGTATTACATTTTTTCATACATAATTCTTTTCTTTTTTCTTGGTAATTATACAAATACACTTTGCACATAATAACATTATTAAAAACAAATTCTTAAGTTATGAGTAAATAGGGGGGGGGGGTCCACTAAAAATTTAGCAGTGCTTGTGGTTGGATCCCTTGGAGCCATTGAAACTCTGCCTGTTCACTCTCACTGTGTTAGCTTTTCAAGTATCAACTGCAAGTCTACCCTGTACTGTTGAATGCAATAGGATACCATGCAGCTAAGAAGTACTTGAAATTTCGAGTATCTTATTATCACAATTCATCTGCAACATTTCAGCTCAAGTTATTTCAGTCTGGGGATGTTGGTCCTAATCCTGGACCATCCAGTGAATACATCAGCATGCATGCAGAGGCCATAATAGTGCTCCCACACAATACGGGAATCCCGACAGAGCTGAAGAACGTACTATATAACAGGTTCTTTCTGCTGCAAAGCAATCCTGCATGGGCCCATTTGAATCCGGTGATTTATCAACATGAGTTGTCAATTAGGACTGTTCACAAAACTTCCAGGGACAGAAGGAAGGTTCATCCTGATATATATTATGGAGGAACATCAATGATTTAGGCAGCCAGGCTCATATTACTAGTTAGCTGCACTTGACGAGAGTTTGCCACTTTCGTCTAGGGTCTTGGTATTTTGTCATTAACTTAAAACCTTAATTTAAATTGCTTACCAAAATAATAGAACCCGGGCTCAGTGTTGCCCAAATAGTGAGGATCCAGGCACTAGCTCGCTGCCAATTTCAAGTTATGAGGCGATTACAAAACCCAATAATGCCCTCCGCCCCTCTCGATATACGCCTGTGTTTGATGACTTACTTTTCCTTATTCTTGCCCATGGGTGTCGATCCTTACGTAATACCTAATCATCAGGGGGGGGGGATGAATGAATAGATCATCCCCCCCATGATGAATAGGTATCAGTTACAGATCGACACCCATGTTCTTGCCACATCTAAATTGCAACTTTCTCTAATACCCAAATATAGTACAGAATGAATTATTATTATTATCTACCTTTTTATCGTTTCTTCTTCGAGTTAATAATCTTTCTTTATATACCTTCACTCTTACCAAAAAAAGAAAAACATAACATTGATATTTTTGTCTGCCGGCCGCTTTAATTATCCATTATGTAATTTATGTTACGTGGAGTGCAAACCGAGAATCAGTTGATGTCGCATTTTGACATGAAAAGATGATAAAACGAAAAGGTTGGTGTACAAAGGTCAAAATGAGATAATGCTCATAACAAAATCTGATGTTTGAATATGCGCTGTTCACACACTACAAACGCATTCAATAATTTGCCACTCTGCGCATACCAGACGAGGTGGCCGAGTGGTTAAGGCGATGGACTGCTAATCCATTGTGCTCTGCACGCGTGGGTTCGAATCCCATCCTCGTCGTCAGTTTTTTGCGTTGTCCATTTTGTGTTTTTTATATTTTGTTGTGGTTCCTAGAATATTTTTTTTTAAATCAATAGCTTCTCTCTCTCTCTTTTTTCACTTGCTGTCTACAGAAGCTTATAAATTATTCGCTATATTGTAGATTTACAAAATAGATAAACACTTTTGGGGTCACATACTTTACCTTTAGAAGCTGCCTATAAACCTAAAACGAAATTTAGAGAAGTATGGTAAAAAGTAAGTGGAACTTGTAATGTAAAGTAATGACGATGATTATATAACAACATAAACGTTTCTTGAGAAAATTGCAATTACGGAAGTTCAGACACACTATTGAGATGCTAAAATTAAAACAGTAATATGAATCTAGTGTATTTCATAATAATACAAACGTTTGTTATAGGGAGAGAAGGTCAAAAATAATATATATATACTCTCTCTCTGTTCATTTGAGACAAAATTACAACTTAATTGTTTGATTTTATTTCCAAGATAGCAATTTTAGAAAGAAAAAAAAGAGTAACGTGAAGACAGTACTTTAAAGCGGGACTGCACTACTTGTTGCTACTTGCTCCCTATATACAATGCCTAAGCGGTATCCGTTGATCCCACATGGTCCCCTTTTTCTTACATTAAAGGTAATACAAAGTTTTGTGAAATTTTGAAAATTGGGTGGGTAGTTTTACAATTTTGATATTTTTGGATACCCCTGCATGCATGTGGATGTATTATAAGCACTAGAAAAATTAGCCCCTAAAAAAAGACTTCTGCTTTCGAGAAAAATTGAATATAAAAATTTACCGGTGCTCCCGGTAAATTTTGATAAATTTCAAATAGCTCCTACGGCCTTACAATGGTAGATGCGACCATGAAAATCTCAGAATATGTAGTTGTGATCAGGGGTGTACGCAGGGGGGGGGGGGGGGTTTGGGGGTTCAAACCCCCCCTTTGGTTTTTTTTTTCTAAGGGACTTTTCGGCCGGCGCGATTTTCAAATTTTCGGGAGCAAAATATTTTAAAACCCCCCCTTGAAATAATCCTGCGTACGCCCCTGGTTGTGATATATAATTTCCAAACGGGAATAGCTAATCGGTCGATTTTAGTCAAGACAATGTTTGTAGCTTTATTAATATATTGACCTTGACAGGGAGCTATACAACATAAAGAGTTTATTATTTACAATTTCATAACTTTAGACTCGATTTCAATCGCGACAACGATCACTGAATATTGTAGGATCGCATTTGCTTCCAATATGTTCCTTTGAACCAAATCCATGACCCAATACAAAAACTTTGTATTATATCTTTAACTGAAAAAGCTGATTTGATGAGATAACCACTTGCCATTGACCACGCAGGGAGGTCTATTCCCTCCTGTTCAGACTAGTGCAGATAGGCTTTAAAGGGACTCCCTGTTCATATGCTATGCATGAAACATTTGATTTATAATTGTGTGGACATAGTAATGCTATAGTATAAAACAAATGACGACCATTAGTTGTCGAATCGACATAAGTGATTATTATGCACATAAGTAATAGTATGATTTTCAGACCCTTGTACCGAATGGTCGAACGTTTTGTGCTGCACAAAGATTCAATCAGTTTAATTTGGGCCATTAAAAGTAGTGGGTTTATTGATGTAGACAAATGCTCATGTACCTGTTACAGCTCGTTTTAATATATATGCTATTACCAAAGAAAAAAATGTCAGGCAGTCACTCAATTGGCAGGGACAGGGAGTCTGGAAGGTAAACGAGTTTCTTTGCATAATTTGATATTAGGACACCTACTAACGTTTAAATTTCACAGATAGGACATACATGACATATTCATAATTCCTGCAAAGTTCTACAGAATTTGATGTTGGCTGCAAAAGGGAAGGGAGAGAAAAATTGGCATGCCGCATCCTATAATAGGTAGCGGATTTTGCATTTCATTCAAGGTCGTAGGACCGCCCCTCCAATGTCTATAGACCCAGGTACACCACTGTGTAAGCAGAATGTTCCTTTTCCCTGTTATGGAAAGAATTAGAAGATCTCTTTAAACAAAAATATATATTGTCCCACAAAAGTGCATCGCGTGCTCCAGTGTGTGTGACTTCCCGTGGAATAAAAAAGACATGGCAACCCCGCCCCGCCCCCCCCCCCCCGCCCCCACTCCATGAACGGAGGGATACCATGCGTGTACCCAAACTCTCCGGCTCGTAACAAAAGAAGAAAAAAAGGGGGGGGGGTGCTGAAAAGGCTCGTATAACAAAAGAAAAAGATTGACCCGTATTGACTTTACACACGGACTTTTGCTGAAAAAAGGGGGGGGGGTCGCTGGGAACACGCATAATAATTATGCGTACCCTAAATAACACTGAGTGGGGGGGGGGGGGGTGGTGGTAATACAAATACTGGAACGACAGCAAATCCTTTACATGTTTCCAATCCAGGCCAGTTTCAAGAGTCACACGAGGTCAAAGCATGGAATGTCTGTATGTCTCTAACTATATGTCCGTTACCAAGGAGTTTTAAGAGCTGGAGTCGCAACTGGCAAACAAGTATGCCAAGTAGCTGTCGCTTTCTAAGGTTGCACACTATAATCTACAGGTGTGCTGTTACCTCATGACCGAGGTTGGGAGCCGCCAATATCATTGGAAAGCTTGAGTAGTGATTTTATTTACAAATGAATATCGTTAATCTTTCACTTTTTTTAAACCAACAAGGGGGAAATCGGATACATGATTAAATGTGAATACAAAGCCTAATTGTGTCAAGAAATTTGCTTACAATGTATATAAATAGCAGTTTTAATTTGTGAAAAAATAGTAAAATGTTACAATCCTTATTGAACCTGCAATTTGACACTTTTCCGATTATTTCCGGCTCACGAAAATAAAAATGTAATTTGTTCATGTAGTTATTTATGATGTTATATGTCAGATTAGTGCCCACATAATTATGCCCAGTCGAGTAATTTTGATTAATATTTCTGGAAATTTTGCTCCATTTCCTTTCGCTTGCCTCTTACTGTGTACTGCTCGTATTATCAGACGAGTGGTAGCGAAAAGTATTATCATTACAAAAGCGTATTTCCCTTTGAAAGTGGCCCGTTAGTTTGCAGCTAGGCAGGAACCTTCTGTCTACGCATCTGCAAGGAAGATCCAGTTAAGCACATGCCTGACATATTTTCTCCTGGCGGTATCGAAGATGGTACAGAGGGAATGAGCTAGATATACACTGTCGCTCATAAAGTTGGAATATTTTTGTTTTACCCCAATTTATGGAATTATTTTAAAAATAATTTAAAAATAATAGATCTAAATAATAGTATACATTCTCAGATTTTATTGAATAATAATTGGACAATGTGTGTTTTGCGTGGCTGCTAAAGCATGTGTATGCTACTATGCTTATCAACTAGGGGACCTACGCCCTTAAGTCATAAATGACAGTAATGAGGATTAATGCCCCACAAAAGGGCACTAATATATAGCACATCGACACGGTTTTGATTTCGGGGCCTCACAGTTACTAGGCCATTGCTTTGTCACTGAACCATGACTGTACGCAGCGGGGGCTAGGGTAGGGGGCAGTTTCCATAAATAGAATAAAACAAAGAAAATGCTATAAATTTTAAATAATTTATTGCATTTTACCCAGGTCCCCAACATAAACAAATCCTCTGTGTGCCCATGCATTGAGCCATAATGCATGGCCGTCCAGAGGATTGTTTTATGTTGAGGACCGGGGTAAAATGCAATAAATTATTGAACATTTATTGCATTTTCTGTATTATTTTTAAATTATTTTTTAAATAGTTCCATAAATTGGGGTAAAACAAAAATATTCCAACTTTACTAGAAATACAATCGTGTCACAACGATGTGCGTGCAATGACGCCATGTTTCTACGTGTCAAACGAAAGAGCTTCTCTTGGACTATCCAGAGCAATTTGTACGAAGTCTGTAGCTTCTGTGATATTGGAGATAGGTAGGGCGAAAGAAAGGCCTCAACAGTGACCTTGATGGGATGGTAGTGACTATGCCTACGAAGTTTGAAAGAAATTGGGATAGGGGAAAGAACCTAGAAAGGGCTCGCAAGCACTGCGTGCACAAACCAATGGGATTTGGTGCATGTTCGTCATTGCAACAAAGATCGTTATGGGGGCCACTAAGCGTGAACCCGATTTGCCCCACAGACAATGTGTGTAATGCATGGGCGGAAAACGTACAGGATCTGTATTATGACCGGAGTTAAATTGTTTTTTCTCTCTCTCTTTATGTCTTTTTATGGGCCGTATTTGGTATCATTGGAAAGAGAATTTCATGGTTGTTATTGTAAACCATTTTTTTTTTCTTTCTATGATAATCCTATCGAAACACGTGATGTAAAATAGATTTATAGGACAAAATGGCGTCTTAAATGCCCCCCTTGACCAATTTCAGAAATCTGGCCAGGAGGTGCCCTGCGTATTGGAACTCGGCATGTCACTGCAAATTTTCAAGGAAAAAAAAGGACGTTAAAGGGGCGAAAAGCAGTCTGAAAAAATGACGTCATAGCCGATACGTGTTAGATTCGGGCGGAAACTCGGCGGAATTCGTGTAGTGACCTTTGTTCAAATGCGATTTATTCACAATTTTCTGTGTGAACATATACAATACTTAGTATCATTCAAGAGGGCACTTCATTGCGGTCAGTTTGACACCCTTGTTAACTGCGAGCAATGTATTTCACTCATTAAACGCGCTATTACGTAATGCATAGTAAATTCATCATTTTTGGCGATAACTTTGCGACGAGGGCATTACAATTTATTTAACTTGGCAGACAGTTGTCACATATATGGATACATATGTGTGCCAAGTTTCATTGATGTAGATATAAAGATCGCCATTTTAGAGCAAGTTTAAGTTATTTTGGAATTTTCTTGAAAATGGCGAATTTGAAGGGCATTTTTCTCAAAGTCGGTCAGTGTTAGGGTATATAATTTTGTATATGGCTGGAAAGGGCATATCTTAAAGTATCTAAATCCAAAAAAGGGTACGGATTTGCCAAGCCATAATGGAGATACGGCCACAGAAAGAAAGCCAATTCCCAGAACTTTAGAGGGCGCTATTTATGTTTTGCAAAGCCATTGGAGCGTGAAATTTGGCATGGCTATGTGCAATTATGAGATAAAGATACTGTGAGATTTAAATACAAAACGGAATTTATATGAGAAAGTTATGGCAGGTTTAGATTATTTAGGGGTCAATTTTTCAAGAATTGGAGAGATTTTTGACGGAGTCGGTTTCAGATTTAAATTTTGAGTACGAAGATGGCATTTTGAAGGTCAGGTTATCAGTCGCAGACGAAAGAACATCTCTTAGACTATCTAGAGGAATTTGTGAGAAATTTGTAGGATCTAGGATAGTGGAGATAGGAAGGAAGAAAGAAAGGCCTTAAAATTGACCAGAAACGGACAAAATGGCGCCTGGTCGGTTATGCATGAGTGATTTCGATAATCGAAGAACGTAGTGACCTGGATGAGATGTTAGAGATGATGTCTACGAAATTTGAAAGGAAAAGAACATGAGGAATGCACCAAACTAGGATCCACAAGCACTACGTGCAAAACGAATGGGATTCCGGACGATAGGAAGAAGTAAGAATATTAATAACGTGAACGAAAACAAGGCAATGACGAAGGTCGTCATTGCAATGAGCGACAGTGTATGACTCCATCTCTTAAAACTCCTTGGTTTACATAGTCACGGATATGAGGCGCCGTTTGTAAACCTATTGTTTAGACAAATTATATGTTATATAATCATTATTTAACAAATAATAACCATTATTTACATATAATGCAAGAAAATGTACATTTTTATTTGTATATAATTTTTAACACATTTTTATTATTTATAAATAATTACAATTCATACTTCATTATTTATAAATAATGACAAAGTACGTTTCATTATTTATAAATAATTACAATTCACACTTTCATTATTTATATATAATGAAAAGCGTATTTCCATTATTTATATATAATTGCCATTATTTATAAATAATTACAATTCACACTTTCATTATTTATAATGAAAAGCGTATTTCCATTATATAATATATAATGAAAAGCACATTTCCATTATATAATATATAATAAAAAGCCATTTCCATTATATAATATATAATGAAAAGTGTATTTCCATTATATAATATATAATGAAAAGCACATTTCCATTATATAATATATAATGACGAGCCATTTCAATTATATAATATATAATGAAAAGCGTATTTCCATTATATAATATATAATGAAAAACACATTTCCGTTATATAATATATAATGAAAACTGAAAAGCGTATTTCCATTATATAATATATAATGAAAAACACATTTCCATTATATAATATATAATGAAAAGCGCATTTAAATTATATAATATATAATGAAAGGCGTATTTCCATTATATAATATATAATGAAAAGCGCATTTCCATTATATAATATATAATGAAAAGCGCATTTACATTATATAATATATAATGAAAAACGCATTTCCATTATATATTAAATAATGATTGTGTATGCAAATGTCAATGGTTGGTAACGCCCATAATATGAATATTCATGAGCTTGACTGCCCATATTATCCTCTATTCCAGGCACCTTTCCATTTTGTGTTCTTTGTGCATTCTTATCAGAAATCCTACGAGCGGTAAATACGTCTCTGTATCACTATACTCCTTCTTATTTGTATGCAGATTTGGGTATAATGATTGATAACTGTAATCATCCTCATTATTTTAATAAGAAATTGTTCTATCAGTGATGGAAGTTTTTATGTACGATTGCCTGATCTGAAGACAAGACTTTCGCTGCACGATATTTAATATATGACGTCACCCACACAGAGTGAGAGTTCGAGGTTTTCTTTGAAAGTTTGATGGTGAGTACAGCTGTAATTACGTTCAAATCTCGTAAATTGAATCATATTTATAAACATATCTAACGATAGTATGAATCTGCTGATTTGTCTGTACATTATGAAGTGGTTTAAAATGGTTATATCTGATGAATTTAGGAGTAATATACACTCGAACTTTTGATGCGTTATTTATCGTCGTGAGAAATATTTCAGCTCGATTGCCAGTCACTCCTTGATCCTTGGCCCAAACTTTCGGGCGAGACCCTCTCTGAAAATTAGATACGCGAGTATAGGTTCGATAGGCAGCTGGCAGATCACTTCACTAGCATGACTAGCGCTAGCTGCATCAATGATCCAAGCTTTTTGTTACTTTTAGGTCCAACTGTTGAATAACTACTTTCATAGTTGGGTCAGAAGAAAGTTAATAGCTAACGCTAAAAAGCATGGTCACAGTTGACATGAGTTGTGAACAAGCGCCAAAATTTGGACCAGATACTGAGATAGTTAGACGAGTACGAGAGTAGAAAATTTGAGGCCTAGCCGGCCCTAGGCCTACAGACCAGTAAATAATTGAACTATACCTGTGAACAGGTGCAGCGGATCCAGGATTTCTTAGGGGGGGGGGGCCCAAATTTGAAATTATGCAAGCCAAATATTGGTACGTGATAGTGACACCGGCAGTGACGAAATGAGCAAAAACAGGTAGGTGGGGGGGGGGGGGGGGGGGGAGGTATTTACGATCAGGTAGAGCGTTGTGAAATTGGCGTGGTGTTTAAGGACGAAGAACCTGCGGGGGTCAAGGGGTGGAACCCCCCAGAAGCTCAGGGGTATAGGCATTTAATTACGGTCAGATGAGCATATAAAGGCAAGAGCCTTTGCCCCCCCCCCCCCCCCCCCCGAACTACAACTACTTGTTGGCGGGGAAATTGCAACTGATATCCCCCTTCTTTTCTTCTTCCTCTTTTTTTCCTTCCCTTTATCCCCTCTTTACTTTTTTTCTTTCCCTTTCCTTCCTTCTCTTTTATTTTTTGATATGGGGAGGGGGAGAGGTTACAGCTGGGAGGCAAGGCCCTTTCGGCCCCCGATCTCCTTCTTTTCCCCCTTTTCTTCTTCCTCTTCTTTCTTTCCCTTTCTCTCCTTTTTCCCTTCTTTTCCTTCTTTCTCTCTCTCTCTCTCTTTTTTTTTTGCGGGTGGGGGGGGGGGGGGGAGGGCCAAGGCCCGCTCGGCCCCCTGGGATCCGTGCCTGCCTGTGAATGTGATACTCGTAGTCGTACAGAGCCTTGTAGCTATCTAACAAATTAAAACACGATCCCCCCCCCAAAAAAAAAAATTCAGTCTAGACTACATCGTATAGTATACAGGGGTACGTATAGTGGTGCCTGTGTGTTGCTTAAAGGTAAAGACCAGTATTGGTAACGCCCCAATTTCAAAAAAAGAAATGGAAGCTCTCATTACCAATCATGTGAAAGAATATGTTTTGACTAATACATGATGATAAAAAATTTGCCGGGAAACCGCCTGCTAATTCATATATTTGGTAAATTTGTTTCTATCATGGTCCTGTGAGAGATATAGGGTAGTCCCATATACATCTTTCTGTGTATAGTGCTTGTAACTTTACGAAGAATGGGCCAAATTTCTTATCATTTTGATGATTCCAGAACCTTGCAGATGCTAGATGATCAACCTTTTCTGATGGATTCCACAACGTTTCTTTCACAATTCAATTGCATGACCATAACTGGTCTTTACCTTTAAACTCTTTGTTGGCTTAGCCTAATTTGCCTCTACTCTAGGCTCTATCTTTGAATTTTTGTTTGCTGTAAACACGATTAAGTTTTCTCTGTCATATATAGATCTAGGTCCATATCTGTTTTGCGTTTTTTCAAATTGATAGAATGAACAGTTACGAGACATGGATCTAGATCAGCTAGAGACTGTAGATCAACTAGATCTGGATCAAGAAATTGAATATAAATTTCAATGTTAGATAATGAAGGAGGGCTTTTTTGGTGAAGAGAAAATCTAAATTAAAATAGAACAGTTAATTCTGCAAATGCTCATCAATGTTTAAATGATCATGCTCATTTCCTTTTATTCTAAGAATTAAATCCCCCCCCCTCCTCTTTTACAGGAAAATGTACAGAGACTTGTCGCAGTTAATGCAGTACCAAATGCTTGCTTTCTTGGAGTGTGTGCTTGAAACAAGAATGTCCTGGAGAAAACAGACCACCACAAGAGAAGGTAAACATCTTTACTGTTTAGTTTTTTTCAAGTTAAACAACATTTTGAAATAGGTGAGGTCAAGGTCAAGCTGAAGGGGATGCAAAGGGCTGGTTTGAGAAGTATGTATTCATGGGATGGCTATGTATGAATCCACATGTCTACTAACACGTTGCTGAAGTGTTTCTCTTTTTAGGATTAACATTTTAAGCTCATGTGCAGGGGGGAAGGGGGGGGGGGGGGGTCCAATACATGAAAAGGAACGACAAGCAAACAAAATTTAAAAAATTGACATCAAATTTTGCTGAAAAACTAAACGTTGAAGACAACTATAATATTAAATAGTGTGATTTATTTCAAATTTGGTTAATATATTGAATTGTTTATAATTCTCTTCCAGGGATTGAAAAGGAGGGCTTCCTGTTGAGAGGTCATGGGGTGCCTTGAGGTTCCAGTCTTGATGTTCTGCCCCTTACCTCAAAGCGATGGCCTCTTGTGCCTGACATATTGGGAGCAAAGCTCAATGGACTGGTAATTCATAATGAATATTACAATGTTTTTTTTTAATCTGGTAAAGAAACAGATAAATTCATAGCAAGTGAGCCTGTCATGGCATTTCAAGTGACCCAACATTTGCTCCTGCAACGACTGCTCAAGGCTTTATTTGTCAAATGTGTAGGGTTAGGCCGAGGGTTGCAATTGGGATTGAGGTTAGGTGTAAGGTTAGGGTTAGGTCTAGTGTTGGATCCAGGGATGAAGTTAAGTATTTGGATAATAGTGTAGGAAATTGATGTTGAGCAAATGTCTTGAGGAACAAGTGTCATACAATCAGATTTTCCAGGTGCTGGTGGAGCTGTATGTATTGATACTCATCATTGGTAGTTTAAAAATCTTCCTTTGTATTAGTAAACTAAAAATACGCCGACCCCCAGTTTGTGTAATGTGTACCTGATTTTTACGACATGCTCTATTGTTTAGTGGTTATGTTGTAACACAAAATGAATTCTTAATCTTAATTCTGGATCGGTAGCTAAACGTAATATTAACCCTAAAGCTAATCTAAAACCCTATCACAAGCAATAACCATATATCTTGATGAAATAAAGCTTGTGTTAAGCATTGGCAGACCCAAAGTCAGGTTATCCTAAATTCCTTTCTACATACTGCTATTGTATAAAGTTGATATTTAAGTACATCCCATTGCAAGTTCTAAAATTTCTGTAAAAACCTTACCCTGCTGCAAGATGATAGTATGTGAAGTAAGTTGGCTCATAGTAGAGCATGAATTATTACCTGCAACTCTCGACCAATACACCCTTGCCACCTGCAATCCATCTCAGTTTCACAATATATTCTTTAAACAACATTAACTGAAGTTCAAATTTTTGATTAGTGATTAAGAAAGGCTACAAAGAATTGTATTCTTTTTTCACACTCGTATAATAGAGGGGGAGGGGGGGGGGGGCAGCCTAGCAGTACAAGATCTAATTATTTTATATATGACTATATCCTGTTGTCCTGGGGGTAGATATCCCAAAACTTGCAAGTGTGATAAAGAAAAATATGTTTGTGTACTAAAAGTGAAACAAAAACAAATCACTGGAAACTTTTGGTTGTTAATAACTCAAAAGTTATACTCAAATCAAAATGAGGTTTTCACAGCTTAAAGTTTAAGGATGTACATTCTATGCCATTTCTATGAATGCTAATTCAAAATTGCTATTCTTAAAGCCCCACTGTCCTACTTGTAGCTACTTGCTAAAACTTCCCCAATTGGTGCCTGTTGGTCCCCATGATCCTCTCTTTCTTATGTTAGTTGAGAGCTGAGTTGATGAGATAGCCACCTGCCAGTGACCTGGCTTGGTGGTCTAATCCCTTCTGGCCCAGTAGTATTGACGGTCTTTAAAACAATGGTCGGAATGTTTGATTAGATCTTTTACTCAGACATGTAGTATATTAGTAATAAAATACATGTTTGGCAATATGGTATTTCATTTCAGACCATAATGAGAAGTAATATTTTAATCTGGGATCTCTCGTTGGCACAGAAAATAAGGAATGTACTTCTGTCGAGCAAACAGTGAATTTATATAAAACTAATAGCCCTTTGAAGATTACTAGAAGAAGAAAAACAACAAGAAACAAGAAAAAGAAATATACTTGTGATGTGAGCTTTAGATCTTAAAGTGCTTGTAACAATATTGGATTTTTTTTTCTTCTTTCAATTAACATTTTATTCATGAACAGATGGCTTATTGGAATTGGTTACAAAGATGCAAGTGGACTTGTCTGTAGTAGTTGCTGAAGAGGAGCAGTCAGCATAAGGAGCGTGTGCCTCCAAAACAACGTGGGAACTTCTCCCAAGTTCATCTCAAATCACAAGGCTCTTCAGGAATCAAGATGTAACAATGGAGGTTGAGAAGGAGTTTGCGACCCTCCTGATTTGGACTACTCGCTATATACATTCTCAATCAATGGATTGTAGCCATTCTGCACAAAACTCAACAAGTCATGATTGAGAAAAACGCAACAAATACTTGGTTAAGCATTGATTTATGTGACTGGTATTAGGGTAGGTTTCAGCTTGGTAATTTTATATTAACTATGTCCCAAAAGAACCTCATTGGTCCTTATGGTTCCACGCCACAAGCTGCTCCCTCCCCTGTTTCGGTATACCGTACCCAGACTATCAAGGGATCAAATGAATTAAAATCCACACTTGATTACAAATGAATTGATCTTTTGAATATTGTCATCATTTCAGGGTGGTTTTGGTTACGGGTTAGTGTGAGCTTTCTGTGCGTAAAATTGAGGGTACTTCGTGCGGAGATCAGTGGATGGATATTTCATGTACAATGCAAGAGAGGTGTCTATCTTCATTGGAATTCAGGATGTGAATTCCAATGAAGATGGCTTGTTTATAAGGAGAGAAGCAAGATAGATTGATTTAAACTTAATGACATCAGGGAATGTTTGCCTGTATTGTATGAATGACACGGATATTGAATAACGTGCAGTTAAGTGGGTAGAATGGCATAATATATTCAATTTGTACACCATTCTATTGAATTTTTTTAAAACAGCATTTGTGCACAGGTCTATGGAAAACCAGTAGGTGGCATATACAATAAGATCATTTACTGCAGCTCAAGGAGTACCGTAGATATCACTTACCGCAGTTGCTGCTGTTTGTGCCCACATGCATATTAATATCAAGCAGTTGAAGCTAAAACTAATATAATCTAATTAACAGGTTTTTTTTCCAATTACCATAACAAGAGAGAAAAACATACTTTTATAATAACTTCCATTATTATTATTTGATCCACGAGACCGAGTAGTCCAGCCCTCGTGAATCTGTATGTTCTCCAGATTTCATTGTCAGGGCCTATCAGGGGGCGGATCTAGCTTTTTGCTAAGGAGGGGGGTTGACCCTATGACGATGCAGAGCATCGCCCACGAGCCGCATAGCGGCGAGGCGATTAACGCATTTATAAGATGGATTTTCTTTTTTTTCTCTCTGTCTCGCTATCTCACTGCATTATAAATTTTTCATTTTCACGCCGACATCAACATCTCTCACCATTATAACAGTTCTCTCATTTCCTTTCCTTTCTCTTTTGCTCTCTCTCTCTCTCTCTGAACCCTCGCGTTCTGTTTCCAGATTTTTTCCACATATGATTCCATTTATCCAACCATATATGCACACTAAAAAGAAAAGATATGAAGGGAATACTGTATATAAGATAATAAACATGTTTAATTTATTCATTTTCTTACAACAAACTAATCTGTTTACAGATTATAACATTGATGGTCAAATATTAAACACAAATGACCTCATCTGCTACTTCCATTTGTAGATTACTTTTTTCTTTAAAAAATTCAACAAAGCATACTTATGCTTTAATCTGAGCACTATTTTTTTCTCTCCAGGGAATGTATTGTATCATGACCTGCACCCTTATTATAAAACACATTATAAAAACATGCTGATTTCTTTTACCTACGACTCAATGATTGCAATTTTTTCCAGAGAAACAATAATACTGTACGATAGTATACAACATTCTTTAGTGTGATGGTTACTCCGTGGTCCACACACGCACAAGGGTATATCAGACCATTTATTAACAGTTGCTCGTTATATACAATATATAAATCATACTCGTAGGCCCATTCCCAAATGTTAAAATTATTATCAATAAACAGAAATTGATAAAAGATGACCCCTCCCCAAAACTCTTATATTCCAAAAGTTAGATCTTGGCTGACAGGTGGTAACTTGAGTACTTGACTACATCTTATTTGCCCTATAGATGTATACTTAAAATGGATGCCTTGGCAAAGCCTCAGTTTTATAAATGATTGCTCGACTTAGACTGCCGATGAACATATTTCTTGTGTATTTATCTACACCATTAACTTTTCTCCACATCGTGCTGTCAGATTGAGATGCTTTGGTGTGATATACTTAATGTTTTACATCATGTTTTTAATGAACTCCTACCTTGCTTAGTTATGCAGACATTGGGCACTTTTTTTAAAACTTGCGATAGCAGTAGAAAGGATGTGCATAAAAGAAGAGGCGGGATATCCATACTACTACCATGTACTACTACAACATGGGTAAAATTGCATCATTGTATTATACCTTGGTTCCTGGTTACCTCTCCTTGGTAGTTTGAAAACTATGTTACAGTACCGGTAATCATTGTAATAGTGTTTCCGTTTCATGGTGTCACTGGTGTGGTTGTGTGTATGAAGGCCAAATTTTCTATTTTCCTGCTTCGCCTGTCCACAATCACTAAACAATTTAAGCTGAAATACAGGGCCTAATATACAAGGTGAATAAAAAATTAAACATACTGCTTGCAAGGTGAAGTTACACGTACTGCTTGAAGAGAATTGTGAATGATATTTATCTATTGTGAGTTTGACCAAAACCAGTTAAATTTTTTTTAGCTTTGGGGGGCACATTACCCCTCACCCCCCCCCCCCCCGCCCCCTGTGCACGCAATTGACTGATGTGTCCCCCCAGGAGTGGCGGAGCGTCTTCCAAAGTGGGGGGGGGGGGGCACCAACAAAAAAAGGCACTTTCTGGAGAAAAAAAGGGCACCTACAAAGGGAATCTCAAAGCGAAAATATCCATTTTTTTAGACAATGGTATATACCCCTACATTGTGATTACATTATCAGGGACGATTTCAACATTTGTTTCTCTTTATACACCATACAAGATATTGCTTAAGTATCAGTTCGGTGTGATGGTCTAAAAATTGATTTGCGAGCGAGGAAAATTTTAAGTTTTGTGAGGTCGCAGTACAAAAAATTGCATCTTATTAGGGCGGTAGACTTCTGGAACAAAACCTTACAGACAAATGTTACTGTTAAGTGGGATTCTTTATGGTTATTTAAATTGAAACATGCTTGTGATAATTATTTGATACAATTCAACTTTAAATTTATGTATAATATTTTACCAACACCTGTTAATTTATTCAAATGGAAAATCAAAGAAAACAATTTGTGTTATTACTGTAATAAACCTGGTACTATTATACATGTATTTTTTTAATGCGAAAATATTTACCGATTTTGGAACGTTATTGAAATATTATTATGTAACTCCTTCTGTAAAGATTTTAAATTCTCACCCATCTGTGTTGTATATGGTTTTCATGACGCAAAAGAAAATGTTACAGATATTGATTTAATACTTCATTATGCTTTATTTGCAATCTATAAAGCAAGTGTTCCTGGTAACATTTTTGGATCTAAATTTCTCCTTTGATGTTTTGTAATTTGGAGTTATTTTGTTGACAAATATTCAATTGGATATCCAGAGGATCTATTAATGTGATTAAGAGGATTGGATTGCATCTCTTCATGGTGATTTTAGTGGATTTTGATCAAGCTCTGTATGTATGCCTGACACTTTCACACATGCATGTAATCTCTACAGTCCCAGGTATTCTTGTTCATGTCCTTCATGTTTCAGCTATACTTCTCATCAGACTAGCTACATGTACACATGTATGTATTGAATTGCAATTTTCATCAGTCATTACCTATCCTAGTCTATATATTTGAGGTTTTGTTGCTGGGTGAAATATAGGCTTGACAATACTAAATCTAAATCTAAAATTTAGACTTAGTTTCTGTTCTGGTGTTGGAAGCTGAACTCAATTAGAAATGGAGGATCAGAGAAGCACTAGCAGAACAAGGGCTGCCAAAAAATATCTTCCTAGTCCTGATAAGACTCAGAGATCACACAGTGCACCAAGTAGCACTAGTAAAAACATCAATAGTGACTCTGAAGATCTTATAAAGAAAAACCAAGTACTCACACGTGGAAGCAAATCAAGAAAAGATAATTCAAATTCAAGCAAGAATTCGAGTGAAACATCTAGTTCAGATGCCCAGCATAATACCCATGCCTGTGGTGGACCATGTGGAGTGATACTAACTGATGATAAGCCTAGTATAGAGTGTGAGAGGTGCAACAAATGGTTTTGTCTACCATGCAGTTCACTTTCATCAGAAGAATTCAAAGTGTTTGATAGAATCTCAGTGGCTCACTGGTACTGCCATACATGTGAAGTTAAAGCTCTTGAAGCAGTGAGAACAGACCAAATAGTTGAGGAGAGATGTAAGAAGTTTCTAGGGGAGACAATGAAAAGACTTGACAGTCTAGAAGCTATGGGCAACAGGTGGGAAAGAGTGGAAAAGCTCTGCACTCAACTTGACACGGATATGAAGGACTTGAAAAAATCTCTACATGAGGACATCATTACCAAGCAGAATGAACCTAAAGAAATCATAACTTCTACTGTTCAGACATTGTTCTCTGAGGTCATGGAGGAACAGCAAGAGAAGGAGAAGAGGAAGGGGAACATCATCATACAAGGTATGACCGAGTACAGATCCGATGACCCAAGTGAAAGGTTATATCATGATAATGCTAACGTTCGAGCAGTACTGGAATACCTAGAGGTGACCTATGAAGTTAAGCGACTACGACGCTTAGGACAGAGGTCATCAGATGCAGATGCAGATCAGGATAAACCTAGACCACGCCCCCTTCTGGTAGAATTTCATAGCATTCAATCCACCACTGATGCAAAGAAGAAAGCCAGAAATCTTCGCAAAGGTCCTGGAGACTTCAAAAATCTGTACATTCAAGCAGACATGACGAAGAAGGAAAGAGCCAAAAGGCGTGAGCTAGTTGAAGAGTTAAGAAGAAGACAAAGTAATGGAGAGAAAAATTGGTTCATCCGTGACGACAGATTAGTCAAATGGAGAGACAACATGCCAAGCTCTACAAAAGATAACTCTCCGGGAGGCTCACAGCCCTTTCGGAACAAGTAGTCAGGAAAGGTCTTGCTTACAAAATGTACATAGCAAAACCCATGCAAAAGAAAACTTTCACAAGGAGATTAACCAAAGCAGGAGAATCGATGATCTGTCTTTTATTTATAGCAATGTGGATTCTCTTCTTAATAAGAGAATTGAGTTAGAAGCAAGACTGAGTGTTGCGAATCCTGATGTTTTAGCACTGTGTGAAATATATCCAAAACATTGTCTTCTTCCAGTTGATGAAGCTGAACTTCAGTTGAAAGGATATGACCTATATCTACCATCCAAAAGTCATAGAGGAGTAGCGATATATTGCAAGAAAAACTTACAGACTCGATATTTTGCTGTTGATGGTATTGACTTTGAAGAACATGTTTGGTGTTTAATTAGTGACGGATCCGAAGAAACACTAGTAGGATGTATTTACAGAAGTCCAAACAGCAACAGCGATAACGATCATACTTTACTGCAACTCCTTGAAGAAATAGATCGTCTGCATCACAACAGAATTGTTATAATGGGAGACTTCAACCTTCCACACATAAACTGGAATATCCCTTCAGCAACTGGGCCAGATACATGTTTTTCTTATGAGTTTGTAGATACCCTGCAAGATTTATACATGTCACAACTAGTAACTGAACCAACTAGAATGAGAGAAGGACAAACATCGAATGTTTTGGATCTTATTATTACTGACCAAGAAGACATGATTGAATCATTGGTTACCTCTTCTCCAATAGGCAAGAGCGACCATCTAGTACTTGAATTCAAAGTATTGGTGTCGAACATGTCTTGTAAAACCACCAACCTGGAACACTATGCATTCTTCAAGGGAGATTTTGAAGGAATGAGGAAATTCGTCTATGAAAATGAGGTGTTTGATATACATGTGACCCATACAGATGATGTGCTAAACTGTACTTGCAATGCTATTGTTGAACGGATCAATGAAGTAACAAATACTTTTGTGCCTAAATTCAAATCGAGAGCAAAGGATAGACCCTTATGGATGAATACTGCTGTTAGAAAAGTAATTTGTGACAAACATAAAGCCTGGAATCGTTTCCAGAAAACAAGAAGCCAACAAGACAGAGATAAGTTCAAGAAGATTAGGAACGAGGTCACCAGAATAGTTACTGATGCAAAGAAATCTTTCGAAAAGAAACTAACTTCAGATCTGAAAACGAATCCAAAATGCTTTTGGAAATATGTGAAAAGTAAAACAAAGACAAAATCTTCAATCGGGTCACTGGAGAAACCCGATGGTGGCTATGCAGAAACAGACACTGAAAAAGCTAATACCTTGAACAATTTTTTTGTCTCTGTATTTACGAGAGAAGATTTAGCCAATATTCCTAGATGTGATCCGATAATAAATATTACAACCCTGGACAACGTTGAATTTACAGAATCTGCTGTCAGAGAAGCAATCAAGAAGCTCAATCAGACCAAATCCCCAGGACCTGACAATGTACATAATCGTATTCTGAAGGAACTTGGGGAATATATTGTAAAACCTCTCACTGAATTGTTCAAATTGTCGATGTCGAAAGGTCAAGTCCCAGCACGTTGGAAGGAAGCCTATGTTACACCTATATACAAAAAGGGTGATAAGAGGAAACCAAGTAATTACCGTCCTGTGAGCTTAACCAGTACTTTGTGCAAGATGATGGAATCCTTCATCAGAGATGTGATAGTTGACCATATGGATAGACATGAACTGTACACAGACAATCAATTTGGTTTTAGGAAAGGCAGATCTTGCGTCACACAACTACTCGATGTATCTGAAGCTTGGTACAAGGAGCTTGATAGTGGAAGAAGTATTGATTGTATATATCTTGACTACAGTAAAGCATTCGACACTGTCCCACATCAAAGATTGCTACAGAAAATTGAGTCGTACGGTATCTCAGGTAATCTGTTGAACTGGATCGAGTCCTTTTTAAGTGGAAGATCTCAACAAGTGATGGTTAACAGAAAGACATCTACAGAATCCAACGTTCTGAGTGGCGTACCGCAGGGGAGTGTGTTAGGGCCCACCCTCTTCCTAATCTACGTGAATGACCTGCCTGACGTTATCCAGTCTAATGAATGTAAAGTTAAGCTCTTTGCAGATGATACCAAGCTGTACTCTTCAATTGCTAACATCGACGACGGAAAGACTCTTCAATCAGAACTAAACAACCTTCTTGTATGGTCTAGAACATGGCAACTCCCTTTCAACATTGAGAAATGCAAAGTCATCCACTATGGAAGAAGAAATCCCTTGTGTGACTACACTATGAACGATGTGAACGAGCCATTACCTGCAGTTCAACATGAAAAAGATCTGGGAGTAATATTTGATGCTAAAATGTCCTTTTCAAATCACATTGACACTGCTTGCAATGCTGCAAACCGGAAACTAGGAATCATCAAGCGAACTTTTTCAACTATGGACAACAAGGGACTCACACAGTTATACAAGTCAATTGTGAGACCGGCACTAGAATATTGCTCTCCCGTGTGGCACCCTTATAAGAAGAAACATATTCTCAAAGTGGAAAAAGTTCAACGTCGTGCAACTAAACTCCTTCAACCTCTCAGAAGTCTGCAGTACAATTTACGGCTAGAGCAACTAAATTTGCCTTCATTATCATACAGACGTCATAGAAGCGACATGCTACAGGTCTATAAGATAATGCATGGAATCGACGACCTCCAGTCAACTAATTTCTTTCATCGTACCACTGTCACAGTAACAAGAGGTCACCAGTTCAAACTACAAAAGAAACATGTAAAATCTAAATTGAGGCAGAGCTCTTTTTCACAGAGAGTAGTAAACGAATGGAATGGTCTCCCATCATATGTAGCAGAAAGTCCATCACTCAATTCTTTCAAATCAAATCTTGACAAGTACTGGTCATTGAAGAAGGACAAGTTTAATCCTGATGAACTATTCAACTGTCCATGTTCATCCGTAACTGCACAACGCCAAATTCAACAGTAACCCACTAACGGACACCGAGGGGCAAATAAGTTTTGTATAACTTTATGCCTACTTCCAAGGTATGATTCCAAGGTATGAAGTGTTGGAAATCAATTTAATAAAAATGTAGTGACGAGAATAATAAGCCAATATTTTTTGTTTATGTTGAAATACAAAATAGAAGTAGAGGAAAACAAAACTAAGACAACGAATTTGAATATTATTAAGTGGAAGAAGACAATTACTAATTTAAAATCTGCTATCAAGTAAATAGAGATAAAATTTGATTTGACCTCACTTAGACATGTGATTAAGTGCTTTGTTATGAATATTTATGTACTCTGATGTTATCCATGATTTTATCTGAATAAAGATTTATTTCAACAACAAAAAAAAACAAAAAAAAATTAAGAGGGAAAAACCCAATCCTGATGGGATTGTAAGCACATTCTCACAATGGAAGACTGGAAAGACCTTTAATAAGTAACGTTATTATGTCATCTATAAATGAGAGCGAGCTTTGGGGGAAGTTACTCTTAGTCGCTTGAAATTAGGGGCGCGTTTAATGATCAGAGGAAAAGGGGACACTAAAGGGATAAGAGGAAAAGGAGCATGTGTCATGTAAAAAGGGTAATTATCAGAGGTGAAAATGGGGCACTTCTTAGACCTACAGAAAGATGCACTCACCAGGAATGAAAAAAAGGCACTTATGAGAATGAGAAATGGCATTTTTCAACGGAATAGGGAATAGGGGCACCCATCAGATTTTGATAGGGGCATTTATGAAAAGGGGATAGGTGCCTTTGGTATTGGAAAGGCACATATCATTGTTAAAAGGGAATTTATCAAAAGGTGAAAAGAGGTACTAGTCTTATTGCGCCTTAAAAAGGGGCACTGACCAGATAATAGATATGAAAAGGGGCACTTAAAAAAAAGGAAAAAGTGCAATAGTTTTAAAACGAGGGAAACGCTCTCGGCGGTCTCGCCTGCATTATGCAATTTGAAATGATGAAAAATTGAGGTCGGAACATTATTTATAGGCAGGGTGGCCCATTAGCAGGCCCCCAAAAATGAAATCCTCTGAATATAATCATCATTTTGAAGTGAATATTGACTAAGAATCATCAGAAGAATTATTTACTATTAATTATACCACGATCGATAACTTGAATGAAATATGAACAAATTAATTAAAAAAATGGATTTATTAATTCTCATATTATTTAGGTTGTGAAAACATAATACAAGTCTACTGACCTAAAATGAGCTTTGACCTTGTGACCTGGAATTTGTGTCATATGATTTGTGATACTTGATAACCCTTGGGTACAAGTTTCATGGAATTTCATGGAACAAACAATTTTGAAAATATGCTAAAAATTCAAAATCTTGATGTTGATGCCACAACAAAGTCTAAGTTTGTTGACCTAAAATTACCTTTGCCCTTAACTTAGTGACCTGACATTCTACTCACATGATTGGGGATACTTGATAACCCTATAGTCCAAGATTCATTGACTAAGAACTTAAACTTTCAAAATTATATCAAAAATTCAAAAACTTAACCTTGGGTTAAGTTTTTTATGTTGACGCAGTCGCCGCCACCGTCACCGGAAAAGCGGGGCCTTTGTCTCGCTTTTTGCTCGTAGGCGAGACAAAAAGGGAGGTGCAGATCAGATTTTAATAGGGGCATTTATTGGAGGTGAAAGGGGGCTATTATGAGAATGGGGAAGTGGCTCTTTTTAAAAAGAAAAAGAGGCACATGTTAAAGTAAACAAGGCACTTACCAGAGATGAAAAGGGGTAATTATGAGAAGGGTAAGGGGCACTTATAATCAGAAAAAAGAGCATTTATTAGGAAGGAAAAGGGGACGTGTCAAAAGTGGCAGTTATTAGAGACAAAATGGGACACTCATCAGAGATAAAAAGAGCACTGATCAGGAAAGGGAGGGGCACTTATCAAAGTAAAAAGAGTATCTCTCAGATTTGAATAGGGGCGAATATCAGAGATGAAGGGGGCACTTATCAAAAGTGAAAAGGGGCATTTCTCGTAGTTGAAAAGGGGCACTTACTAGAGATTAAAAAGGGCACTTATGAGAATGGAAAATGAACACTTATTGCAAAGAGTAATGGGAACTTGTCGAAGGATAAGGGGCACTTATCAGAGGTTAAATGGGGAAGGGGCACTTTAACAAATTAATAGGGGAACTTGTCAAAGTAATATGGCACTTTACCTATGTGAAAAGGCCATAAAAGGGGCATTTCGGGGGTACTTGAAAAAGTGTGGGGGGGGGCACTGACCCCCCCCCCCCCCCCCCCCCCCCCCCCGGCTAACAACATATCTCCGCCACTGGTTATGAGGTTTATAATACCAAGGTTTTGATACCCAGTCGCAGCTCCAGCAGTTCATTGAAGAGGCTAAGTAGAACTTCATAGTCCATACTGTACATGTCAGTCTGTTGAATGAAAAGAGAAGAGAATGAGAGTAAAACATTGATACCTACATCATACATGTATCTCTGTTGTAACATAAAAAATGTCTTGCATGTACATTGTAGGCCTAGGCAGGGGTGTCGATTTGTATCCGTTATTGGGGGGATGATTAGGTGCCAAAATATTTTCGGCAATGGATCAAAGCACCCAAGAGGTAGAAGCGTGTGGGAGGTTGCACCCCCTCCCTTCCAAGTTATCAGGTGGGCTGTATCTAATACAGACCACCTTATATTTTTGTTAAAATCGCCTTTATTATTTATTTATTTATTTATTATTTATTTTTCTTATTTCGACCCACTTTTTGTTAGCAAAATAACTTGAAAATGGCTAAATCAAATAACTTGAAATTTGGCACACATATGTATAGGCATATGGAGAAAACAAGGTAAGGTTTTAAACCTTGACCTTGACTGATGACGTCATCTAGGCGCCATTTTGTGAAATTTTCTGAAAATTTACTCATGATCATATTTTCATAACGGTAAGTTATTTCTCATTCATATTTATCATGATCAAGGTCAATATCAGTCCGGTCAATTTCATGTAAAAAAGCGCGCGCGTGCGCGTACGTCCGCGCGTCAATGCGCGCGCAAAATGTTTAAATGCTCAAAATCGTCTCAAATTTATTTTGCATACGTTTCAGGTCATTTTAAGCATTTTATAAAAAATCGCGCGTACGAGCATGCGCGCGCGTTTTCGCGCGTAACACCATTAAAAAACATAGAATCGCCATTTTTTTTTCTTTCATGATATTTCTCATATTTTTTCAAGGAATTTGATTCCATGTTTATCTCTTTATGACCATTATTAACAAGATGAGCGTAAATTCAAGATAAATGTCAGTGCGCGCGAGGTCTTTTAATACATAGCATATATGGGTAAAAACATGCCTATACAAAATCCGTTATAGCTCTTTGGAATGCACCGGGATCCTCAATTTTTTTTCATATTTAGATAGAGTATGAGTCGGAAATATGATTCCATGTCTCATTTGGCCATTAAGTGTATCGTGACATCATCACAATGGCCTTGGAACTCAAAATACAAATTTGCATATTATGACGTCAGCATATTTATGTAAAATTGATTGTATCTCTGTAAATATTGATCAATTTTCTTCAAAATTTCGATATGTTGTAGCTAAGACAATTCTCTACAAGCGCAGTAATAACCATTTTTCATTTTGATGACGTCATCATAGTGAAAATTTTGATTAAAGGCCTCATGTCAAAAACTTCATAATTTGCGTGTTATGCCTATAGAAGGTGAATTTAGTTCACGTTATGAATCTACATGATATTGTCTTTTAAGAATTTGTAAGCAGTATGTCGCTTATTTTTGCTCTATTTTGTCTCAAATTTTAGTTGACCAGCCCACCTATACTTGTTCCAAACAAGTATTATATGTCTAGTTTATTTTTCTTATTTCGACCCACTTTTTGTTAGCAAGATATCTTTGAAATTATTCAATCAAATGCTTTGAAATTTGGCACACATATGTATAGGCATATGGACAAAACACAGTAAGGTTTTCAACCTTGACCTTGACTGATGACGTCATCTAGGCGCCATTTTGTGAAATTTTCTGAAAATAAACTCATGATCATATCTTCATAACCAAAAGGTATTTCTCATTCATATTTATTATGATCAAGGTCAATATCAGTCTAGTCAATTTCAGGTCAAAAAACGCGCGCGTGCGCGTACGTCCGCGCGTCAATGCGCGCGCAAAATTTTTAAATGCTCAAAATCGTCTCAAATTTTTTTTGCATATGTTTTAGGTCATTTTAAGCATTTTATAAAAAATCGCGCGTACGAGCATGCGCGCGCGTTTTCGCGCGTAACACCATTAAAAAACATAGAATCGCAATTTTTTTTTCTTTCATGATATTTCTCATATTTTTTCAAGGAATTTGATTCCATGTTTATCTCTTTATGACCATTATTAGCAAAATGAGCGTAAATTTAAGATAAATGTCAGTGCGCGCGAGGTCTTTTAATACATAGCATATATGGGCAAAAACATGCCTATACAAAATCCGTTATAGCTCTTTGGAATGCACCGGGATCCTCAATTTTTTTTCATATTAAGATAGAGTATGAGTCGGAAATGTGATTCCATGTCTCATTTGGCCATTAAGTGTATCGTGACATCATCACAATGGCCTTGGAACTCAAAATACGAATTTGCATATTATGACGTCAGCATATTTATGTAAAATTGATTGTATCTCTGTAAATATTGATCAATTTTCTTCAAATTTTCGATATGTTGTAGCTAAGACAATTCTCTACAAGCGCAGTAATAACCATTTTTCATTTTGATGACGTCATCATAGTGAAAATTTTGATTAAAGGCCTCATGTCAAAAACTTCATAATTTGCGTGTTATGCCTATAGAAGGTGAATTTAGTTCACGTTATGAATCTACATGATATTGTCTTTTAAGAATTTGTAAGCAGTATGTCGCTTATTTTTGCTCTATTTTGTCTCAAATGTTAGTTGACCAGCCCACCTATACTTGTTCCAAACAAGTATTATATGTCTAGTTAACTTTTTCAATTCACCCTCAATAAAGATAACAGTTCAGAGAATATAAGAGTGGTAATAAAATTAATAACATGCTAAATTGTTAGTCCTGACTCTTGCCTGCAGTGTAGGCCTACCCAGGGGCGTCGCTAGACTTTTTTCAGTGGGTGGGGGGGGGGGGGGGGGTGTAGAGGCCAACGATTACCGACAAAACTAGCCACCAATTAACGACAAAATTAAATGTCCCAATATCTACAAATTTAACCCTATAAACCCGGGGCCGAAGGCTAAATTTGTTTCCTATTGACTATCTGTAGTACTTGCGTATGCGCAAATGGTCATTTTCCTCGACGACATAATAATACAAATTATTTTGTCAACTTAATCAGCCTCATAGCTATATATTTTAATGCAGGCGCGGAGCTAGGATATTATTTTAGGGAGGGGCGGTAGTGAGCAAGCGAATCACTTAAAGAGCGCGCGAAGTGCGCTCATTAGGGGGGTGTGGGTGATAGGCCTCCCGCACAAAGCGCGGAAGCTTATAGACGTTTTCTTAAATTATTAAGAAAAGAAGACGATTTGCTGTACCGTTCTCGACTGTTAATCCTTGTCTGAATTAAGTTTCCCCCCTCCCGCGCAAAGCGCGAAAGCTTTGACATTTCAGTAAATTATTATAAAAAGAAGACAATTTGCTGTACCGTTCTCGACTGTTAATCCTTGTCTGAATTTAGTTCTCCCCCTCCCGCGCGAAGCGCGGAAGTTTTGCGTTTCATTTAATTATTAGAGAAAGCAGACGATTCGTTGTACCATTTTCGACTCATAATCCTTGTCTGAATTCAGTTTCCCCCTTCCCGCGAGAAGTGCAAAAAGTTTAGACGATTGATTTAACTATTATAGAAAGAAGACGATTCGTTGTATCGTTGTTGACCCTAATCTTTGTTTGAATCTAGTTTCCCTGAAAATTTTAAACCTCTGATTTCTTTAGCTGATATAATTGAAACTTCAAAAAATAAAAGTATTATAGTTGTTGGGTAGAATATAAATATGCCGATATGGGTAACGCATGGGGATAATCTGGGTTAACTAAAATTCAATTTATTCTTGTCTCATATACGGTTGTCTCATTTACTTCCTTTTCTATTTATATTATGTATGTATTATGAAAATGAGATAGCAAAATGTGTATATTGATGGTCATCTTGTGAGTAATAACCGTTGACTACTCTCATCGGGCTCTCATCATTAATTTTTCTCTTTTTTTTCTTTCTTTTTTTTGATGGTGAATTATTGGGGGAGATGATTGTACAGGCCATCCCCCCCACCTGAAATATTGGGGGGGGGGGGATATATCCCCCCATCGCCCCCCCCCCCCCCCCGAATCGACACCCATGGCATGGGCCTAGTCCTCAAATTTTCTCATGTTGAATCATACATAGCCATCCCATTAATACATTCTTCTCAAACCAGCAATTCACATCCCCTCCAGCTTGGCCTTGACCTCACTCATTTCAAAATTTTGTTTTACTTGAAAAAACTAAGCAGATCAAGTTAGATCAAAAGTAAATATGTTTACCTTCTCTTGTGGTGGTCTGTTTTCTCCAGGACATTCTTGTTTCAAGCACATACTCAAAAAAAGCAAGCATTTGGTACTGCATTAACTGCGACAAGTCTCTCTGTACATTTTCCTGTAAAAGAGAGGGGGGGGGGGGGTAATTTAATTCTTAGAATAAAAGGAAATGAGCATGATCATTTAAACATTGATGAGCATTTGCAGAATTAACTGTTCTATTTTAATTTGGATTTTCTCTTTACCAAAAAAGCCCTCCTTCATTATCTAACATTGAAATTTATATTCCATTTCTTGATCCAGATCTAGTTGATCTACAGTCTCTAGATGATCTAGATCCATGTCTTGTAACTGTTCATTCTATCAAATTGAAAAAACGCAAAATAGATATGGACCTAGATCTATATATGACAGAGAAAACTTAATTGTGTTTACAGCAAACAAAAATTCAAAGATAGAGCCTAGAGTAGAGGCAAATTAGGCTAAGCCAACAAAGAGTTTAAGAAACACACAGGCACCACTATACGTACCCCTGTATACGATGTAGTCTGGACTGAATAATTTGGGGGGATCGTGTTTTAATTTGTTAGATAGCTACAAGACTCTGTACGACTACGAGTATCACATTCACAGGCAGGCACGGATCACAGGGGGGCAGAGCGGGCCTTGGCCCTCCTGCCTCCCCCCCCCCCCCCCTCCCCACCCGCAAAAAAAAAAAAAAAAAAAAAGAGAGAGAGAGAGAAGGAAAAGAAGGGGAAAAGGAGAGAAAGGGAAAGAAAGAAGAGGAAGAAGAAAAGAAAAGGGGAAAAGAAGGAGATCGGGGGGCCGAAAAGGACCTTGCCTCCCAGCTGTAACCTCTGCCCCTCCCCCTATCAAAAAATAAAAGAGAAGGAAGGAAAGGGAAAGAAAAAAAGTAAAAGGGGATAAAGGGAAGGAAAAAAAGAGGAAGAAGAAAAGAAGGGGGATATCAGTTGCAATTTCCCCGCCAACAAGTTGTAGTTCGGGGGGGGGGGGGGGGGCAAAGACCCTTGCCTTTATATGCTCATCTGACCGTAATTAAATGCCTATACCCCTGAGCTTCTGGGGGTTCCACCCCTTGACCCCCGCAGGTTCTTCGCCCTTAGACACCACGCCAATTTCACAACGCTCTACCTTGATCGTAAATACCTTCCCCCCCCCCTCACCTACTTTGAGAAACGTTTAGTGGGGCCTGCATGTAAAAGTGGGGTGGTGCAGATTTTTTTGTCTACCCCCCCCCCCCCTGTTTTTGCTCATTTCGCCACTGCCGGTGTCACTATTACGTACCAATATTTGGCTTGCATAATTTCAAATTTGGCCCCCCCCCCCTAAGAAATCCTGGATCCGCGCCTGTTCACAGGTAGTTCAATTATTTACTGGTCTGTACTCTGTAGGCCTAGGCCTCAAATTTTCTACTCTTGTACTCGTCTAACTATCTCAGTATCTGGTCCAAATTTTGGCGCTTAATTGTTCACAACTCATGTCAACTGTGACCATGCTTTTTAGTGTTAGCTATTAACTTTCTTCTGACCCAACTATGAAAGTAGTTATTCAACAGTTGGACCTAAAAGTAACAAAAAGCTTGGATCATTGATGCAACTAGCGCTAGTCATGCTAGTGAAGTGATCTGCCAGCTGCCTATCGAACCTATACTCGCGTATCTAATTCTCAGAGAGGGTCTCGCCCGAAAGTTTGTGCCAAGGATCAAGGAGTGACTACTGGCAATCGAGCTGAAATATTTCTCACGACGATAAATAACGCATCAAAAGTTCGAGTGTAGATTACTCCTAAATTCATCAGATATAACCATTTTAAACCACTTCATAATGTACAGACAAATCAGCAGATTCATACTATCGTTAGATATGTTTATAAATATGATTCAATTTACGGGATTTGAACGTAATTACAGCTGTACTCACCATCAAACTTTCAAAGAAAACCTCGAACTTTCACTCTGTGTGGGTGACGTCATATATTAAATATCGTGCAGCGAAAGTCTTGTCTTCAGATCAGGCAATCGTACATAAAAACTTCCATCACTGATAGAACAATTTCTTATTAAAATAATGAGGATGATTACAGTTATCAATCATTATACCCAAATCTGCATACAAATAAGAAGGAGAATAGTGTTACATAGACTTATTTACCGCACGTAGGATTTCTGATAAGAATGCACAAAGAACACAAAATGGAAAGGTGCCTGGAATAGAGGATAATATGGGCAGTCAAGCTCATGAATATTCATATTATGGGTGTTACCAACCATTGACATTTGCATACACAATCATTATTTAATATATAATGGAAATGCGCTTTTCATTATATATTATATAATGGAAATGCGCTTTTCATTATATATTATATAATGGAATGCGCTTTTCATTATATATTATATAATGGAAATGCGCTTTTCATTATATATTATATAATGGAAATACGTCTTTCATTATATATTATATAATTGAAATGTGCTTTTCATTATATATTATATAATGGAAATGTGTTTTTCATTATATATTATATAATGGAAATACGCTTTTCAGTTTTCATTATATATTAAATAACGGAAATGTGTTTTTCATTATATATTATATAATGGAAATACGCTTTTCATTATATATTATATAATTGAAATGGCTCTTCATTATATATTATATAATGGAAATGTGCTTTTCATTATATATTATATAATGGAAATACACTTTTCATTATATATTATATAATGGAAATGGCTTTTCATTATATATTATATAATAGAAATGTGTTTTTCATTATATATTATATAATGGAAATACGCTTTTCATTATATATAAATAATAAAAGTGTGAATTGTAATTATTTATAAATAATGGCAATTATATATAAATAATGGAAATACGCTTTTCATTATATATAAATAATGAAAGTGTGAATTGTAATTATTTATAAATAATGAAACGTACTTTGTCATTATTTATAAATAATAAAGTATGAATTGTAATTATTTATAAATAATAAAAATGTGTTAAAAATTATATACAAATAAAAATGTACATTTTCTTGCATTATATGTAAATAATGGTTATTATTTGTTAAATAATGATTATATAACATATAATTTGTCTAAACAATAGGTTTACAAACGGCGCCTCATACACGGAGTGGTGTTCTACCGAGTGCCCGACACAATAATACTCTGCGTGTATCTTGGCTTACTTGTATATCTGTAGTGTACAACAATAAATAAAGCGGCTTGTGATACTCTCTTCAGTCGGAATACAGAAGATAAACGACGGAGCTAGTATTTGAACATGGAGAATGGAGGGTCGCAAGTGCCACAACTTACATGGGCTCAATATATACAGCCTATATATACAGCCAATCTATACAGCCAGTATTTGATCTTCTTCTATGCTCCGGACGGAGGTATTTTAGCCTAAGATAGAACTATACCAGCAATACTGTAATTTATATGACTAAGTACTGCATACAACTTTGGTTGTATGGTTGTATAGAGAATAATATTTCATTTTTATATAGCGCTTAATACAAATGTCTCTAAGCGCTTTACAATGAATAGTAATACATGTACATGTATATGAGTAGTACTATTTTCATCTAGTACATGTACTAATAGTATTGGAGGTACTATGGTATCATCGGAGTAAGAATAGTATATCGGGTATAAAGTACAGGTCATAAGTATAGTAGTCAGTAGAAGTCGCATACCGCCCGGCCCTGCGTGGTTGTGCTCTCTGAGCTCTGTGTAGTTTCTACCATTATGTATATTGTTCTTTATTATTTATTGTACCAGATAATTTTGTGATATGCAAGGATACTTGTAGCCAAATTTGCAATTATATCATGCTTGTATTGATGAGATATTGCTAGATATGTTCTTATGCATGGTTTGATTTGAGCTACAGTAAATGTGTAAGCCAGTTTATACATGTGTGCTGTATGGTCGCTCAACTTGACCGGACAGCTTCTCTACCTATTGACTGCCTGTGCAATGATGCATGGAAGCACAATTCAATTTATATTTAGTTCATTTCCAACAGAAAGATAAACAAAGGTATTACATTTTTTTCATACATAATTTTTGTTGGTGGTAATTATACAAATACACTTTGCACATAATGACATTATTACAAACACATTCTTCATTTCTGAGGAAATGGGGGGGGGGGGGGATCCACTAAAAAGCAACTGCTTGTAGTTTGTGGATCCCGTGGAGCCATTGAAACTCTGCCTTTTCACTCTCACTATGTTACTGCGAGTCTACCCTGTACTGTTGAATGCAATATATACAGTGCGTCCCAGAAAAAAAACGAAACCGAGAACTATCGATGTTTTATCATAACTTAATCACCATTATAATTAATAAATGACACATATTTGGAAAGCTTAGATACTCCTCTTTCATTTGATGCAAATCATATGATGCATATTTCACGCATGAGTGATTAAAAGCAATTTGAAGAGAGGAAACCAAAAAGTCATTTGGCGGGCGGTATCTGAATTTCAAGGAGAAAATCACATTTCTAGAAAGTTCAATTCCTGCCCTTTCATATGACACCTCAATCAGGAAAAAATGAGCTATGAATAACAAAGTTCTGTTTGTTTAAAAAAATGCTTGCATTTCCATAATTTGATCAAACGAGTTCGTTTTCACTGGCTAGCAACATGCATGTCCAACCTTAACCGGCGGGCAAACCCGCACCCGCGGCACCCCCTCTCTCCAGGGCACATAGGGCAGCCCTTGTTAGCCGAGATATAATGTATTTATTTGTTGAACTATTTATTCATTCATATCGAATTAATTAATGTATCTATCTATTGATTGATTGATTGATTGATTTTATTCATTTATGTATTTAAATATTTATTCCTTTACTCTGTCATTTTATTCAGTTTTACATAATGTCCATTATCAGTACACTGGATAAAATAATTTTCTTCTTCCTCTCTCTCTCTCTCTCTCTCTCTCTATCTCTCTTTTGTTCATCTTGAAGGGGTCTTGAAGCGATTGTATGACCGATTGTATGGGCGGCTGACCGATCGGATCTATCAATACGTCACTGAGCATGCGCAGAGGGGAGATCCAGACAGTATCATAAAGGCGTTGGATCGTTTCAACCGTGAACAGCAGTGGACATTCTGCCTCGGTGACGAAAAAGGTATATTTTTTGTTTATAGATCGAATGTACTTATTATTACTAAGCTCCTGAAATATAAGCTTGAGTTCTGGTAATGATAGAAAATAAACTCTAACGGAACTTACACTGAATCAATGACATTATGTACGTGTCAAACGATGTTGGTAGAAAATGTATAGGGGCTGAGTAATGAGCATAGAAAGATAAGGTAATCAAGGTAGGTATTAAAGAGAGTTTTTTTATTTTATTGAAGATGATTTCCAGCAAGTTTTTGTGAGGTTGTTTTTATTTTAATGGTTCAAACAATCTACTGCAGGATATCTCCAGAATGAATATTACAGCCATGTTCTCTCGGCATTCGGTGTGTATTTACCAGAGCTCAAGATTAGCTTTAAACTCCGCTATTTTGTAGTAACTTTGTAATATTTGAACGCGCTTGTCAAGTTTTGTCTTATAATGACCTTAAAGCCTGTCTGCACTATAGTTTTGCCAGGATGGATTAGACCTCTGTGCGTAGTCACCAACAGGTGGTTATCAAGGGGATCATGGGGGACCAACGGGTACCGCCTAGGCATTGATTGCCAAATAGAGGGGGCTAGTAGCTACAAGTAGTGTAGTCTCGTTTTAAAGTCTTTCATCTTGTTGATTATATGGCATTTTATGTAATCTAGAACAGTGGATTTAAATTCCCAAATCTCACTATCCATCATGATTTTTAAAACGGCCCTCATGTCTCTGGCTCTCTGACGCCCCTTGTCTCTTTCCGTCTGCGTCTCTGTCCCATTTTGTGTGCGCGCTTCCCCCTCACTTAAAACCCCTCTCTTCCTCTACCCCGCCCCTTTCTCTCTCTCTCTCTCTCACTCCCTTTCTCTCTCTCTCTCTCTCTCTCTCTGTCATACCAGGACCCATCGTGAGAAAGATCGTGCAGGAGACGAAACCGAAGACGTGTCTAGAGCTCGGCACTTTCATAGGCTACTCGGCTATCAACGCCGCTCGGGAACTTCCGGAAGGATCGCGCTACCTCTGTGTGGAGCCTGACGAAAGTCGGGCTGCTACTGCAAGAAAGTTGTTCGAATTTGCAGGATTACAAGATGTGGTAAATGGAGAAAATGTTGATTATCATGACAAGGACTTAAGCCTTAAAGGGACTTGGTAACATTGTTCAGATGAGAGATAGTGGTTCTAAGGTAATGGCTTCAATGCTAGATGTACAATTAAAGATAATCTGAAAATTTGAGTGAAAACGGACCATTATTATGGTACAAATTGGGAAAAACTGATCTGATCGATTCCTTAATTCTCCCAACTAGATCTAGATCTAGATCTATAGAACAATTTAATTACATTTTAGGTGAATGGAAATCTCACAAAGCAATAAAATGGCTCTACATTCCATTCCAGACATTTAAGTGTTGACAGATTTTTTATAGCCTGTTTTTCATGGAAAAACGGTTGGGAAAATTCAAAAATGGATGGGAGAATTTACTGTTAATCACTGTTAGAGGGTGCCTTACATCGACGCCTTCAAAGAAAACCATAGATATCTTCGTGGTTTGAGAATTTTGTCAGGATTTTTTGCCTGTCAGAGGGTTAGTACAGTAGAAGGAATATAGTAAGTAACATTAATTTTTATACAAAAATTAAGCAATTTTTTTCATCAACCTTCAACAATGTTACCGAGTCACTTTAAGGTGTGAATGTGACAAACTAATTCCAGTATTTTAGGAAGCAGTCACGATGACTCCAAACCTGTGATTCGTCAAACCATTAACATCGCAGTCTCATCAACGAGTATTGTAGGATCATCTTGTAAAAGAAAAAATCTCATGATCAATTTGTCTTAAATTTACTGTCTGAAACTAGTACTGTAGCCTACATGTAGTTGAGTTTTTTGTTTGTTTGATGCTCTCCTTGCTGTTGTCGACTGATTTGCTATCAGATAGCAACGCATATCCATATTGAAACAGAATGCCTTTTACAGTTTTTGTCTCGCCTGCGTAGCAAAAAGCGAGACATAGGCGCCGCTTTTCCGGTGACGGCGGCGGCGGCGACGGCGGCGACGGCGGCGGCGACGGCGTCAACATCAAAAACTTAACCTAAGGTTAAGTTTTTGAATTTTTGATATAATTTTTAAAGTATAAGTTCTTAGTCAATGAAACTTTGACTATAGGGTAATCAAGTATCCCCAATCATGTGAGTAGAATTTCAGATCACAAAGTCAAGTTCAAAGGTCATTTCAGGTCAACAGACTTGGACTATGTTGTAGCATCATCATCGAAAACTTAACCTAAGGTTAAGTTTTTGAATTTTTGATATAATTTTGAAAGTATAAGTTCTTAGTCAATGAAACTTGGACTATAGGGTTATCAAGTCTCCCCAATCATGTGAGTAGAATTTCAGGTCACTAAGTTAAGGTCAAAGGTCATTTAAGGTCAACAAACTTAGACTTTGTTGTGGCATCAACATCAAGATTTTCAAAATGCTTCTTCGTTATTTTTCAACCGATTTTGATTCTGATTGTTTCATATGATAGGGCTAGGAGGGGGATTTAAAATGTCTACACAGAATCGTGAAATTCATTATCTATGCTAAATTATGCAAATTTATTCGAAATCACAAAAAAGGCTTCTTCTATCTCCTTCATTTCTCGACCGATTTTGATTTGGTTTGCTTTATATCGTAGAGCTAACTTTGGTACACTAAACCTCTACACAGAATTTTGAGATTGTTCTCCATTAATTAATTATGGTAATTTATGCAAATTTATTCCAAAAATAACAAAAATTGCTTCTTTTCCCTCATTTCTTGACCGATTTTGATTTGGTTTGCCTTATCTGGTAGAGCTAAATTTGGAACACTAAACTTCTACACAGAATTGTGAGATTTTGCTCCATTGATTATTTATGGTACTTTATAATGCAAATGAAATGAAATTATGTCCCTTCCAGGGCATCAAATTTTTATTTTTTGACCAGTTCAAAAGTGTACCACATAAAATTTACGATATTTGTTGTTGCGAGATGCGGATGAGCGCTACGTCATTGACGTTCTGGTTTATCAAATTGAATTGCGTTATGCAGGCGAGACCGCCGAGAGCGTTTCCCTTGTTTGCAATCTAAGTTTAGTAATTTTGTGAAATTTGTGTATATTATGTACCTTTAGCTGTGCCGGGAGGGAGACATTATTAGAGTCTGTGTCTGTTTCCTTCATGCATAATTAACAAACGGTGCAATGTTAAGCCATTTAAAAGTGATGGGTAAACTAAATACTATAAAGCTATAGAAGGCAAAAACTTCTCTGTAAGAGAAACTTGGGAACGCCAAAAAGGGACAGTTACGTCCGCTGCACGTGAGACGTCATTTAGCTGACGCAGGACTGTCGTGACTGGTGTGGTCTTTGAAGGGCCTACAAAGATGAAGGCAAGATAAACAATGGAAACAAGATTCTGGTGCATAGGTTGATGGTCTTTACACTATGAACATGACTGACAATGAGAGCGGACAAAATATACAGTTCCTCAGGTAGACAAAGGAACATCCCTTCACAGCTATTATGTAAAAAGGTGAATATGCATGTGACACCTGTTCTACACATTTTTACATAATAGCAGTGAAGGGATGTTCCTTTGTCTACCTGAGGAACTGTATATTTTGTCCGCTCTCATTGTCAGTCATGTTCATAGTGTTATAAGATGATGAAGCGGATCCTAATCAAATGATTGGTTGAGGGCGTACACATTACCAGGCATTTGCTGAACACGTAATTTTGATACTTGACCGGTCATTAGTAAAATCATGTTATCCCTTTCTTCCTTTCTCCCATTTATAATGTATAATTGTATTTATGTATTCGGGCGTACCCACTACAAGCTATGCTTTTCGGGTTTCGCGCCTTCTTCCTTGTACTACAAGTTCTTTAATTATATTTATGTTCTTACTTATAAATAGTATCGTTTGGAAGAAAATAAATGTTCATTTGCATTGAATTGAATTATAAAACATCATTTTATAATACAAACATAACATAATCTTTTAAAACAAATAATACACATCATTTTGTTCGGGCATTAGTAAAATGACCCAAACTCGGCACCCTCGGCTATCGCCTCGGGCGTGTTATAGACTGTTCAAAAGTACCTTGTGTGGGTATTTCTTACTAATGCCCTCACTGCTGTGTATTATTTGTATATTAAACACTTTATTAGCGAAGATAATAATGCAATCAAAATGGCACATCATATGCAATGGCATAACAAGTCCAAAGGTAAAGTGGATGGCTTATTAACTATTATTTGTAATTTAATTGAACTCCTCTTAGTCACAAAAATCAAAGTTCATAAACCAATATTTTCTTTTTCATTTCATGTTTCAGGTCCAAGTCATCAAGGGTTATTCCACTAAAGTCATCCCAAATCTCAAAGACGAGTTCAACATCGCCAGTTTTGATTACGTGTTCATCGATCACGAAAAATCTTTGTACAAACCCGATCTGATCCTCCTCGAAGAGCACCAACTTTTGAAAACTGGAACCGTCGTCGTTGCGGACAACATGGTCATACCAGGGTCACCGAAGTATATCGAATACGTCCGAAATTCACCGAAGTACGAATCGGAATACTTCGCGAGTGTGTTAGAGTTTACCAATCTACCGGATGGTATTTTAAAATCAACCTTTGTTTAATGCTCTTCCTCCAAAGGGTCTCATATCACGACTGCGGTTACTTATCACTATTGTAGACATAAAAGAAAAGGGACATAATTATAATATTATTGTGTATGCCATCGGTTATTACATTTTTTACATGATTGATTCATATTTTATGTGTCATAACGGCAAGATTTGTGTCTTCCATTTTTACATACAAGTCATGTAGTTTAGTGGTGGTGGTTATTTTACCTGACTGCTAAGAAAGCATAAATGCGCATCGACTTATCGTGGCTTTATCAGTCCACGACGGCCATGACGAGTCTTCCAAATGCTTTAGATTTGTTAGAAAAATTGACCTGTGCAGGCCCTAGCTGTTTCATAAAGCTTGTTATCGATACAAATTACACAGTTCTATTACAAATCTGCTCACAGCCAATCAAAATAATATAAGGATTGCAGTAGCTTATAACAATTATTATCGGATCATGTTATTGATAACAAGTTTTATGCACTGTTACTGTTTTGAACAAGTTCTTCTTTATTGAAAGTGGGAAAATAAAGAATTTGACAACGGAGGTTTGAATGGAGTGTTACATAATAATTGACACCCATGCAGTGGACAGTTTGCTAATTTACGACCACTGGAATATGCATTATATCATATACTGTTCATACCATACTAGCTAAGCATGGAGGCTCGGGAAGAATTCAAAGTCCAGTGGGTCTATATACAGCGCGCGGACCGGTCCATATACATGTATCCACCTCCCCTCCTTGAAATAAAAATGGGGAGGGTTTACCACTGTTAAATGATTTATTGATATATACCATTGCCACCAGATCACGATGTTTCAGATATTTTCACAATATATAAATGTATTTTTCGATATTGAGATCCCATATATTTTAGCCAAGTTCTTTATACAATGTATAATGACGTTTCGTCGTTCGTTATTGTTATTTCTTGACAAGCTACTTCGCCTTGATCTATTTCTCATCTTTTCTTCCTTTTTTTTTTTAGGTTGAAAAAGAAAATGCAAAACTACAATTTGTTTGGCCTTCTCCCGAAATTTCATATGTTTTTTTTTTGGAGTGGGTTAATTAATATACATGTATCTCTGACAGGTGGCAAATTAAATATTCATATTAATTGGTTGAGAACCCGTTTGCGTCGGCCAATAGGCCTTGTCCGTTATTGTTCCAATTATTGATTGAATTACTTGACCGTTGGAGCCGCCCGTAGAGTATAAAACACGCTTGCTTACAAAATATGTTATCACAATCATGACGAAGTGTTGCAGCGGCGCACGAAACGTCGCGTTCTTTTAGATCCCTTGTTGACCATACATTGCGAGACAAACGAGTATCACTAGCGAAATTATTTCTGATACATATTCATAGTTTTTATTTTGAAAGTGAAAGGAGCTTTAATTTGCGACATGACGCAAAGAGTCACTATAAAACGTGATAAATTGTATTTATTTGTATTGATATAATATGTATTTGACATACGTATTGGACATACTTCAACGCTATTTCGCCTTAGTACGTTTCATAGAATGTGCGCAAAATTCCTGGAATGAAACTATTGCATATGTTTATTGAATTTATTCTAGATTGTATTTAATTTCGTCATGATAAACCGATTATAATTTTACTTTGACATGTCTCAGTTATAAGGCTATGCATAATTAAATGCCATTATTTTTACCAGAAAATGTCAGAATGAAATCTGAGAAGGGTAATTTTTTATTGACCTACTGCAAAAAGCAAATAAATTATTATTTTTATATAACAAATGGGAATATACAACTGTATATGAATAAATGTATATTTTCTGTCGTATTCTCTTCTTCGTTTTGCGTTAAAACCATGATAACCGCGGATCCAAAGAGCTTCTATACACTGTAGGCTAAAAGGATTGTTTTTAGTTTGTCATTTCATTTATGTATACAGTAAATTAATAGATCTACATACATCTAACTCGATGTTGGCCATAAGAATGTATATGAATGCTATATTTGTCATTATTTTAAAGAATTCGATCATATTCTATGCTATATTCATTCGTTTTATGATTTTCCAGCTGAAATAAATAAATTCAAATGCGCTAACATAAACTTGTGATGAGTTCATATCTGGTTATTTTATGATTAAATCTTACTAAAAAGGAGGACTATTTTATCTCTGACATTATTTTGACAATAATTATAAGTAGAACCAATGGCGTAGGTACCGGAGGCACAAGGGTACGCCCAGGGGCGTACGCAGGATTTTTTCAAGGGGGGGGGGGTTTAAAATCGGGCCCAAAATATTTTGCTCCCGAAAATTTGAAAAATTTGACATTTTTCTTTGTTGGGGGGGAGGGGGTAAGGTCACCTTTTTTAGGTTAGCCGTGGGCATAATAAAAAAGGGGGGTTTTAGGCTTTTTTAGGGGGGTTTACACACATAAAAATACCAAAGGGGGGGGTTTAACCCCCAAAACACCCCCCCCCCCTGCGTACGCCACCTCGAATGATAACAAATAAATAATAATAATAATGTTGCTAATCTCAATCCAGGAAGCCTGAAAACATGGATGATACGACTTTTCAAGGGTTTTCTATGACGAGGAATTCACCTTAGAGACACTTTCTCTTGAAAGTCAAATAAACTCGAGAGGATCCAGGGGCTTCGGCCCGGAACCCCCGGTAGGGGCTCTTCCAGGCCCCTAAAGCTGTGCCATATTGTACGGATCCATTAGAAAGCAAAATAAGCCCAATAAATAATTTGTATATATATATATAACATACATATAGTTCTCCTATGCAAACTTCCTCTGTGAAATGCATAATAAATACGTTTTCGAGGGTTGGCAATGAAAATAGATAAACAGTAGAAACAAACCATGAATAAAGAAATAAACAGCTTGTTCGATTTGTTTTGAAGCATTATCTTTAAAAAACCCGGACAGCTATATCTTTATTATCCATAAGAAATAACGTCTATAATCACCTTGAGATGGAATAAAATACCAATACGAATTGCATTATGCAACGTCTAGACATAAAGGTCGAGTCCGTGGGGACTTGGATCACGATATAATGCCGATAATACTTTACCGATGACCAGATTCCAAGTAAAGTTTACCATAAAAACCAATTCCGACATTCAGAAATGATTTTCAGTGACTGATGTGTCAGATGTGATCATTCAAAAGGAAAAGCCAGCACACAAACAAATTACAGTTCCTCTCTCAGCTCTCATTATGTTCATGTGACCTTTGTAAAAGTTCGTTCCCGATTTTGGCGTATGCGGAGTGTGCAATTACGAACTCGCTTATTGATAAAAAGAACATCATAATCAGATTATCCGACCCCGGAAACCCCTCAAAATCATCAACTTTTATCATACTGGTCCTTTTCCTTTTGAAACTACGCTTGACCTAATTAACTCGGATGGCGGCCATTTTTTATTTGGCCAATATGACCAGCATGACAGCCCCAAGGAGATCTCAAATCGATACATCATAATAAGATTCTCTGACCCCGAAAACCCCATTATATAAACTTTTATCATACTAGCCCATTTCCTTTCGAAACTACACATGACCTGTAACTATCAGATGGCGGCCATTTTGGATTTGCCCAATATGGCAGTCCCTGCAGAGAGCGTCCTTCTTGGCGTCCGGCAGAAATCGTAAAAGTATGGTATAATCTACCTCTGGGCCGAAATTAATCTGCACCAAACAACCCCTATTTAGCCCTAACACTAACAGCCCCCACTATTAGGGCCTAAGTGAATTAAGGCACTACGTCAGCATACATTAGCGCGAACTTTTGACCCCCGACACTGGCAAAAGCGTCTGGACCATATAGAGGTCAGTGGTCTGGACGTTCGTGTGGACGGAAATTTGGGGATTGCGCGATCAGTGGAAAGACCGCGCCAGGCGCGGATCCAGGATTTTTTAGGGGGGGGGGCCCAAATTTGAAATTATGCGAGCCAAATATTGGTACGTAATGATGACCAACAGTGACGTAATTCGGGGGGGGGGGGGGGTTCAGGGAGGGGCGATTTTCCCCCTCCCTCCTCCGCGAAACGCGGAAGCTTTGACGTTTCATTAAATTATTAGAGAAAGAGGAGGACGATTCGTTGTACCATTCTCGAAAATAATTCTCGTCTGAATTTAGTTTTTCCCCTCCCGCGCGAAGCGCGGAAAATTTTACGATTTATTAAATTATTAGAGAAAGAAAATGATTCGTTATACCATTCTCAAAAATAATTCTCGTCTGAATTTAGTTTTTCCCCTCACGCGCGAAGCGCGGACAATTTTACGATTTATTAAATTATTAGAGAAAGAAGACGATTCGTTGTGGAGTTCTCGACTCTTAATCCTCGTCTAAGTTTAGGTTTCCCCCCCCCCCCTCCCGCGCAAAGCGCGGAAGCTTTTAAATTTCCTTAAATCATTAGAGAAAGAAGACGATTCTTTGTACCGTTTTCGAAAATAATCCTCGTCTGAATTTAGGTTCCCCCTCCCCCTTCCCGCGCGAAGCGCGGAAGCTTTTAAATTTCCTTAAATCATTAGAGAAAGAAGACGATTCGTTGTACCATTCTCGAAAATAATTCTCGTCTGAATTTAGTTTTTCCCCTCCCGCGCGAAGCGCGGAAAATTTTACGACTTATTAAATTATTAGAGAAAGGAGACGATTCGTTGTTCAGTTCTCGACTCTTAATCCTCGTCTGAATTTAGGTTTCCCCCCCCCCCTCCCGCGCGAAGCGCGAAAGCTTTTAAATGTCCTTAAATCATTAGAGAAAGAAGACGATTCTTTGTACCGTTTTCGAAAATAATCCTCGTCTGAATTTAGGTTCCCCCTCCCCCTCCCGCGCGAAGCGCGGAAGCTTTTAAATGTCCTTAAATCATTAGAGAAAGAAGACGATTCGTTGTACCATTCTCAAAAATAATTCTCGTCTGAATTTTGTTTTTCCCCTCCCGCGCAAAGCGCGGAAAATTTTACGATTTATTCAATTATTAGAGAAAGAAGACGATTCGTTGTCGAGTTCTCAACTCTTAATTCTCGTCTGAATTTAGGTTTCCCCCCCCCCTCCCGCGCGAAGCGCGAAAGCTTTTAAATGTCCTTAAATCATTAGAGAAAGAAGACGATTCGTTGTACCATTCTCAAAAATAATTCTCGTCTGAATTTTGTTTTTCCCCTCCCGCGCAAAGCGCGGAAAATTTTACGATTTATTAAATTATTAGAGAAAGAAGACGATTCGTTGTCGAGTTCTCGACTCTTAATCCTCGTCTGAATTTAGGTTTCCCCCCCCCCTCCCGCGCAAAGCGCGAAAGCTTTTAAATGTCCTTAAATCATTAGAGAAAGAAGACGATTCTTTGTACCGTTTTCGAAAATAATCCTCGTCTGAATTTAGATTTCCCCCCCCCCCTCCTCCCGCGCGAAGCGCGGAAGCTTTGACGTTTCATTAAACTATTAAAGAAAGAAGACGATTCGTTGTACCGTTCTCGAAAATAATCCTCATCGGAATTTAGTTTTTTTTTTTTCCCCTGGCTACGCGCCTGCGGTCAGATAAACACATTTTGATTCCTTGTCTAACCCCGAAAGCTCAGGGGTTTAGGGCAATAAATTACGGTCAGATAAGCATTCAGGGGCCGTCTTAGGGCCCTAGGTGGAATCCAGGGGGCAGAGCCCCCGGAACCTTAGGGGTTTTAGGCATTAATCACGGTCAGATGAGCATATTTTGATGCCTCATTATTTTTTGACACCGGCAGTTAACTATTCTTTCTTTCTTGCTCTCATTCTATTTTATTTCTCTTTAATATACTTTTTCAAAAAAGTGGGGGGGGGGGGAGAGGGGGGAGGGGGGGGGGGGGGGCTCGGGGCTCCCGATCCCCGCCGTACCTCGGGCCCTGACATGTAGGAATCTCAAGAATCATATTTCTTGCCTGGCTGTAAATTTAGGAATTTGTCATTTTCCAACAAACACTTACAAACGTATAATTTACTAAAAAGTGAGGAAAAATCTCGGAAATTATGTCATTTCAGCATTATTTGTAATCCACCGTTGTGGAATTAGAAATAAACCACGTTTGAATTTGATTTCCCCCAAGCCCCCCCCCCCCCCCCGATCTCCTTCTTCCCCCTTTTCTTTTCTTCTTCCTCTTCTTTCTTTCCCTTTCTCTTCTTTTCCTTTCTTCTCTCTTTTTTTGTTTTTTTTGTTTTTGCGGGGGGGGGGGGCCAAGGCCCGCTCGGCCCCCCCCCTGGATCCGCGCCTGGACCGCGCTGTGTATGGGATCAATGCGTGTGATATAGAAGAATAAAAACAAAGAACAGACTGAATCTGGACTAGTATCTTGGCCTACCTGTATATCTGTAGTGTACAACAATAACAAAAAGCGGCTTGTGATACTTTCTTCAGACGGTATACAGAAGATAAACGACGGATTATTTGAACATGGAGAATGGAGGGTCGCAAGTGCCACAACTTACATGGGCTCAATATCTATACAGCGAGTATTTGATCTTCTTCTATATTCCGGATGGAGGTATTTTAGCCTAAGATAGAACTATACCAGCAATACTGTAATTTATGAGGAAATACATCATGTACATTTAGTATAACTTGTATAGAGAGTATAATGAATAGTAATACATGTAATATGAGTAATATAATTATATTCATCTAGTACAATTGTATTAATAGTATTGGAGGTACATATGGTATCATCGGAGTAAGAATAGTATATCGGGGTAGAAAGAACAGGACTGGTCATAAGTATAGTAGTCAGTATAGTAAGAAGTTGCATATCGCGCCCGGCCCTGCGTGGTTGACATTGTTTTTTGTGCTCTCTGAGCTTTGTGTAGTTTTCTACCATTTATGTATATTGTTCTTGATTATTGATTGTACCTAATAATTTTGTGATATGCAAGGATACTTGTAGCCAAATGTGCAATTATATCTAGCTTGTATTGCTAGATATGTTCTTATGCAGGTTTTGATTTGAGCTACAGTAAATGTGTAAGCCATTTTATACATGTGTGCTGTATGTAGATTTGCGTGGACTGATACGTTTGACGTCCATTCAAGGCAGTGCATTAAAAGGGCGTCGACCGTAGCAATCCATATAAGTCCCTATTCATGGTCGGTCAACTTGAACGGACATCATTGACTACCTGCAATGCTGCATTGAAGCACAATTCAATTCATATTCTTCTTCTTCTTCCAGTATAGTACAGTCCGCCGTTGGCGTATTATCGTACCTTGTGCTTGCAGGCGCGTAGCCCCCCCAAAAAACGCCAGCCAAAAAAAAAAAAAAAAAAAAAAGAGAAAAAAAGAAGAAAGGAAGAGGACGTAGGAAGAAAAAGGATTAAGAGTCGAGAACGGTACAACGAATCGTCTTATTTCTCTAATAATTGATGAAACGTCAAAGCTCCGCGCTTCGCGCGGGAGCGGGGGTGGGGGGGGGGGGGGACTGAATTCAGATAAGGATTAAGTGTCGAGGACGGTCCAACGAATCGTCTTCTTTCTCTAATGAATTGTCAAAAGAAACTGAATTTAGATAAGCATTAAGAGTCGAACGAATCGTCTTCTTTCTCTAATAATTTGATGAAACGTCAAAGCTTTCTCGCTTCGCACCCACCCCCTAGGGAGCGCGCTCTGTAAGTGATTCGCACGTTTCGCGTGCTCACTACCGCCCCCCTAAAATGAAATCCTGGCTACGCGCTTGTGTGCTTGTCAAGTGCCGAGTGTACAGTGCAGGTAAAAAGGCTCTACAAGAATTCCATGTGCAGCTAAAAAACAGCCTGAAGCTTAAAGGAGCTTAATGTGTTGCACCTTCTGCTTGAAATGTTCCAAAGAGGTGCAATCGACGACAGCAGATGGTAAGGAGTTCCACAGTCGGATAGTATCTGGGTAGAATGTGGTTTGGAATAGCAGAGTTCGGGCAAAGGGGACATGGAACTTCTGTGGATTTCCACGGGTGCTGGGACCAACAAGTAGGTGACTGCATGGAAGATCAACCAGGCCATATGGAGTATGCTGTAAACCTAGCCTACTTTCTGCTGAGCCCTTCTTTCCTGCAGACTTGCCCATTTAAGTTGATTCAGCATGGCTGAAACGCTGCTTGTGCGCCGATAGTCACCCAGTACTAAGCGTGCACAACGGCGTTGCACCATTTCCACCTTTCTGATGTTCTCCTGGGTGGACGGGTCCCATACTATTGCAGCATACTCCATCACAGGGCGTACTAATGTCTTGCACAGCAACTCCTTGGTCTTTTGTGGGAAGGCCCCCCATGTTTCTTTGCAGAAAGCACCGCACAGAGTTGGTTTTTTTGGTGGTGACGTTTACATGGTGATTCCATTTTAGGTTGCTCTAGATGTGGACCCCCAAGTACTTTGCAGTTTCTGTTACATGTAGCTGCTCTCCGTGGATGAAGTAAGGAAAGGAGGCTTTGGATGTCTGCCTTTTACTAGAGACATGCATAACCTGGCATTTTTTAGGGTGGAATTTCATAAGCCAGTCTGCTTCCCATTCTTGGAGTGCATCTAAGTCCTTCTGCAGGCATTTTGCATCATCTGCACTTGACACCTTCCTGTACAATATGCAGTCATCTGCAAACAATTCGTCGCTGTTTTCACGAAGTGACGGTAGTGAAAAAAAATTGCATTCACTTTGCGTTACGATTTTCCTCACTAACGTCACTTCGTGAAAACAAGGACGAATTTCACCGTATAGACTTGGCTGATATGCAGTCAGGAGATCATTGATGAACAGCAGGAAGAGAAGAGGCCCGACTACACTGCCTTGGGGAACGCCCGACAGGACGGGAGAGGTGTGAGAAGTGCATCCATCAAGCAATACCCTCTGTGGGCGTCTTGTAAGGAATTCCTCAACCCAACCGTGGTTCAACAGGATTACATCTATCTGGTCTCTCGAGTCAATTCCACTGGAAAGATCTTGAATAGTGAGGAGAAGTTGGGATGTGCAAGACCGTCTCTTCCGGAATCCATGTTGAGCATCTGACAGATATCAATGTGAAAGTCATCAAGGTGCTCAAGGATGCTGCTGCATACGATGTGTTCCAGTGTCTTGCAGATAATAGATGTCAGTGACACTGGTCTGTAGCTGACTGCTTGGCACCGCTCTCCCTTCTTAAAGATGGGAACTACGTCTGCTTATTTATTTCGTTTCCAACAGAAAGATAAACAAAGGTATAACATTTTTTCTTGGTAATTATACTAATACAATTTGCACATAATAACATATAAACCCTGCCTTTTCACTCTCACTGTGTTAAGCAGGGCTCCCACTTAGCCGAGTTGGAGCCTCGAGTTGTGGCGAGCTTATGGCAAGCCGTTTTATCATTAAAACATATTTTTTGATATCAAGAATTACCACTGATTTACAACGGAAAATTATTTCTTGATATCAAGAATTAATTTCTTGATATCAAGAAATATATTTTAATGATAAAATGGCTTGCCATAAGCTCGCGCCAGTTCGCCACAACTCGAGGCTCCAACTCGGCTAAGTGGGAGCACTTCTTTAGCTTTTCAAGTATCAACTGCGAGTCTACCCTGTACTGTTGAATGCAATAACGGATACCATGCAGCTAAGAAGATTCACTCTAAGTACTTGAAATTTCGAGTATCTTATAACCACAATTCATCTGCAACATTTCAGCTCAAGTTATTTCAGTCTGGTGATGTTAGTCCCAATCCTGGACCATCCAGTGAATACATCAGCACCAGAGGCCATAGTCCCACACAATACGGGTATCCCAAAAGAGCTGAAGAACGTACTAGTATAACAGGTTGTTTCTGCTGCAAAGCAATCCTGCATGGGCCCATTTGAATCCGGTGACTTATCAATATGACTTGTCAAGGACTGTTCACAATACTTCCAGGAACAGAAGGGAGGTTCATCCTGATATATGGAGGAACATCAAGGATTTAGGCATCCAGGCTCATAAGTTCGAGGAAAGAAGAGGGTAACAAGGAAAAGAGTAAGGACATGGACTGATACAGACAGCCAGATGCGTACGCAGGGGGGGGGGGGGGGTTAAAACCCCCCGTTTTGATTTTTTTTTTTTTTTTTTTTTTTTTTAATGTAAAATAAAATCTGGAAAAAAAATCTGAGATAGCAGAGTATTTACAGTAACATACAATGTTGATATATTGTTTATTACCGAAACACGGTTAAGACGTTAAGTGAAGCGGATGACGTAGTAAATAGGGAGTGTGCACTGTACACCACCTGGTTCGTGGAGGGGGTATCGGTGTATTATTCAAAACACCACTCAAAATGAAAAAGAAAAATGAAGAGTTTGCTTCTTCAACTTTTGAATATGTACATGTTACAGATATTTCAAGTTCAGTACATTTTATTGTTGGGTACAGACCATCTCCATCAGCTGTAAACAGGCCCAAATAAACTCTGTCTGATTTCCTTACCGAGTTTGATGAATAATTATTTATTAGTAAAACCTCTTTGATTCCAGGAAAGTTGTTAATTTTAGGTATTTTTAATGTGCATTGGGAAATGCGTCAAAGAATGATGTCAAACACATCATGAATACTATTAGTGTTGCTGGGCTGGTACAACATGTCCACGGCCCAACCCACATCCTAGGACACACCTTAGATCTTATTTAAAACATATATTTTGTGGCTTCCACCTGGTAAATTGAAATTTCCCCCAGGAAGCATTACCTTTATAAAACCTTAGATCTTGTTTTCACTCGTGACGATGCTTTCTTATTTGATTGTTATACGTTAGAAATGTGTTCATCAGACCATTACATGATACATTTCTCCTTGAAAAATCAGAAAACCAAGCCTGGTTCGATTATCGAGACCCTAAGCAAATATCTCTAGTTAGATAAAGCATGGAGTTACTAGGCTAGTAACTCCATGGATAAAGTAAAGTTCATGAACGCATTGGCTGAATTAGTGTCACTATAAGATCTCTTGATTGTGATTGTGATGCCCTTTTTGATTGGTATGGTTAGAGATCACTAAGATTATTGACGCTCATGCTCCATCCAAAACAATTATTATTGTACTAAAAGTATAGTGGTAGTGGTGGTAGTAGTAGTACTAGTAAAAGTAGTGGCACAGTAAGTATATAAGTAAATCGATGTAGTTATTTCTTTGACGTCATGACACTCAAGAAACATTATGCTATCTATTGTATTTCCCCTTCAAATCCATACACAAAAGAGTAAAAGACTATCATTTTGGTGGTGGCGGTGGTTATTTTACCTGACTGCTAAGAATTTTAAGAAAGCATAAATTCTTGTTAGTATGCCTGGATTACATTTCGCCTGCGATTAGTCTACGGGGCCTGTATCCTGCCCGTATCCCCTTTTCCGTGCGGCCCCCCGTGGGGAGGCAGGAGGCGGCCGTGAGATTTTCGTACGGATTCACGGGCTCCGCGGCGACAACGATTTTGTTTCGCGAGGAGTTAAACAAATTTGAACAATCGTAAGCCCGTAGCCCGTAGACATGTCATAGGTGGCATTGCACAATCCCCGCACGGGCATTGCGTGGAGGCCTCATGCTGATCGTGCAGCAAATGCACAATTTTTCATTGAACATGGGGGCAACAGACGCCGAAAAAACGGCACGGAGGCTGCACGTTCACCGCGCCTTCTCCGCGCAACCTCTGCACGGAAGCTGCACGAGCTCCGTACGATTTCCGTGCGGAGGTTGCAGAGACTGCACGGGTGTTGCACTGAAATTGCACGATTTCCTTACAATCTCCGAGCAGCCTCTGTACGGTTGGTCCCGGTCTGCCCCCGAGGGCCAATACAAGAAATGGCACGATGCTCGTAGATAATGTAAACACAAACATCGTAGCCCGTAGCCTCCTACGATGCCTCCAAAATCGCACGAAAAATCGAAGACCAATTTATCGTGCGGGCATCCGGGCCAAATGTAATCCAGGCATAAGCGACCAGCCGGTCGACGGCTTTAGGTCCTGGTAATGAGGAGTAGTTACCGAAGGGCACTAGCGCATCGACTTGGTTTCGAACCCGGGTCACCGGATTACGAGACCACTGCTCTACCGACTTATTTATTCACTCATATCAAGTTAATTTATCTATCTATTTATTTATTGATTGATTGATTAATTTTATAATTTTATGTATTTATATATTTATTCCTTTACTCAGTCATTTATTCAGTTTTACATCAATGAGGCTATAATATTATGTCCATTATCAGTACACTGGATAACAGAATTTACTTCTTCCTCTCTCTCTCTCTCTCTCCCTCTCTCTCTATCTCTCTCTATTTTGTTCATCTTGAAGGGGTCTTGAAGCGATTGTATGATCGATGTTATGGTCGGCTGACCGATCGGATCTATCAATACGTCACTGAGCATGCGGAGAGGGGAGATCCAGACAGTATCATGAAGGCGTTGGATCGTTTCAACCGTGAACAGCAGTGGACATTCTGCCTCGGTGACGAAAAAGGTATAGTTTTTGTTTATAGATCGAATGTATTTATTAGTAGTAAGCTCTTGAAGTATAAACTTGAGTTCTGGTAATGATAGAGAATAAATTCTAACAGAATCTAACAAAACTTACACTGAATAAATGTTCAAGATTACAAGTAGATGACATGAGCCAAACGATGTTGGTAGAAAATGTATAGGGGCTGAGTAATGAGCATAGACAGATAAGGTAATCAAGGTAGGTAGGCCCGACACCATGTGCTTAACACTCGCTTAACACTCGCCCCCCTAAGACCGGTGTATAAAGTCAATACGGGCCTGATTTTTGTGTACTACGAGCCGGACTTTGGTGCGTGAAAAGTACCCCTTTACCGCACATTTTGGGAGTGCAGTCTTCAAAGTCTTTCATCTTGTTGATTATATGGCATTTTATGTAATCTAGTACAGTGGATATAGATTCCCAAATCACACTATCCATCATGATTTTTTAAACGGCCCTCTTCATTTTCTTTATCGTATTATTTTTGTCCTTGCACGTATCTGGCTCTATGACTCTTTCTCTTTCTCCCCCCCCCCACCCTCTCTCTTTCTCTCTCTCTTTCTGTCTCTCTCTCTCTCTCACACACCACTCTCTCTTTCTCTCTCACACTCTCTTTGACTGTATTTTGTCGACGCCGGCCATCTCTCTTTTGATCGGTCTCTTTCTGTCTGCGTCGCTGTCCCATTATGGGTGCGCACTCCCCCCTCACTTAAAACTCCTCTCTTTCTCTACCCCACCCCCTCTCTCTGTCTCTTTCTCTCTCTGTCATACCAGCACCCATCGTGAGGAAGATCGTGCAGGAAACGAAACCGAAGACGTGTCTGGAACTCGGCACTTTCATCGGCTACTCGGCTATCAACGCCGCTCGGGAACTTCCGGAAGGATCGCGCTACCTCTGTGTGGAGCCTGACGAAACTCGGGCTGCTACTGCAAGAAAGTTGATCGAATTTGCAGGATTACAAGATGTGGTAATAAAGAAAATGTTGATTATCATAACAAGGACATAAGGTGTGAATGTGACAAACGAATTCTAGTACTTCCGTCAAACCATAAACATATCGCAGTCTCATCACCGAGCATTGTAAGATTATCTTTTAAAGGAAAAAATCTCATGATTATAAGTTGTCTTAAATTTACTGTCTAAAACTAGTACATGGACAATTTTGTTTGACGATTTCCCCGTTGTCGTCGACGGATTCGCTATCAGATAGTAACGCATGTTATATTGAAACAGAAGGCCTTCTACATCATTTTGCAATCTAAGTTTAGTAATCTTGTGAAATTTGTGTATCACATGTACTTTTAGCTGTGCAGGGAGGGAGCAATAATAATAGTGAAAGTCTGTGTCTGTTTCCTTCATACATAATAAAGGAAGGAGGGAAGTTCACATTCACTTCCTTTTAACAAACGGTGCAATGTTAAGCCATTTAAAGTGATGGGTAAACTAAATACGTAAAGCTATAGAAGGCAACAACTTCTCTGTAAGTGAAACTTTGGAACGCCAAAAAGGGACAGTTACGTCCTCTGCACGTGAGACGTAATTTATGCTTTGGTCACATTTGCTGCGGCGGCCGTGTGGTCTAAAATATCTACGGCTAATAGCAATTAAAGGACCGCCGCAGCCTTCCCACGGTCACACACACATTATGTTAGGGTAGCCGCACGGCGTATTTTGAATTTGTGTAGACACAACATTTTGGACTGCCGTACGGCCTTTGAAGAGATGACGCTCGATCGCCTTAGTAGGTCCATGGGGCGTCCCTGCGGCGGCCGTAGCTTTTTGACAAATACTACGGCAGACGCAAGGGAGCCGCAAGTTCATATTGCTCCGGTTGTCTCATGTTCGCCAGCACAACGTAGCTAGTTCGCCGTCACTACCAAACTAGAATGTTCCACTATGTTGCAGGGTGTATATGCCATTGGGTATGATGTGTGAACCGGGTGTGCGGAAATGGTGTGTTGGGGAGGGGAAGTGAGAGTGTTCATGTGTGTGGTAATTGTATGTGTGTCAACAATAAAAGACTAATACATGACAGATGGCTAATCATAAATCTACAAGATGAGTAAACTGTGTAGATCACAGTCCACAGATAAATGTGCCTTGAACGTAATAGAAGACGGCAATCGGCGGATCAGACGACACTTGATAGTGATTTTGTATGTGAGATAGCTTTGCTAAATATAAAATACAAGAACCTTTTCCATATCTTTAAACTATCATTGATATCTGATAATTAAACAGTTAGTAAAATAAACCTACCAAGCGACATAATACAATGAAATACTTGACTGAAAGTAGGGGAGTTTGATGTGGTGCACAATAATATTGCACCCCTCTGTTAATAATCGAATAGTACATGGTGTTCATGAATATTCATGATTTTGCTTACCTCGGCAAAATGCTTGCCTATTCTAAATGGAAAAAATTACGGTGAGGGGTTGGCTGAAATGGACATAATGAACAAATCAGAACTGATCTATGATAATTCATGCTTATTATCCTTCGTGTGCTTGACTTATAATCTTACAATCGAGTGGCAAATTGCGTCTAAAGTTCGACTTGTTGCACATGTGTTATAGGGAATGGCGAGCTGCATGGCGACCTATTTTGACCAAATTACGGTAGGTATACTTTCAAAAGTCAATGGGACATGAGGGTTCCAATGAAAGAGCTAGTGATAACGTACGTCGGGGTGGATGTGCTTTTCGTTAAAAAAAAAAAAGAAAATTTAACGATTTTTTTTTTTTTTTTTTTTTTTTTGGGGGGGGGGGTAAAAGTCCAAAGGCTAACATGTTTATAGGCTGCTGGACTCTGACGATAGGGGGCGTTGTCAAATGAGACTAAACGGAGCTATATGTGCCCGCAAAGCGGCCGAAGGGTGACCATACGGCGACCGTGAGGCCAGACTGATGCTACCGCTTCACCCCTGGAGTATATAAAACGCAACGCTACCGAACGGCCGACTATCGGTCGCCGTGGAACCGCTCTACAGCATGGTTACGGGGTGTCTAATCGCTACGGCAAAACTAGAAATGAAAACGGTTATAAATCCGCGTTATAATCCCACGTCGACCCGTACAGTCTGTAAAGATAGGGATACGCACTAGGGTGACCCTGAGGCCACCGCAGATCTTCTGCGGCCGCCGCAAGTATCTCTCGATTTCGGGGGCGTACGGCCGCGTTATCCTATCCGTGGAGCAAATGTGAACTAGGCATAAGCTGACGCAGGACTGTCGTGACTGGTGTGGTCTTTGAAGCGCCTATACAAAGATTAAGGTCAGATAAACAATGGAAACAAGATACTGGTACATAGGTTGTTGGTATTTAAACACTTCATTATCAAAATGGCACATCAAATAAAACGGCATAACACGTATAAAGTTAAGTGGATGGCTTATGAACGATTAGTTGTAATTTAGTTAAACTCCTCTTAATCACGAAAATCCAAGTTCATTAAACAACATTTACCTTTTCATTTCATGTTTCAGGTCCAAGTCATCGAGGGTTTTTCCACTAAAGTCATTCCAAATCTCAAAGAAGAGTTCGACATCGACAGTTTTGATTACGTGTTCATCGATCACGTAAAATCTTTGTACAAACCCGATCTCATCCTCCTCGAAGAGCACCAGCTTTTGAAAGCTGGAACCGTCGTCGTTGCGGACAACATGGTCATAACAGGGTCACCAAAGTATATCGAATACGTCCGAAATTCACCGAAGTACGAATCGGAATACTTCGCGAGTGTGTTAGCGTATACCAATCTACCGGATGGAATTGAAAAATCAACCTTTGTTTGATGCTCCTCCTCCAAAGGGTCTCATATCACGACTGCGATTACTTTTCACTATTGTAGACATAAAAGAAATAGGAAATAATTATAATATTATTGTGTATGCCATCGGTTATTACATTTTTACATGATTGATTCATATTTCATGTGTCATAACGGCAAGATTTGTGTCTTCCATTTTTACATACAAGTCATGTAGTTTAGTGGTTTAGTGGTGGTGGTTATTTTACCTGACCGCTAAGAAAGCAACCAGACGGCCTACGGATTTAGGTCCTCTCCGAGGGACCTGGTAATGAGGATTAATGCCTTACCAAAGGGCCCTAGCGCATCGACTTATCGCGGCTTTATCCGTCCACGACGGCCATGACGAGTCTTCCCATTGTCTTTAGATTTGTTAAAAAAATTGACCTGTGCAGGCCCTAGCTGTTTCACAAAGATTTTTATCAATACATACTGACACAGTTCTATGACAAATCTGCTTACAGCCAATCAAAATAATGTAAGGATTTCAGCATTATTTTGTGACATGGCGCATAGTCAATATAAAAAGTGATAAATTGTATTTATTTTTATTCATATAATATGTATTTGACAAACGTATTGGACATACTTCAACGCTATTTTGCCTTAGTACGTTTCATAAAATGTGCGCAAAATTCCTGGAATGAAACTACTGTATCTTTGTATTGATTTTATTCTAAATTGTATTTAATTTCATCATGATAAACCAATTATAATTTTGCTTTGATATGTTTCAGTAATTTAGGCTATGCATAATTACTTGTCATTATTTTTACCAGAAAAAGTCAGAATGAAATCTGAGAAGGATAATTTTTCATTGACCTACTAACAAAAGCAAATCAATTATTATTTTTATATAAGAAATAAGAATACACAACTGTATATAAATAAATGTATATTTTCTGTCATATTCTGTTCTTCGTTGTGCATTTTAACCATGATAACCACGGGTCCAAGGGCTACTTTACACTGTAGGCTAAAAGGATTATTTTTAGTTTGTCATTTCATTTATGTATACAGTAAATTGATAGATCTACATATGATATTTTCCATTTAACCTGGTGTTGGCCATAAGAATGTATATGAATGCTATAGTTTTCATTATTTTTAAGAATTCGATCATATTCTATGCTATATTCATTCGTTTTATGATTTTCCAGCTGAAATGAATAAACTCAAATGCGTTAACATAAATTTGTGATGAGTTCATATCTGGTTATTTTATGATTAAATCTTACGAAAAAAGATGACTGTTTTATCTCTGACATTATTTTGACAATAATTATGAGTAGAACCAATGGCGTAGGTACCGGAGGCACAGGGGTACGCCCCTGCCCTTCCTCGAATGATAAAAAATAAAAAATAAATAAGATGCGAGGAAAGAGAGAAAGTAAAAGGGAGAAGGGTAAAGGACGAGAAAAGAAGACGCCCGGACAAACTCCCGCATCCTCTCCGGCCCTAATTAATATTCTTCAATTTTGCATTTCATTTTCCGAGTAAGGCCAATACCCCCTCCCCCCGTTCCACTACCCCCTCAATGGGCGGATTTACGCTACGCCACTTACTAGGATCATTGGTAAATCTATGGTATAGTGGTTCATTCACTTAATTTGCGATAGAGAGCTAGGTTGAGAGTTCGAATCCTTGACCGGCGTTCAAATGCCCTTGAGGCATTCTAATCTAAACAATTGTACCTCCATTTCCTAAATACAGATCCCAGTAGCACATTAAAATATGATAACCCTCAAGGATTTTCGGAATTGATTGCCCCTCTCCCTTTAAACTATATTTGGTTTAGTTTATTTCAGTCCAATTTTTCTCATACATAATTATATAAGAAAGAGATAATGGTCAAGATGAATACAATATGGTATTGTATGAATATAATATACATATATTTTATTCTGAGGAAAAAGGAATCTTGAAAATTAATGCTCCCAAATATAAATATATGCTTGTACATGTAAAATTGAAAAAAAACTTCTGAATACAACAAAAAAGAAGAAAAAACATCCGAGAGTAAATTACAGACGCTTTTCAGAGGCCCAACATCAACGTTTTATATTTAGACATTATAGATATCTATTTTTAACTATTTATTGCGTGCAGCACAACTCTATCATACTATGAGATAACACAATGATAATCAATCCGCCAAAATGGTAACAGGTGTTTTAACTTCGTACACATTATTCATTACGATTACACAAAACAGTCTGTTGTAATAATGCAAATTCATCAAGGTTATTGAATATATCCAGACGAGGTGGCCGAGTGGTTAAGGCGATGGACTGCTAATCCATTGTGCTCTGCACGCGTGGGTTCGAATCCCATCCTCGTCGCCAAGTTGAATCTTTTGAAAAGTTTTCAGAGCTATACCCATTTTACCTCCCTTCTGCAAACAAGCAAACCAATGACACTGTACTATACATCCTTATGAAGTTCTGTGCTTTCCTCATCATAAGAATTCGTCTTTGCAGTTATCCCTTTGCGCCTAAGCCTTCTTAACACTGAGAAAATTAAATAAAATTATGATTTATACGGTACATCAAGTCATTTTTCTGTTTCCAGAATTGCCATTAAAAAAATATGATATTGACCATTAAAGATATAGCGTCTTTCCTTCTTTCTTTCTTTCTATTCCTCTGTAATTTTTTTTCAAATAGTGTAGCCGATGTTTATTGTGCTATGTCTTTAAACTGTATAATTTCATATCCATGTTTTCATTTGTCAGATTTCAGAATCCCCGGGATGGCCGCCTATTCATAGCCGTCACTCTCGACGATAACTTTTGCGTCAGAAAGAAATTCCACGATAATGCATAGGACCTATGGTAAAGGGGGTTGCTTGGTTGACTTATGTCACGAAGTTATATGGAGGAGACATGCTAAGAAACTTCAGTAATTTACCTATATAAAGGACGTACTCTTCTGATATTACACATTTTTATTCTAACTTTATAGAGCACCTGGATCGACACTAAGCCTACTATACTCTCAATATACCATCTAAAGTACAAAAAGTGACCCTGTTTCACTTTTGAAAGGCTATAGGTCATACAAAATGGAGAGGGTGGATTGGCGTATACTGTCATGTACACAGGACAAATGGAATTATTAGACAAGAAATGGCAATAGTTAAAAAGATGTAAAAAGGAAAAAACTTTTTTTTTTGGTCACCTTTCATTCTGTTTCTTATCTTCCTTTTTGTTTTCGTTCTTTTTTTTTATTATCTTTCCTTCTTTTTCCCTCTCCATTTTGGTGGGTGGAACTATTTCCAATCCTCTTCCTCGTTCCTACCACCACTGGTGCGCCAGTTGTTAATTCCATTCGTGGGCTATGAAAAAGTGCAATGCCACATATTTGGGCGGATGTTGTCCTCACGTTGACGGAAATGTTTATGTTACGCAGCCATCGCTCATGTGACGAGAAAACGTTGGCCTTCACATTACACATATATATGTTTTTTTGTTTTACTATGCGCGAAATATTACACAAAGTCTTCATATATACTGGTCCACTGCAGTACACAAATAAAACTTCTTGCCTGAAGGGTTTATGATACTTTCTTCAGTCGGTATACAGAAGATAAACGACGAATTCTTGAAACATGGATAGTGGAGGATCGCAAGTGCCACAACTTACATGGGCTCAGTATCTATACAGCTGGATTTCGTCTTCCCTCTATAATCCGGATCGAGGTATTATTTTAGTTTAATATTTATAACAGCAATACATGTAGTTTCCCTCCCATCTCCCTGGTTGTTTAGAGAGTAGAAGGAATATTAATACATGTATATGGATAGTAAACTCATCTAGTACATGTATTCGGGGTAATAGGTTTGGAGGTAGTAATGGTATCATCGGAGTAAGAATAGTATAAGAGGTAGATAGTATAAGGTCATAAGTATAAAAGTCAGTATAAGTCGCAGTATTTTAGTAAAAGTATAGTAGTAGTGGTATAGTAGTAGTAGCATAGTAAGTATTTTAAGTAGATGTAGCTGTTTTTATATTTAATTCAATTCAATTCCTTTTAATAATTTCCATTTTCAATAACAACAATACAATAATAACCATTAATTTTGCAATATATAAGAAAATGAAAAAAGGGAACTAAAAGAAAGAAGGCCAAATGGCCTTGTGGTGGCATAGTTCCCCGAACAGTAGTTATGAGATTTACATATACAAACAAAACTAAAAACGAAACATAGGCATACATGACAAAACATTACAGGGACATCGTTCATGGCAGGTAATACAATAATCATAACAAAATCATAAGTTTGAAAAAAAGTTATGGGTACACACAAAAAAATATTTGGGTAAACTTACTCAAATAGGGAAATAAACTTTGACACTATAGTGAGTTGAGTTTGAGTTTGAGTTTGAGTTTGAAGTTTATTATCCAAAACAAAAAGTACATCAATATATAACAATCAAATGTGAATGATTAATTAACATTGAAAGGATAAATGGGACCAGAAAATAGCATTTAATGCTAATCGTGTCTAGTACCACTAACACAAAAAGTATCACAGCAATAAATGAGAATGTAATGAATAAATATGAATAACTATTAAATTCATACCTAAGCTACAAATTATTCTACATCTAGGGTAAATATGTTCTGTGCTTATATACAAAGCTTTGGTATTTTACACTAAATAAAAGATGAAGAATTATATAACATAATATTTACAAAAAGGCAAGAGCCTTGGTTCTAAGTTATAAACAACTATTCTATTAACATTTGTGATATAAGAGTTCTACGAAAGCAAGATACTGATGCTTTCTCCCGTACAGAAAGGGGTAGATCATTCCAAAAGCGTGTGCCTCTGAATGGCATTGAAAATTTACCTTGCGTTGTCCTTACTTTAGGCACACTTAACTTCTTACTTTCTCTTTGTCTAGTCTCATAGTTGTGCTCTATGAAACAGCAATACTGAATTAGAGACTGTGGCCAGGGGCGTACCGTACGCAGGGGGGGGGGGGGGGGGTTTGGGGGTTCAAACCCCCCCTTTGGTATTTTTATGTATGTTAACCCCCCTAAAAAAACCTAAACCCCCCCCCCCCCCCCCCTTTGGTTATTTTTTTATATTTTTTATGTTATATAATTTAAAAAAAAAAAAAAAAAAAAAAAAATTATACCCACGGCTAATAAGGTGACCTTACCCCCCCCCCCCCCCAACGACAAAAAAAGTCATATTATGAAATTTCGAGACCAAAAAAAAAAAAAAATGTGTCCGCTGACCCCCCCCCCCCCCCCCCCCCCCCCCCCCCCCCCCCCCCCCCCCCCCCCCACTGAGCGACTTTTCCGCCGGCGCGATTTTCAAATTTTCGGAAGCAAAATATTTTACTGCGTGTTGATTGAAGGCAGCTTGCGACTGAACTGTCAGTCCAATGGTTTTCTTGTGAAAACTTTCCTTTAGAAAATGATAATCAAAATTTTGTATACATGGCCGTAATAATCACAAAATAAGCTTTGATTTCATACCTCCATTCACGAAAACTATATAAAAATCGCGGCAATAATGATGGAAATAGGTCTCTAAGTTAGGACGTGGACGGGAAGCTTCGTGTGTATCTCTGTGGCTTGTGCCACAAATCTCAACAAAGTGTAGGCCTATCCTTTTATGAATTAATGAAAAAGTAGCCCCAGAAAAAAGAGCCCCCGAAAGTTGAAAAAGTAGCCCCCGAAAATTTCCCAAAAATTTGAAATGGAGCCTCCGAAATGAAAAACTTAATTTTTTGCCTGCGCCCCCCTCTAGAATCCCTCGGATTTCCGCGGGTCCTGAGTTGAGTGTATATATAATATAGGGGTGGGGTCCACGGGTTTCAAGGGGCCATAAACCCCCAAGAGCTCGGGGGTTACATTCTTCAAAGTTGGGGGGGGGGGAGAGATCAGATCGCAGCGGGTTGAGTGTATATATAATATAGGCGTGGGGTCCACGGGTTTCAAGGGGCCATAAACCCCCGAAAGCTCGGGGGGTTTAGGCGTTTAATTAGGGTCAGATGAGCATATTTTTAATACTTTATTTGTGACACTTGCGAGTCACTAATTGGCGTGGGGTCAATACGTAGAGTTGCGTAGTGTTGCGTACCAACTACGCTGGCCTACGTTACTATATGCTGAGGGACGGAAAGGGGTACGCAAGATGAACGAAAACAATTCAACATGTTTAATTTTGTTTGCGTACTTTCGGCGTAGAAATTTGACACAGAAAGTACGCCTTTTTACGCAACACTACGCTACATGCCTACGCAACAGTACGCTACCCTACGCCAGATCGACAAAGCAGTAAAAGCTTTCCACACTACGGAACTCTACGCAGTTCCAGTGGCTTAAAGAATAACTACCGGTACAGTTGGATCGTTTTTTTTATTTTTTTATATAAGGCCAAATTAAAAAAAAAACATGTTTGGCGTCCTGTTTTTTCGAAAAATGGGAAGGAGGAGGCCCTTTTTTTTTCTTTCAAAATGGCCGCTCGGTACATTTTCCCTGACATTCGGGCTATTTTTCAAGATGGCGGCCGACAATTTTTTTTCTTTCTTTTTTAAAATCAGAAATACATTTTAGCAGTGCTTTTCATGTTTTTTTTCTTCAAAAAAAAAAAAAAAAAAAAAAATAGGAGGCGGCCCCCAAATAGGAAGCAGGCGGGGACGCTGTTTTTTTTTTTTCTTTCAAAAAAAAAAATAGGAGGCGGCCCCCAAAAAGTAAGCGGGCGGGGACGCAAAACATTTTTTTAATGGCCTGAATGGCAAATAAAGTTCTTGGTGGTTTTAATTTAGACAGTCTCTATACACCCCCCGCCCCCCTCTAGAATCCCGCGGATTTCCGCGGGTTCAGCTAGTATTAACTATATTATCCATATCAATTGAATTCTGTCTCGGTGGAAACGTATGAAACAAGTTAGAATCATCGGCAAAAAGTCTAAAATTAAAATAATTTGTTGAGTTTGGCAAATCGTTTATGTACAACAAAAACAGTGTAGGTCCCAACACAGAACCCTGAGGAACACCACATGTTATTATCTGCTTCAATGAGCTATGTCCATCATAGTTCACAAACTGAAATCTATTACAAAGATAATCTTTAAACCACTGGAGAGGCAGGCCCCTTATTCCATAATGTTCTAATTTTCCAGCCAATATTGCGTGATCAATTGTATCAAAAGCTTTCTGGAAATCTAGGATTACACCTAGTGTTACACTGCCCTTATCCAGTGATTTAAGCACATCATTAACCAAATTAATTAAAGACAACTTAGTACTATGTTTAGTATAATGTTTACGAAAGCCATACTGGTGCTTATACAAGACATCATTTCTTTCAAAATAATCAAGTAGCCTCTTGTTTACTAATTTCTCAAATATTTTGGCCAAAAGAGGCAAAACTGAAATTGGTCTATAGTTGCCTGGGACATTTTTATCCCCTTTTTTAAAAATTAGTGTAACTTTGGCTACTTTCATTGCCTCTGGGAACACACCGTTCAATAATGACTGATTATAAATATAAGATAATGGTTTTGCAATTACTTCAGCAGCATCCTTCAGTAATCGGGCTGGAATATCATCAAAGCCGCAAGCTTTCTTTACATTTAAAGTTAATAAATAGTCCTGTACCTCATAATGAGTAACTGGTTCCCAAAACATAGAGTCAATTATTCCATCACTAAGATAACCTTTGAATGTAATAACATCGTCAACATTACCTTTAATAGATTTAGCAAGGTTAGGCCCAACGTTCACAAAAAAATCATTAAAGCCTTCTGATATTTCTTTCCCTGAGGTTACAACTTTCTTACTACCATTTTCATCAACACAGAGCTTATCTACATGTGACGTTTTTACTTTACTGTTTCCACTCTTCAATAGCTTATTTATTGACTTCCATGTTTGCGCTGTATCACCTTTATACATTTCAAATACATCACTATAATATTTCCTCTTCGCATTCCTCAAAACTGTAGTTAAAACATTTCTATACGTCCTATATTTTTTCAAATTATCTTCACTATAATTTGATTTTAATACTTTACCATACAATTTATGTTTCTTTTTAATTGACTTCTTAATAGCTCTAGTCAGCCATGGTTTATCATTTTTCCTCCTGGAAGAGTGACGATGAACAATCGGAGCATATTGATCACATATACCTATGAATGATTGTACAAATATATCATATGCTTTATTAACATCAGTACATTCATATACATTTTCCCAGGATTCCAAGAGTAGACTATCCCAAAACTGTTCTTTCGCATAGTTTTTATAACTTCTATATCGTACTTCTCCTTGTGGTTGTAATTTTACTGAGCTATCTTCAAAAATAGCAAATATAGGGAAATGATCAGAAACGTCAGTTACAATTGTACCAGCACATATACGATCTGCACCCATATTTGTGTAAATGTGATCAATTAAGGAACCTGACATGGGTGTTACCCTCGTAAGGGTCTTAATTAATTGATGTATCCCCAAACACACTAAGGAAGTAACTAACATTTCAGCATTTACGCTGGGATTATACAAATCAATATTGAAATCACCCATTAAAATACACAACTTTTTATCAACTTTAATCCTTTCTAACACAGACAATAAACTCTCTTGAAACTGGAAAATATCAGTGTTTGGTTTTCTATAAATGACACCTACAACAACGGAACGATCACCGATCTGAACCTCAAGCCATAGTGATTTAGCAAAGTCAATATCATACTTTAACATTTTATATTTCAAAGAAGAATGAACATAGACTCCAACACCTCCTCCCCGTAAACCAGGGTCCCGGCAATTCACTTCCAAAGTATAACCATCTATCCCAAGGATATCTGCACAAGATACATTCCGACTTCAGACAATCCAATTAAATGAAATTTTGATTTGATGCATTCTTCATACAATAATCTTAAGGCATCAATATTCTTATTTAAAGATCTAATATTTATATGAGAAATCGTAATCTGTTATCAAATTCGAATGGGGTTAATTCAAAAGAGTCAATATCAAACAAATTAATGTCTTCGTTAATATCGAACATAATGAAATATTTGGGAATCTAACATAGCCTCAAAATTGAGTGAAACATACTAGGCAAGGAAATGGAGCTTAAAATCGCCGTATTGGACATTGTCAACTCCGAGTTCAAAGATATCATCCGGGCTCCGGATGACCTTGTATGCATCATCTTGAAGTTTGCAGACGATGCTTCCGTATTTGGTCGATACACTTTTCACGGCAGGGGTCTCCTTTGCTCTCATCAAAACAGAGAATCTTAATGGTGTGAGGTCTTCATTAATAAAGACCCCTCTCATTCCATCCTTCCCCTTCAACCGGAACCTTCCATCGTAGAGACGGTCTCGCTTTCTCCTCGAAATAAATCGGACAATGGCCTGCCTGCTCCTCCCTCCTTCTCTCTTTTTCCCGAGCCGATGACACGAAGAAATATCGGTCGGCTGAATGTCGACACCGACCTCCCTGGCGACTTTGCAAACCCTCTCCGCAAGAGCATCTTCCGACTCCTCCTTGTTCTCCTCCAGACCAGTCAGCCGCAGGTTGTCCCTCCTCTGTTCTTGCATTATTTCGTCCTGCTTAAACTGCAGACGCAGCAGATGTGGGTTGACTGCCTCCTTGAATCTTGAAAGGCAATGACACACCTAACTGAACTGTACCCCATACAACAATTATTTAAATGTGACATCATAAATGCATTATATAACGCGTGGGTTCGAATCCCATCCTCGTCGCAAAGTTTTCTTTTGACGATCTTTTGAAAAGTATGCCAATTTTACCTCCCTCCTGCAAACAAGCAAACCAATAACACTGTACTTTACATCCTTATGAAGTTCTGTGCTTTTCGATCTCAGTATTACCATTCGTCCTTGCATTTTAATCCCTTTGCGCCTAAAGACCAGTATTGGAAACGCCCCAATTTAAAAATAAATAAAATGGAAGCTCTTATTACCAATCATGTAAAAGAATATGTTTTGACTACATGATGATACAAATTTTGGGATGTGATTGATAAAACGCACGTGTCGCGCATGTGTGCGTAGTTAATATACATCTTTCTGTGTACGGTGCTCAGTAATTTTACCAAGACTGGGCCAAATTTCTTATCATTTTGATAATTCCAGAACCTTGCAGTACACACCAATACTTACACTGTTGGTCATAATGGTGGAATAATAATTTTTACCCCAATTTATTGAATGATTTTGACAATGATTTATTCCTAATAGATCTAGATAATAGTATACATTCTCAGATTTTATTGAATGGCAATTGGGGAGTGTTAGTTTTACGTGACTGCTAAAGCATGTGTATGCTACTATGCTAATCAACTAGGGGACCTACGTCCTTAAGTCGTAACTGACAGTAATGGGGATTAATGCCTCATAAAAGGGCACTAATATAGCATATTGACACGGTTTTGATCCTGGGGGCTCACAGTAACGAGGCCATTGCTTAGCCAATAAATCATGACTGTACGCAGCGGGCGCAAGGGTACGTCGACGCCCCCACAAAAACAAAAAAACAAAGAAAATGCAATTAATTGTCAATAATTCATTGCATTTTGCCCCGACCCCCAACATAAACAAATCTTCTATGTGGGCATGCATGCCTTGAACCATAATGCATGGCCCTACAGAGGAATTTTTTCTGTTGGGGACTGGGGGGAAATGCAATGAATTATTGAAAATTATTGCATTTCTTTTTTTTGTGTGTGTGGGGGCGTCGACGTACCCTAGCGCCCGCTGCGTACAATCATTATCCATTCGCTAAGCAATGGCCTCGTTACTGTGAGCCCCAGTATCAAAACCGTGTCGATGTGCTATATTAGTGCCCTTTTATGAGGCATTAATCCCCATTACTGTCAGTTATGACTTCAGGACGTAGGTCCCCTAGTTGATTAGCATAGTAGCACACACATGCTTTAGCAGTCACGTAAAACAAACACTCCCCAATTGTCATTCAATAAAATCTGAGAATGTATACTATTATCTAGATCTATTAGGAATACATCATTGTCAAAATCATTCAATAAATTTGGGTAAAAATAATTATTCCACCATTATGACCAACAGTGTATATGCTAGATGATTAACCTTTTCTGATCGATTCCACAACGTTTCTTTCACAATACAATCGCATATCCAAAACTGATCTTTATCTTTAACACTGAGAAACTTAAATCAAATTATATCTTCTATACGGTACGTCAAGTCAGTTTCCCGTTTCTAGGATCGCCATTTTCAAAAAATATGATTTTTACAATTTAACTGTTAGAGGTATAGCGTCTTTCCTTCTTTCTTTCTTTCTTCTATTTCTCTGTAATTGTTTCCCAAAAAGTGTGGGGGAAGGGGGCTAGAGCTCCGGCGTTCCGCGGCCCCGGCGCACATCAGAGCCGATGTATATTGTGCTATGTCTTTATAATTTCGTATCCATGTTTTCATTTGTCAGATTTCAGAATCCTCGGGATGGCCGCTCCTCTCGGCGATAACAATTTTGTGGCAGAAAGAAATTCCACGATAATGCATAGGACCTAAGGCTATGGTAAAGGGGGTTGGTTGGCTTATGTCACGAAGTTCTATGGAGGAGAAATGCTAAGAAACTTCAGTAATTTACCTATATAAAGGACGTACTCTTCTGATATTACACATTTCTATTCTAACTTTATAGAGCGCCTGGATCGAGATTAGGCCTTTACTTTACTCTCGATATACCATATAAAGTTCGCTTTTGAAAGGGTGTAGGTCATACAAAATGGGGGCGGGGGTGGATTGGCGTATAAATAATCAGGAAACAAAAAAGAAGAAATGGCAATAGTTAAAAAGATGTGAAAAGGAAAACCCATTTCTTCTTTTTTTCACTTTTCATTCTGTTTCTTATCTCTTTTTTTTTCGCTCTTTCTTTTTATTCTTTTTCTTCTTTTTTCCTCTCCACTTTGGGGCGTGGAACTATCTCCAATCCTCCTCCTCGTTCCTCCCACCACTGGTGCGCCAGTGGGTAATTCCGTTCGTGGGCTGTGAAAAAGTGCAATGCCACATGACGTTATGTCAGCCAGCGCTCATGTGACGAGAAAAGGTTGGCCTTCACATTATTTACATTTGTTTAAGCTCATGTTTTTTTTCTTTATGATGCGCGAAATATTACACAAAGTCTTCATATATACTGGTCCACTGCAGTATACAAATAAAACTTCTTGCCTGAAGGGTTTATGATACTTTCTTCAGTCGGTATACAGAAGATAAACGACGAATTCTTGAAACATGGATAGTGGAGGATCGCAAGTGCCACAACTTACATGGGCTCAGTTTCTATACCAAAGGATATCGTCGTTCCTCTATGCTCCGGATTCAGGTATTAATTTAGCTTATATATTATAACAACAATACATGTAGTTTCCCTCCTATCTCCCTGGTTGTTTAGAGAGTATAAGGAATATTAATACACGTATAGGGATAGTAAACTCATCTAGTACATGTATTCGGGGTAATAGGTTTGGAGGTAGTAATGGTATCATCGGAGTAAGAATAGTATAAGAGGTAGATAGTATAAGGTCATAAGTATAGTAGTCAGTAGAAGTCGCAGTATTTTAGTAAAAGTATAGTAGTAGTGGTATAATAGAAGTAGCATAGTAAATATTTTAAGTAGGTGTAGCTGTTTTTATATTCAATTCAATTCAATTCCTTTAATCATTTCCATTTCCGATAAAAACAATACAATAATAAGCATTTGCAATATTATACAAAAATGAAAATAGGGAACTAAAACAAAATGCCAAATTGCCTCCGTCGTGGACGCACAGTTCCCCGAACAGTTTGTAAGAGATTAATTTACATAGCTGTAAAAAAAATAAAAAACATACATGACAACACATGACAGGGACATCGTTCATGGCAAGTAATACGAATGGAAATAATCATTACAAAATCATAAGTTTGAAAACAGTTATAGGTAACGTTGGTACAAGAACCTTTAATATTTAAATACAAGATGCTGCTTCAAGTTTCTTTCAAATACTGTTAAAGACTTGCTTGAGGATATTTCAGGATGAATAGAGTTCTAAATAACAGGAAAATTGTTTCTTACATATTTCAAATATATTTGTCTTTACTGGCCAAAAACGAAACAAGTCTCGGCCACGAGTATTGTAATTATGAACGTCATTATTCAAAGTGGAAATTCTCGAAGTATTTTGCGGTAGTTTATTTTAAAAATAACAAAATCCAAGCAGGGCAATTGAATAAGTCAAATGTATTCAGTGTTTTCAATTTCATAAACAATGTGACAGAGTGAGTACGATAATGACAGCCTAATCATATCCTAAGGGCTTTTATTTGTAGTTTAAATAATTTATCAAATTTTTTGTGATTACTATTACCCAATACAATAATTTAAATGTGACATCATAAATGCATTATATAACAATATCAAAGAGGATGCAGGAATTGTATCTTTCCATATTATAGAGTATACCAATACATTTAGAAACTTTACCTATTAAATAATCTATGTGTATCCCAATGCATATTACTACTTTATAAGTACACCAAGAAAATTAACAGTATCGATCTTAAGTAACGGAATATAATCTATTTTGAGAATGAGACCACTTAGCCTATTAGCTATTTCACAAGTCGTATTATGGAATGTTACATAATTTGTTTTACTAAGTTTTATCAATAGTCTATTTGATTTTAACCATAAAGAAATATTTTCTAATTCATCATTGACATTACTTTGTAAATCAGTAATATTTGGCTGCGTATAAATTAAAGTAGTATCATCTGCATACATAATTCAAATTCATCAGCTTTCTTAATGTCACTTATATAGAGTAAAAATAACAGGGGACCAATGATTGACCCTTGGGGTACACCGTGAGTAATACAAGATGCAGCTGAACGATTGTTGTTATACATTACATATTGGACCCTATTGTAAAGATAACTTTTAAACTATTGTAAGGGCACTCCTCTTATTCCGTAATAATGTAATTTTGATAATAATATTTCATGATTAACTATGTCAAAAGCCTTTGACAGGTCCATAAATACCCCTATAGCAAATTTATTATCATTGATTGCAGAAAGAACTATGTCTTGTAATTCAATTAGAGCGTGAGAAGTAGAATGATTTTTTTTCTGAATCCATACTGTGAATCATTAAGAATATTATTTTTAAAACAAAATGAATATAGTCGACTATTATATGCACTTTTCAAGCAATTGGGATATACTGGTTAAAACTGAAATTGGTCTATAGTTATTTAATGTATGTAGATCATTCTTCTTATATACAGGGGTAATGTTAGCAATTTTCAATTTACCTGGTACAATACCTGATCAATATGAAATATATGACGTCATCACACTCATGAAACATACATGCTAAATCTATTGCATTTTCCACTTCAAATCCATACACAAAAGGCTAATATTTTGCAGTAGAGCACTTCAAGACTTAATCTATTTTTTCAAGTTTGTAAACAATGCAATGCATGTTTTGTTTTGTTATGTGTTTTCTTTTTTGGGGGGCGAACCTGAAGAGGGGACTGTGTTCCTAATGTCAGCTCCGGGCGGAGCACCGCCCCTGGCTAGCTCCATCAACCAAATTTAAGGTCGAGGACTCAGATCTCTGTTTAATACACATACCTCTAAAAGTAGAGACGAATGATTAGAAATGCATCGGCCATTTAAAATTAATTCCTAATTTCTCGTTTCCTTCCTTATTTTTAATTAATAGGTTTTTTCATTCAAATTCATGAACGTGCATTCAAATTCACATAGAGGTCGCTCGCAGGTTAATTCGTGTATTCAAATTCAAAATCCGAGCAAACAATTGCATTTATCGGCACTCTAATTCATGTTCGGTGAAATCAAATTCGTGCATTCACATTAACGCGGCGCTCACGACGAGCCTGTTTGGGGCATTCCGTTTTTTTTTTAAAGTGATCAATTTCCTACTACGTGCAGTTCAATTTAGTCTAATATTGAGAGGGATGCTAGATAAGAGGGAAACTTTGAAATCTTTAAATTGTAATTACTTTTAATTATTGTTAATCACTGTTACACAATGAAAATTCCACAGTTTAGTTAACGTTCTTTGTTTATCTGACAATAAGTTGTTGCCTTTTGATCATGTATTTGATTATCATATCGCTAATTACTACACCTGTCAATCAATTTTTGTATGTTTACATATTCTAAATTATTTGAAACATTGATAGAGTTTTAGAACATCGAAACTAGGGATTTGGAGGAGATTTCTGCTATATACTTCGGATGCTCGAAAAATCCCGACGCACACAGCGAATGACGACGAATGCATAGCGTTGGTCCAGCGTTGGTCCAGCGCGCTCGACGAACGAGTAACAAAATGATGACGCACACCTAGCGAACGACAACACACTGGCCAAAATTGCAAATTTCCCATGCGCTGGCCGTGCGTCCCCCATGCGTCTCCTATGTGTGACCCCAAAGAAAATAAACGCAATGTATTTCTTTTTATTGAATGCACTTATTTCAAACATGCTTGCTCATTCACGAATTTGAATGACCACGGCCGAGGTAACGTACCTGGCATTATAGGAATTTGAATGCTCTTTGCACGAAATGTATACGCTCTTAGTTAACATTAATTTTGAAAGACCCGATCGATTGCACGGATAGTAAATTTGAATGACGGATTTTGAATTTGAAAGCCGATTTGTTCACAATTAAGTCTTAAATGGATGACACTATAGACAAACGGTTTGAGTTAAGTCACGTTATGATGATATTGAAATGCGTTCATAACTTAGCCAGAGTTTGATGTTCGGGGCGGGGGGGGGGGGCGGGCGCACATAAAATGTAATCAATCGAGGTATAAAAAAAAGGGGTCTAACAAAAAATCAACCGATCTTGGAAATGTTGGGGTGGCACGTGCCCCCCCCCCTTCCCAACTCCGTGAACGAAGGGATACCATGCGTGTTCCCAAACTCTCCGGCTCGTAACAAAGGAAAACATGGTCTACCCGTATTGACTTTACACACCGGATTTTTGCTGAAAAGGGGGAGGGGGTGCTGAAAAAGGCTCGTATAACAAAAGAAAAAGGTCGACCCGTATTGACTTTACACACCGTACTTTTGCTGAAGGGGGGGGGGGGGGCTGGAATCAATCCTAATGATGTATATACAATGCATATAGACAGTGGATGTTAACGTGTGCCCAGATTTCACACTGATTGTTATAAGTGTAGCCCAATCAATTATTGTTTCTTCTATATTTGAATGGAATAAGCTAGATAATTCGATGTGAACGGCTTCCTCATCAATTCATTTAAGAGATTGTTTAAACAAAGTTGTAATTTGTGAATAGCTCAGTAGAACAAACCCTACGTTAATGTTGTGTAATATTAACGTGATTTATTCACCTAATTGCGACTTAATCAATACTTTCCTATTGGCATTACAGTTGAACTAGGTTAATGATATATGGCTATTTTGCAAACGAGTATTCGTTTGAGCCACGTCTATTATTGCTGTGTTATATTTTTCTAGATTTACTATGGAATTTTATTCTAACTGTTCTGTATAAACGTCATGCTTTTTCATTTTTATGTTGTAAATATGTTCATGTTTATTCAGGGCCCCATGGAACAACACTACTAATTGTTGAATGGGCTACCCTGACAAAAGATTAGAAATAAATATTTAAAAAAAATAAAATTCGACGCTGCGAGTGCGACTTGTGCGAATTCCAATTCTCGGAATATGAACTTGAATGTAAAAAGTGAGAAAATGGCCGCAAAAACCTATATTATTATTATTTTTTAATTTGCTATGTTTATTTTGAAATTCAGATTTTATTTTAAAAATCTGAGGACATCTAGAGTATGGGTTAACATAAATCATTATCATTGCCATTGTATCTTGATAAGTTGTTTTGAGCTGAAACGAAATTTGATTTAAATTGATCCATTTGGCAATTGCTTGTACAGAAGGGAAAAAAAATATCAACTACAAAGGAACCGCATCCTCCTAAAAAGAAAAACTAGAAATCTATTTCACTTGGCCTTGGTGTCAGAAGTTAAATACCTTCATGCCGTTAGCAGAACATTTTACAAAAAGAACGATCATGGGTTGTAATTATAGCAAGGAGATACCAGCATAACTTTTTTATTTATTTATTTATTTATTTATTTACCCACTCAAGCAAATATGGTGGGAGGAGGATCGCATGGGTGGAATTTTTTGTGGGATTTTTATTTTATACGCCGGAGTTTTGTTTTTCTTTTCTATAAACCTGATGGAACACTTCCGGCATTATGGGTTCATCTCAGTTAGAAAAGCATAAGGGAAGATGGAAAAATATTCAGTCCGGTGGGTTGTCGGACTTCGTGAAAACCCCAGAAAAAAAGTTGTTAGGAGCACCAGTAGTTTCGGGTTCGTGGGCTATATTCTCGTCATCTTGTGTCCTAAGAGTATGAAAATAACTTAATTTACAAAATGGATTTTGGCAAAAAATATATAAAAGAGTGGACAAGCTTCGTAGAAAGATGGATTTTGACCCCAATACCATAATGATACAATGGATATGTATGATTGGACAACTGGAACAAAAATAATTGATCACCAACTGCATTTTAGTGTTTCTTTCGTTTATAGTAATTTGTTATACAAAAATTTGAAGCGTTCTATTTTCGTTATGAAATCGGTTGAACACGAGCCTTTCTTTCATTACAGAATGCAGTTTAATTAAACAAGCATAATTGTCACGCACACGGCATCATGTATCCGCTATTATGATCAGACATCTATATAAATAGGGTATCCCGTACAAGGTTGAACCAGCGGGTAAACCTGCGCCCACCCCCGCCCTCGCCCCCTCCCCCACGGCACATAGGGTTGCCCTTGTACTTTGTAGCCTAACTGTAATTTATTTATTGTTTTATTCATTCATTTATTCATTTACATGTATTTGTTTTAAATGTATTAAAAAGAACCTCCTTTATTCAATAGTTTATTCTTTTTATTCAATGTTTACATCAATAGCCTATGTCCAGTATCAGTACAATTGGTAACAGGCAACAGCACATTCTTCTCTCTCTCTCTCTCTCTCTATTTATCTCTCTCTCTCTCTCTCTCTTATATTCATCTTGAAGGGGTCTTGAAGCGATTGTATGACCGATGGTATGGACGGCTGACCGATCGGATGTATCAATACGTCACTGAGCATGCGCAGAGGGGAGATCTAGATAGTATCATGAAGGCGTTGGATCGTTTCAACCGTGAACAGCAGCGGTCATTCTGCCTCGGTGACGAAAAAGGTTTAACAACATTTTATTGATCGAATATACTAATCAAGCCTCTTCAACTATTTTGTAGTAACATTGCAATATTTGAACGCGCGCTAAAACCCCATGAAATATAATGAAGGTAACGAAGATATGTCGCTATATATATAATTTAAGTGTTCAACAGGTTTTTAGTCCCCCTAAATCAATAGATAAATGGAATTCTCTGTTTAATATCCCAAACATAGACTGGGGTGAAATTTTCTTAGTTCCTGTTAGGTCATGTTTATCTACACGGATCCGTTATTTTCAGTTTAAGATAATACATCGTATACTTGGTGTTAATAAATATCTTAAATTATTAAATATTTCGCAGTCAGACTTATGTTCATTTTGTTATAGCTCCGTGGAATCTATAGAACATTTATTTTGGGATTGCCCAACCATTAGAAGGTTTATTGCGGATGTCCAACATTTCATTTTAGAGGATAAAGTTACTTTGAATACATTTAATTTCTTATTTGGGTTTTATGGAAACGTTGGAGTTCAATTTTAATTTTATTATTTTATATGCCGAATACTATATATTTTCCAACAAATGCAAAAATAGCGTACTCTCACTAAATTCTTGTAAATGCATGTTAAGGTATTATCGTTCTTTTGAACAATACATTTATGTTAAAAATAACAAATTTGTATCATTTGATAATATAGGATTTCCCGGCCAAATCTGCGAGTTTGTCATTCAAATTAATTTGTCTTGCGTTCAAATTCGACGGTTTTAGTGCAGTCAGGTATATCTCGGGTTTATATTCCCTTTTCTAGTTTTCAAATCTATGGAATTTTCGTTAGAATCTACGTATGTTTCATTCAAATTAATGAACAATGTGCTTCTTTCGCTATTTGGTCATTCGATAATTTGGCGCAACACGATTTTCTGACAACGCGACGGTGTACTTCTAGCATTCTAATTCATTTGTAGCATTCAAATTAGCACTTTGTGCACTTACAACGATGGTCAATATACATTTCTCGTTTATTACACACTTTTTATAGCTCATTCTTTTTCTTTCAAGATTTTTTTTTCATGTGTATTTCATCATATTTCATTTTCTTGCATTTATACACTTATACTTATTAGATTTATCTGATATTCATCAGCATTTAAGTTTGATTGTTAAGAAGAAAAAAACGACTTGCATCTACGGACCTGATGCACACAAAGAAATATTTGGGTAATCTTACTCAAATATGCAAATAAATTTTGACACTATAGTGACACACTGAATGCATTAACTCATTTAATTGAGTTTAATAACGCACAGGAATGGGTTTTGTTAATTTGACATTATAGTGACATGGCAAATGAGTATTTTAAATATGTGAGTTATTTAACCTAATGTTGTGAGAAAATCACTCCAACTCAACTAGTGAGTAATGCTTCAATAATAACTCAGTCGGTCAGGTTATATCGCCGTTCTAACGGCCCCTCTTCTGCCGCTGATCCTTACCGGCCGCGCCGGAGCTGTCGGCAGTGGTGCCAGTGGTGCCGGTCATGGTAGCGTGAAAACCATGTATTTCCATGTCGAGAAATACGAAAAAACCACCAAGATGATTCACAAAAGTACAATATTGACGTGTAGTTATAAAGACCGAGGTCCAATCAACAAATGTATATCAAATATAAATCGAATAACGTTCGATTGCGGGGATTTCGACGGATTCTTTGCGACGAAATCCTAGTGTTTCGTACTTGGAAAAATTGCATGCGCGGGCAAGTTCTCATACATGCATTCTCGAACGAGAATTATGAAGTAAAATTGTGAGTTTGTATGTTTGTCAATGTAAAAATGGAAGTCCTTCACCATGCACTCCATACACTTCGGTCGTGCACAAGAAGAGTTTCAAAATTTCAGCACTAGATCTAGATTCTATATCTAATCGGTAGCCTTAACTTGTTTTAGAAAAAGTCTAAATAAAATTCAAGGGATCCCCTTACTACTAACTGATTCAAAATTAAGAAAAAATCAAAGCTACTTACACTTATTCTGTGGCTCATCGGCCGCTAAAAACGTGACGATCAGATACGTACGTACGATCACGAACGCGTACGAATATCATCAGCGAAATATTTACACGCATGCAAAGAGTAAGATATAGCTCCTAAGACGAGTACAGCTTCGAAGAGGCTGAGGTTTTTTTTTTTTTTTTACTCATCCAACGAATAAAGAGTCTGTGACATATTAGGGAGCAAAAAGCCACTTTACACATTTGTGAATATTTTTACTCATTCGGTCACTAAAGTTGGAGAATACTCATCCAATATGTACTTACATGTACTTTAATGAGTAAAAAGACTCATCGAGAAAATAATCGGGTCACATACTCGTTTTAAATATCATGTGTGTAAAATTTCACTAAGAGAAAGGTGGTGTATTCACCAAATGTGTAAAATAATGCATTTATTCGATATATTCTCTCGACTGAATGAGTTAGCTACGATTTTTACTCACCATTCTAGTTCCGTTTTTTTGTGTGTGGTCTCAGTATATTTGTAAATGTTCATGTAAGGAAGTTGTTTGTCTATGTTTCATCATAAATTTATCATAATTTCATCATAATTTCATTATGGAAGAAGGGTACAATATTGTGACTGGGGTAGGGACTAGAGTCAACAATTTGAACATGATTCATTATTTAGCCATGTCTTTAGCCATCGATCTGCTGGCGGGCAAGTAAACTATGAAACTCTTTAAGAAAAACAGAGGGGTGTGCTGGGTATAAGAGACGATGTGAATTACTTTTTTTGTAAAATTCCGAGTCTGTGGTAAAAAGGGGCGATTGAGGGTACCCCCACCTTTCCCGGGTATATGAACATGTCCGTGCAGAAATGCCATATCCCTTGATTTAGCCCCTTCTTTACTTTATGTCTGACTACGCCCATCTGCATTGTCCTGAAAATAAATAAATGGAATAACAGCTTAGACCCCAATGGTAAATCATGCATTTTAACTGCATTATTTAAAAACTGTAAAAGTTTGTTGCAATTCTTCCCCCTAACATTCCTAACTTGAATAAAAAATATTAAGAATACGAATGACAGGTGTTAATTTCAATGATAAAAATTACGCTTCGACAAGTGAATATTAATTTGAATGCTAATTGAGCAGTTTCTAAATTGAATGACATGTCTATGAAACCCTTCGACCAAAATCCTAAATTAAATACAAAAACTGGAAAATTGAATGATAATTGGCATGGCAAAGCCGATCTGCGCTAACTTAAATGCATAGACAAACACAAGAATTTGGCCGGGAAATCCTATAGATAGAAAACCATTGTGTTGCTTTAAAAAAATATTTATCGTATAATCAGCTATATTCTTGTTGTTGATTCTATTGGTTATATTATGTATGTATATTTATATGTTTTGTTATGTTTTGTATAGTCGAAAGCAATATTGAATAAAGATGATTTTATTAAAGAGAAAAAAAAGAAGAAAAAAAACCCCATGAAATTATGTTGTCAATTTCCCACCATATCTCTCCCCCACACATCCACACAAGTCTTCAGTGCCCCAACCCCCGTCAATGGCTAGAATCATGCTACGCCCAAGCGTATATTAGGGACTTTTAGATTCGCGTGGACTGATACGTGTGACGTCCATTCAAGGCAGTGCATTAAAAGGACGTCAATCGTAACAATCCCCATTGTCTTCGTGCGAATCTAAAAGTCCCTATTATGTTGGAGACAACGTTTGGTTCTGTCGAGCGCATAGATTTGTGCCTGATTCTTCTTGACTGACACGTCAAAAGGAATGAACGCTTCGTAAGTGGCATAAAATAGATTCGCCCAAATGCTTTCTGTGGTCGCATTTTATTCTTTCCAGGGCGTAGTTGCTCCGACCCCTTCCACGATGTTGTCATGTTGTCCGATGTTCATTATCCTTGTCTTGTAATGACCTTAAAGCATGCAGGGGCGGATCTAGCTTTTTGCCAAGGGGGGGGGGGGGGGGGGGGGTTAAACCGCCGAAACACCCCCCCCCCCTAGATCCGCCCCTGGTATATCATCTTGTTGTATGGCATTTTACATAATCTAGTACAGTGACTAGCTTGGATATAAATTCCGAAATCTCGCTATCCATCATGATTTTTAAAACGACCCTTTTCATCATTTTTTGTATCGTATTAATTTTGTCCTTGCACGTTTCTGGCTCCCTCTCTCTCTCTCTCTCTCTCTGTCTCTGTCTCTCTCTCTGTGTCATACCAGCACCCATCGTGAGGAAGATCGTGCAGGAAACGAAACCGAAGACGTGTCTAGAGCTCGGCACTTTCATCGGCTACTCGGCTATCAACGCCGCTCGGGAACTTCCGGAAGGATCGCGCTACCTCTGTGTAGAGCCTGACGAAAGTCGGGCTGCTACTGCGAACAAGATGATCGAATTCGCAGGATTACAAGATGTGGTAAATGGAGAAACTGTTTATTATCATAAAAAGGGCTAAAAGGCTTAGTCCACTCCAAAAATAATTTGCTTTTAATACATGCAAAAAAACCAGGAGGAGGGGTGTATGATATCTCCCCCTCCCCCTCCCCCACCCCCAGTCACGACTCCTGTTTCTCATCATCGTTATCTTCACCGCTACGCTATACATATTAAGCGACTGGCGGCAATTTGTGCCGCCAGCTTCTGTTTTCCCGGCACAAAATGTCGACAGGGAGGCGAAAATTGAACTCAGCAAGACCAGCACAAATTGTCGCCGTCGAAAATTGTGCCGCAACAACTTAAGGTCACACAAATATAGAGGAATGACGGAAGTTCACATTTGCTTCCTTTTAACAAACGGTGCAATTTTAAACCATTTAAGTGATAAGTACAATTAATATTTAAAGCTAGAAAGTGAAACTTACTTTGAAAACGCCAAGAAGAGGCACACAGGCATCATTTAGATGACGTATGAATGCATTAGCGACATCGTACACACACAGCAAGACTTGATCAAGGGGAGGTGAAAATTTAGAAGAATAATGACGACGCATGATTGTGTTGATTGTCTTTGAATGCTTTAGCAAAGTAAATGACGCAATCGAAATGACACCGCGTATAATAATTATGTAACGTATGGCATTCCAGCAAACAAATCTGAAGGTCACACCTTGGTCTAATGCGCGTTTTGTAAAGTGGATCGATGATTAAAAAAAAAATCATTTGCAATTCGGTTGAACTCTCTGTATGACAATGACTTTTTTTTTGACAATGACAATGATTTTTTATTTCTTTAACGGCCCCTTCTGGGGCATGGGAGAAATATAGTTGAATAGTAAATATATAATGTTCAACAATGATATTCATATAGAATTTTTTTTTTTAAACACACACAGAAAATCTTTAAAAACAAGAAAATCTTTGGCAGCGAACAACAAACAAATGAAGGCAAGCTTAAGGATATAGGTCTACTTTAAAAAATAAACAAAAAATACATGAAACCCTACATCTCAACTGGCAGAACTAACACTATTATATACATGTATGTACACTATGCTACTAAAAACGGCAACAACCAATTAAACAACAACTCTAAGGTATTAAAAAGGACAAAACAAATTATCCAAAATTAGACATAATGATCTTACAAAATTTGGAAAGGTTCTTTAACTGCTTAACAGAATTTGCATTGAATAACTGATGAAATTTGATAACGTTAGGTCTACTGTAATAATATTTCTTACATACTGCTTACGAAGGTCATTGAAAGCCGGGCACACCAAAATATAATGAAATTCATCACCCTGCACCTTAATATTACATAGGGAACATAACTCAAGAGGTTGATCAGATAAATAACGACATTTGGTAACTGGCAGCTTATTATTACCACAACGAAACTTACAAAGAGGTATCCTATCACATACGTCCAATTTCAACAAATAGCTCTCCAAATGCACCTTCCTGTTTAAAAAGCCTATAATTTAGGCATAGACGATTTCTATAAACTTAAATATTCCAATTTTGCAAATCAATATCGTTTAATCTAAGGTCCAAAGCTGACTTAACCCAACCAAGGTTCAAGGGGGTATCCTCAACCCACAAGTTTGACATTCCACTCTTGTCTAGGATACTTTTAACTTTCACAATCCACCTTGTATAATATACCAGTTCGTAGATACAATCTGAGCATGCGCGGATTGATCTGCGCATGCGCAGATAAAGGTCACTTGAACAAAATTGTAAAACCCACTGAGACGAATACTGGATACAAGCTCACGAAAGTTATGTAATCATTATTCATGCATGCACCTGTGATGATTTCTATTGAACACAGGTGGAAGTAATCTTTTCAAGAGGGCAAACAAAGAATCACCTCCATGACTTTAGCTGTGATTATTCTAAAAGGCGCAAAGTTGGATTTATCTATGTTTAAAAGATATGTGGATATTTGGGGTCATATTATGACCCATGTGCTAACTACGAACTGGTCTATTACAACACATTGTTTTCTTTTCTATTTCATGTTTCAGGTCCAAATCATCAAAGGTTTTTCCACTAAAGTCATTCCAAATCTCAAAGACGAGTTCGACATAGCCTCTTTTGATTACGTGTTCATCGATCACGTAAAATCCTTGTACAAATCCGATCTCATCCTCCTCGAAGAGCACCAACTTCTGAAGACTGGAACCGTAGTCGTTGCGGACAACATGGTCATACCAGGGGCACCGGAATATATCGAGTACGTCCGAAATTCACCGAAGTACGAATCGGAATACTTCGCGAGTACACTCGGGTATAATACCAATCTACCGGATGGTATTGAGAAATCAACCTTTGTGGCTTGATTGATTGATTAAATGGAAATTCTTTTTTTCACATGGTTACAAGGTATATACAGTACATAAAGGATAGGTCAATTGAACACATTTTAAATTACACGTTGCTCATTAATCACCGAGTAGGTCATAATTTAAGCTTAACCTTTATAAAATCAACACTAAATTTTAGAACAATAATAATAATAATGAGAATCGTTGCTCCATACTCTTACTCCGAAGGGTCTTATAACACGACTGCGATTGCTTATATCAGCGTTTTTTTTTCCAACCGGGGAGCCACTGGACATCTTTTCGGGTGCCGCGAGAGAAATTAAATCAATATCTAATTCTTGATCTATGATGAAATTAACGCCAATTTCGTGAGAACAAAATATCAGAAACCGCTATGTATTTTCATGAAGGAATGACATTTTAAAGAGAATAAGGTGTCTTTTTTCATCGCTCGCTCGCTATTTTTTTTTATATCGAAATAATATGATTTCAAGCAGTGAAGTGCCTATAAACACCCACATAATTAGTCAACGAGGTGCCATAATATTTTTTTTCTCTTTGACAGCGAGTTGACCGAATATCGTCACATTCGGGCAGCAAGGTGCCCGAACACATCTTATATTTTTAGATATCCAAATTACATTTTTACCACGTTTGTTCGCGTCACTCGCACAGAACATTTAGAAACGTGATGATTCTGGAAACGAGATACCCGAATATCCTTATATTCCTGCAGTGAGGTGACCTAATATATATGACTTTTGTATTGAGGTGCCCGCATACATAATAAAATATCATTCTTATCTCGTTAGCAAATTTTAGAAAACAAATTGTGTCCGTACGTGTGTACATGACATTTGATGGTTACCAATTAATACCAGAGTGATGGAAAATACTTCTTCTGTATAATGAATTTGGGGTCAGGGTGACGCGAAAACAAAAATATTAAAAGGGTGCCGTGACTATAAAAAGGTTGAAAAACGCTGGCTTATAATATGAATATATTAGGCATTGTTCGATATGACTTGTATGCCAACGGTTTTTTCATTTTTTTACATGATTGATGCATATTTCCTGTGTCGTAACAGAGCTTAAGACACAAATATATCAAAATTGTGATAACATAATTATATATCTTACAATTTTACCCTTTTCTCGCGGCTTTCATCCATCCACGCATGATGACCCACCATGACGAGTCTTCCTATTTGTCTCTAGATTTGTTAGAATATGCAAGCCCTGTTTCATACAGCTTTTGTATCAATATCATGATAAACTGAGAGTTCTATGACAAATCTTCTCACAGCCAATCAAAATAAAGATTTCAGTAGCTTATAATAGTAGTTATTGTTTCTTGTTTCATAACAAGTTTTATGCACTGTTATTGTTTTGAACAACTTAGTTCTTTTTTTTATTGAAAGGGGGGGACAAAGAATTTGACAACAGAGCTTTAAATGGAGTGTTACATATGATTTTTTAGGAGTGGGTTAATTAATATATATCTGAATGAAACTACAGTATCTGTTTATTCTCAATTGTAATTAATTTCATCATTATAAACCAATTATAATTTTGCTTTGACTTGTTTCAGTTATAAGGCTATCCATGATTAAGTGTCAGAATGAAATCTGAGAAGGATCATTTCTCATTGACCTACTGAAAAAAGCAAGTAAATTATAATTTTTATGTAAGATACTCATCTGCATATGAATGAATGTATATTTCCTATGTATATGTCATATGCTGTTCTTCGTTGAGCGTTATAACCATGGTTACTGCGGTTTATATTTAAGGGCTTCTCATTCACTGTAGGCTAAAAGGATTGTTTCTAGTTTGTCATTTCATTTATGTATACAGTAAATTAATAAAGATATTTTCCCTTAACCCGATGTTACCTATAACAGTGTATATGAATGCTATATTTGTTATTGTTTCAAAGAATTCGATCATATTCTATGCTACATGTATATTCATACGTTTTATGATTTTCAGCTGAAATAAATAAACTCAAATGCTTTAACATAAATTTGTGATGAGTTTATATTTGGTCATTTTATGATTACATCTGACTAAAAGGGAATACTATTTTATCTCTGTCATTTGACGATAAAAAGTAGGACCAATGGCGTAGATACGCAAAACAAACACTGGAAAATTATTATTCAATAAAATCTGAGATTGTATACTATTATCTATATCTATTTTAGGAATAACTCATTGTCAAAATAATTCCATAAATTGGGGTAAAACTAAAATATTCCAACTCTATGAGCGACAGCGTATGTTATATCGAAATTATAAAAAAGAGGAAGTCAGTCAGTCACTCAATAGTGTCTGACAGTGAAGTCTAGCAAGTAAACGGGTTACCTTGAAAATACTAGAATACTGCTAACGTTTAAATTTCACAGATAGGACATAGGCCCTACGTGACATATTCATAATTCCTGCAAAGTTCTACAGAATTCGATGTTGGCTGCAACGATGTTGGCTGCAAAAGGGATACAATACCTTTAAATGTTTGTCGAGGAATATTTGATTTGATTTGGTTGATTTATTTCTGTTTGATTTTATTTTTCTTTTGCATTTTTACAAATATATAACAAACAAACATTGCAAATTAACACATGACAAAAGAATATATTATGTAGAATAAAGTAAGGCTGGCTGTAACTAGTCGAAAACATCAAACAGGAGGGTTGACAAAGTAAGCAAAGCTTGATAGCATGACTACCCTCAATGGATACATAATAATACAAATATGGAGGAAAAAATATTGGTAAAAGGGGAAAAAGACTGAAAAAAAGAAGAAAAAAAAAGAAAGAAAGAGGGGATGCACATCAAGATTCACAGATGTATGTGGTAGTTGGATTTCGATTTGATATATAAAGATGAAAAAGAAGATGCAAATTTGAATATTGAGCGGCCACTTGGGATATAACAGAATGAGAAGACTCGCGAGGTTCGTACAATATGAATGAGAATGTGAGATCCTATATCGATTGGTTTTATAGGTTCTCAAAGTGTGTAATATATTGTGATTTAACTTGCTATAAAGTTTGAGAATCTTCTTTTTTTACGATGGGAAATCAGGTTTTATGTCTATGATAGCCAATAAATTATTTTAAAATTAAAACGTCAAAGCGATCCATGTATCAAAGATCGAAGCTCCATTGCCCAAACAAGTTTTTTGTTTGTTTAACTCTCAACCATTCAGAGTCGACTTGCGTTTTATATAGGTGGTGCGTTGAATTGAACAGTGTCATTGGTTTGCTTGTTTGGGTAACATTTCTATTAATAAGCCAGTTCGTAAATAGTTTCGGAACGCATGACCCCCAAATATCCACAGATGTTTTACACTATGGATAAATCCCACTTGTGCATTTTAGAATAATCACTGTCGAAGTGATGGAGGTGCTTCATGAATACCTTTTGTTTGCCCTCTTGAGAAGAATACTTCCACCTGTGTATCAGATAAATGTATTGTCGGTACATAAATGAAGACTAATTACATAACTTTCATGAGCATGATACGAGTATTTGTCTCAATGGTTTTACAATTTGGGAACGAATGACCTTTATCTGCACATGCGCAAATCCTAATTACGAACTCGCTTAAATTCGTATGGCTATGAAAACTTTTCAAAAGATCATTAAAACAGAATCCTAGCGACGAGGATGGGATTCGAACCCACGCGTGCAGAGCACAATGGATTAGCAGTCCATCGCCTTAACCACTCGGCCACCTCGTCTGAATATATTCTTTAATCTTTGGGCAATTGATTTATTTCTTTTTTAAGCATGATAATGAAACTTGACTCGGTATCAAACAATGCTGAAATTATGTGCAAGTTAAAATCTATGCAGTCAGTGTCTTTAGAATATCCCTATACAGAATTGTGAAAGTTTTGTTGATGTACAATCTATTTATATCTTCTTGAACTATACAAGTAGTACAAACTATCGTTGGTTTCATAAGTCCTCACAGTGTGTAATATATTGTGATTTAACTTGCTATACAGTTTGAGAATCTTTCTTTTTATGATGGGAAACCAGGTTTCATGTGTATAATAGCCAATAAATTATATATAAATCAAAACTTCAAAGAATTCCATGTATCAAAGATTGAAGCTCCATTGCCCAAACAATTTTTTTAATTAAAAAAAAAAAAACTTTCAACCCATCAGAGTCAAAAATTGATCAGTGTCATTGGTTTGCTTGTTTGCAGGGGGGGGGGGGGGAGGGGTAACATTTATATTAATTCGTATAGCTCTGAAAACTTTTCAAAAGATCATTAAAACAGAATCCTAGCGACGAGGATGGGATTCGAACCCACGCGTGCAGAGCACAATGGATTAGCAGTCCATCGCCTTAACCACTCGGCTACCTCGTCTGAATACATTCTTTAATCTTGGTGCAATTGAATTATTTCTTTTATAAGCATGATAAAGAAACCAACTCGATATCTAACAAAGCTGAAATTATGTGCAAGTTAAGGTCCTTAATTGCAGTCAGTGTCTTTATAATATCCTTATCCAGAATTGTGAAAGTATTGTTGATATACAATCCCATTATATCTTCTTAAACTGTACAAGTAGTACTATCGATTGGTTTTATTTAGGTTCTCAAATGTGTAATATATTATGATTTAACTTGCTATCAAGTTTTCTTACTAAAACGGGTTAAAATGGAGTTTATGGTGGGAAATCGAGTTTCATGTGTTTGATAGTCACTAATTTATTTATATATCGAAACGTCAAAGCGATCCATGTATCAAAGATTGAAGCCCCATTGCCCTAACAAAGTTTTTTTTAAAGTTTTTTTAAAAAACTTTCAACCAATCAGAGTCGACCTGCGTTTTTAATAGGAGGTGCGTTAAAACGAAAGTTTTCATGAAAGAAGTTTGCATACTGAATTTGAATTTAATTGAATAGTGTGATTGGTTTGCTTGTTTGCAGGGGGGGTGAGAGGTAACATTAATATGAATTCGTATAGCTATGAAAACTTTTCAAAAGATCATTAAAACAGAATCCTAGCGACGAGGATGGGATTCGAACTCACGCGTGCAGAGCACAATGGATTAGCAGTCCATCGCCTTAACCACTCGGCCACCTCGTCTGAATATATTTTTCAATCTTGTTGCAATTGAATTATTTCTTTTATAAGCATGATAACGAAACTTGACTCGATATCAAACAATGTTGAAATTAAGTGCAATTTAAAATCGTTATTGCAGTCAGTGTCTTTAAGATATCCTTATACAGAATTATAAAAGTTTTGTTGATGTACAATCCCTTTATATCTTCTTGAACTGTACAAGTACATGATAATATCGATTGGTTTTATAGGTTCTCAAAGTGTGTAATTTATTTTGATTTAACTTGCTTTAAAGTTTGAGAATCCTCTTTCTTATGATGGGAAATCAGGTTTTATGTGTATGATAGCCAATAAATTATTTATAAATCAAAACTTCAAAGCGATCCATGTATCAAAGATTAAAGCCCAATTGCCCATACAGAGTTGTTATGTTTTATTTTAAAACTCTCAACTAATCAGAGTCGATTTGCGTTTTTAATACGAGGTGCGTTAAAACGAAAGTTTCATGAAAGACGTTTTCATAAAATGTGAATACAATTGAATTGAACAGTTCCATTGGTTTGCTTGTTTGCAGGGGGGGGGGGGAGGGGTAACATTTCTATTAATTCGTGTAGCTATAAAAAAAAATCAAAAGATTACTAAAACAGAAGCATAGCGACGAGGATGGGATTCGAACCCACGCGTGCAGAGCACAATGGATTAGCAGTCCATCGCCTTAACCACTCGGCCACCTCGTCTGAATATATTCATTTATCTTGGTGTAATTGGATTTTACAACAGACTGTTTTGTGTAATCGTTATGTACGATTTCGGCGGCTTGATTATCATTGTTCTATCTCATATAGTTTGATATAGTTGTGCTGCCACAATCATTTAAAAGTAGAAATGAATCAATATCTAAATATAAAACGTTGATGTAGGGCCTATATAAAAAGCGTCTGTCGTTTACTCTCGGTTGTGTTTTGTATCTTTTTTTGATGTAGGCATATTCATAAGTTTTTCTTTTAATTTTACATTTACAAACATAAATCTACACTCTTATTTCCACGGAGTCAAATTTCACTCTGAATGGCGTCAGCTGGGAGTCAACTCTATTCCTAGTTAAAGTGACACGGAAAAGGAGTCATCTTGACTCTGAATTAAGTCAATTCTCAGCTGATGCCACACAATCCGAGTCAAATTGATTCGGAATCCGTGTCACTTTAACTAGGAATAGAGTTGACTCCCAGCTGACGCCATTTAGAGTGAAATTTGACTCCGTGAAAATAAGAGTGTACTCAACTTTGGGAGAATTTTCAAGTTTCCTTTTTTCTTCAATCATATATGTATCTGAATATATATATATATATATATATATGTTCCACACGGTGTACATCTTCACCATTATCTCTTTCTTATGTATGAGAAAAATCAGAATGAAATGAACTGAACCAAAAATAGTACTACTTGTACAGTTCAAGAAGATACTATGGGATTGCATGTACATCAACAAAACTTGTATAATTCTGTATAAGGATATCTTAAAGACACTGACTGCAATTAACGATTTTAACTTGCACATAGTTTTAGCTTGGTTTGATATCGAGTTAAGTTTCTTTATCATGCTTATAAAAGAAATAATTCAATTGCACCAAGATTAAAGAATATAATCAGACGAGGTGGCCGAGTGGTTAAGGCGATGGACTGCTAATCCATTGTGCTCTGCACGCGTGGGTTCGAATCCCATCCTCGTCGCTAGGATACTGTTTTAATGATCTTTTGAAAAGTTTTCATTCATAGCTATACTAATTTATAGAAATGTTACCCTACCCCCCTACAAAATAAGCAAACCATTGACACTGTTCAATTCAATTCAATCAATTGAATTCAATTTTTGTAATGAAAACCTGTTTCATGAAAACTTTAGTTTTAACGCACCTCCTATTAAAAACGCAAGTCGACTAAGATTGGTTGAGAGTTTTAAAAAAAAAAAAAAACTTTGTATGGGCAATGGGCTTCAATTGTTGATACATAGATCGCTTTGAGGTTTCGATTTATAAATAATTTATCGGCTATCAGACACATGAAACCTGATTTCCCATCATATAAAAAAAAAAAGATCCTCAAACTTTACAACAAGTGAAATCACAATATATTACACACTTTGAGAACCTTTAAAACCAGTTCAAGAAGATATAATTGGATTTTCGCGGGGATTGTACATCAACAATACTTTCACAATTCTGTATAAGGATATTATAAAGACACTGACTGCAATTATCGATTTTAACTTGCAGATAGTTTTAGCTTGGTTTGATATCGAGTGAAGTTTCTTTATCATGCTTATAAAAGAAATAATTCAATTGCACTAAGATTAAAGAATATATTCAGACGAGGTGGCCGAGTGGTTAAGGCGATGGACTGCTAATCCATTGTGCTCTGCACGCGTGGGTTCGAATCCCATCCTCGTCGCTAGGACTCTGCTATAATGATCTTTTGAAAAGTTTTCATAGCTATATGAATTTATAGAAATGTTAGAAAAGCAAACCATTGACACTGTTCAATTCAATTCAAATTTAATGAAAACTTCTTTCATGAAAACCTTCGTTTTAACGCACCTCTTATTAAAACGCAAGTCGACTCTGATTGGTTGAGAGTTAAAAAGAAATTAAAGGTAGGCATTACTACTGCAGCTAGAAGGGATTAGACCACACAGCGAGCCAGCGAGGTCACTGTGACAGGTGGCTATCTCATTAACTCAGCTCTCATTTAACATAAGAAAAAGAGGATCATGGGGGACCAACAGGCACCGATTTGGGAAGTTTTCTATATAGAGGGAGCAAGTAGCTACAAGTAGGACGGTGTGCCTTTAAAACAACTTTGTATGGGCAATGGAGTTTCAATCTTTGATACATGGATCGCTTTGACGTTTTGATTTATGAATAATTTAGTGGCTATCATACACATGAAACCTGAATTCCCATCATAAAAAAAAAAACTCAAACTTTATAGCAAGTTAAACTACAATATATTATACACTTTGAGAACCTATAAAACCAGTTAAAGAAGATATAATTGGATTTTCGCGGGGATTGCACATCAACAATACTTGCACAATTTTGTATAAGTTTATTTTAAAGACACTGACTGCAACGATTTTAATTTGCACATAATTTCAGTATTGTTTATTATCAAGTCAAGTATCTTCCTCATCAATCTTTTAAAAGCAATAATCGAATTGTACCAATATTACGGAATATATTCAGACGAGGTGGCCGAGTGGTTAAGGCGATGGACTGCTAATCCATTGTGCTCTGCACGCGTGGGTTCGAATCCCATCCTCGTCGCTAGGTTTCTGTTTTAATTATCTTTGAGAAGTTTTCATAGTCTTACGAATTTATAGAAATGTTCCCCCCCCTGCAATTAAGCAATCCATTGACACTGTTCAATTAATTTTAATTCAAATTTTTATGGAAACCTCTTTCATAAAAAAAATCGTTTTAACGCACCTCCTATTAAAAACGCAAGTCGACCCTGATTGGTTGAGAGTTTAAAAAAACAAAATAAAAATTTTGTATGGGCAATGGGGCTTCAATCTTTGATACATGGATCGCTTTGACGTTTCGATGTATAAATGATTTAGTGGCTATCATACACATGAAACCTGATTTCCCATCATATAAAACAAAAAAAATCAAACTTTATAGCAAGTTAAACTACAATATATTATACACTTTGAGAACCTATAAAACCAGTTCAAGAAGATATAATTGGATTTTCGCGGGGATTGTACATCAACAATACTTTCACAATTCTGTATAAGGATATTATAAAGACACTGACTGCAATTAACGATTTTAACTTGCACATAGTTTTAGCTTGGTTTGATATCGAGTTAAGTTTCTTTATCATGCTTATAAAAGAAATAATTCAATTGCACTAAGGTTAAAGAATATATTCAGACGAGGTGGCCGTGAAGTTCGGAGATTGGACGGTCATCCCCTTTCCGAACCATTCCGAACCATTCCGAAACTTTCCTAACACTTTCCTAACAATTCCTAACACTTTCCTAACCTTTCCAAACACTTTCCTAACACTTTCCTAACCTTTCCTAACACTTTCCTAACAATTCCTAACACTTTCCTAACCATTCCTAACACTTTCCTAACCATTCCTAACCATTCCTAACCTTTCCTAACACTATCCTAACCTTTCCTAACATTTCCTAACCTTTCCTAACACTTTCCTAACCTTTCCTAACACTTTCCTAACCTTTCCTAACACTTTCCGAACCATTCCTAACACTTTCCTAACCTTTCCTAACACTTTCCTAACCATTCCTAACCATTCCTAACCTTTCCTAACACTTTCCTAACACTTTCCTAACCTTTCCTAACACTTTCCTAACCTTTCCTAACACTTTCCGAACTCCCCTACAAAGTGAGCACGCGCAGAAACTTTTACGACCACCCTGCATGCATAACATGGACTGTGATGGTACTTGCACTGAATGTGGTACTTGCACTGAGATCTTCGGAGCTGAGCTGGATGTTCAATGACCGCTGGTCTTCGCCTTCAATCACGAACTTCGTAAATATCTAACGATTTAGGTAATTGTCCATATTTAAAGTTTATCGACTCAATTTTGTACAAATAATGTTACTGTTCATAGCAAAACGAATTCATAGAAATGTTACCCCTCCCCCTGCAAACAAGCAAACCAATGACACTGTTCAATTCAACGCACCTCCTATTAAAAACACAAGTCGACTCTGATTGGTTGAAAGTTAAAAACAAAAAACAAACTATGTCTATTGTCAATGGGGCTTCAATCTTTGATATATGGATCGCTTTGACGTTTCGATTTATAAATAATTTAGTGGCTATCAAACACATGAAACTTGATTTCCCATCATAAACCCCATTTTAGCCCGTTTTGGTTTGAGTGGCCCTTAAATCAAATTATGGAAATGCAAGCATTACTTTAAACAAACAGAACTTCGTTATATCTGGCTCATTTTTCATGATTGAGGTGTCATAATTATGAAAGGGCAGAAAAAAATGAACTTTCTAGAAATGAGATTTTCTTTTTGAAATTCAGATACCGCCCGCCAAATTAATTTATGGTTTCCTCTCTTCAAATTGTTTTAATAAATCATGCGTGAAATGTGCATCATATGAGATGCATCAAGACAGTGAAAGAGGGGGATCTTTGCTTTACAAATATGTGTCATTTATTAATTATAATTGTGATTAAGTTATGATAAAAATTATTTAAGAAATCGATAATTCTCGGCTTCGTTTTTTATGCGACGCACCGTATAATAAAGAAGAATGAAAATTGAATATCTTTTAATTGACTTAGTACAATTATGAAGATCTCCAGAGACTCCTGAATGTAGTTGTAAAAGAAAGTGAGAGAATGGGACTAGAGATCAACTATACCAAGACAAAATGCCTGGTGGTATCCAAGAAGAGCAGTCCAAATTGTAACTTTAAACTGAAACAAGTCTCCTCATTTAACTACCTCGGCAGCACGATTACCGAGGATGCCAGATGTGAGACAGAGATCAAGAGAAGGATAGCTCTCGCTAAATCTGCATTTTCAAAGTTAGGCAAAATTCTGACAAATCGAACAATGAGTATGAGGACCAGAATAAGAGTATTGAATTGTTACATCTACCCAGTATACTTATGTATGGTAGCAGGCGCGTACGCAGGATTTTTTCAAGGGGGGGGTTTTAACATTTATAAATCGGTCCGAAAATTTCGCAACGACTCAGCCAGCCGCTGAATAAGCGGGGGGGGGGGGGGGGGGGGGGGGGGGGGGGGGGGGGGGGGGGGGGGGTAAGAGGACACTTTTTTTTTTTGGGGGGGGGTCTCGAAATTTGGAAATTTGACATTTTGACCCGTTGGGGGGGGGGTAAGGTCACCTTTTTTAGGTCGGCCATGGGAATATTTTTTTTTTTTTTTTTAAATAAATAATTGAAAAAAAAAAAAAAAAAAAAATCCAAAAGGGGGGGGGGGTTTTAGGGGGTTTGGGGGGGGGGGGGGGTTTACACACAAAAAATTACCAAAGGGGGGGGGCTTAACCCCCCAAATCCCCCCCTGCGTACGCGCCTGTATGGTAGTGAAACATGGACTTTAGCCTCTGATACTAAAAAGCGTTTGGAAAATTGCAAAATGTGGTTTTAAAGAAGAATGATGAAAATCCCTTGGACTAACAAAGTTAGTAATGAGGAAGTTCTCACACGAGCTGGAGTGCAAAGGAAAATGATACGTGAGATGTTGATAAGGCAGTTGAAGTTCATGGGTCACATTACACGTAAAGAAGGCCTAGAGAATCTTGCTTTGACAGGGAAAATTGTGGGAAGAAGGAGGATACTTTGGATGGACAGTCTGCAGACATTGTTGGAAGAGAGAGGATCGAGTGAAAGAACTGCATGATCGGAGTGGTACTAATACAGAAGGCTTGGAGCCGAGGGTTGTGGAACAGCATGATCGCCAAAGTCAAACGATATGGCACTTAGAGAGAGAGAGAGAGAGAGAGAGAGACAATTATGAACCCGTCATTTTTGGAAAGCTGTTAGTTTATAAATCCACCCCAGTTTCGACTTAAATTAAAAGGGTAGCGTCAAGTTAAAAGGGAAGCTAAGTGTGAAACCACTTTCAAGAGGAGCATGCGCATTCTGTATCTCAAACGACGTTTATCTGCACATGTGCAGAACTGGCTTATGGCGCAATACCTGCGAGTATCATGATATACAGCCAAACTTAGGATGATGAAACTGACATGAAATTAAATGTTTAGAAAGCTAACAGAATTGAGATAAAACAGCTATAAACCCCATCATCTGACGAGGTGGCCGAGTGGTTAAGGCGATGGACTGCTAATCCATTGTGCTCTGCACGCGTGGGTTCGAATCCCATCCTCGTCGCAATTATGCCTTTTTATGAAATAACATAATGCAGCAAACACTATGAATATGACGGACAAAGAAAGAGGACAAAATATACAGTTCCTCATTCTACCCTCAACAATTGTTGTGGTAAACTAAGGAAACATCCCTTCACTGCTATTATGTAAAAGTGTGTAGAACAGGTGTCCATGCATATTCACCTGTTCTACACATTTTTACATAATAGCAGTGAAGGGATGTTCCTTTGTCTACCACAGCAATTGTTGAGGGTAGAATGAGGAACTGTATATTTTGTCCTCTTTCTTTGTCCATCATGTTCATAGTGAAATTGGTATTTTTCAATTGAACTGCAGAAAATATGATATGATCATTAGTTCGTAAAACAAAATAAGAAATAAAATTATTAAACTGTAATGCCGTTGAAAATGGAATTGCATAAGAACGACTTAAACACAATGGCCCGTATTCTGAAGTCGTGTCTAACTTAGTCATGTCTAAAGTTAAACAACTGTTTAGTTAGACACGACTTCAGAATACGGGCCAATAAGAATTCAAACTCATTGGCCCGAATTCACAAAGGAGGTTTGAGCTCAAACCTTGGTTTATGTACGTCATATGACGCGTTTTACGTGTTTTTTACAAACCTGGTTTGTAAAGAACAAAAGGAGGTTTGGCGAAACAAAAGGAGGTTTGAGCTCAAACCTTGGTCTGAGCTCAAACCTTGCTTTGTGAATTCGGACCATTAAGACTGATGAGTTTTATAACATCAATAAAGCAGCAAAACTATCACTCTTTCTTTCTCTCTCTCTCGCTTTCTCTTTCTTTCTCCTTTTCCATTTGTCTTGGTCCCTCACCCTCTGTCTCCCCTCTCTTCCACACTTGCTCTAATAACATTGAGATTTCTCATAAAGATGGCTATGGATTTGACCCGGGGATTTGATACCCGGAAAGAAAGACACACAATAAAAAGACCACGTAAGATGAAAACATGTTCTGATTTGTTATGTAGTATTGATTAGCATACCCTATTAATTTACCATTGAAATGGATCTCTATTGATAAATTCACCAACCTAGGTCCACCTGCATGGGAGAATTGTAATTCTCCAAGATAACTTTCATGACGAGCATGCGCATTCTGTATCTCAAATGACGTTTATCTGCACATGCGTCGAACTGGCTTATGGCGCAATACCTGCGAGTATCATGATATACAGCCTAACTTAATTAGGATGATGAAACTATCATGAAATTAGATGTTTAGAAAGCTAACAGAATTGAGATAAAACAGTTATAATCACCATCATCTGACGAGGTGGCCGAGTGGTTATGGCAATGGTTTGCTAATCCATTGTGCTCTGCACGCGTGGGTTCGAATCCCACCCTCGTCGCATTTATGCCTTTTTATGAAATAACATAATGCAGCAAATTGGTATTTTTCGATTGAACTGCAGAAAATATGACATGATCTTTAAAAAATCTAAATTCATTAGTTTGTAAAACAAAATAAGTAATTAAACTGTAATGGCGTTGAAAATGAAACTGCATACAAACGACTTGAACACAATAACAATTCAGACTCTAAGCCATTTTTTAACGTCAATAAATCAGTAAAATTATCACTTTCTTTCTCTCTCTCGCTAATTTTCTATTTCTATCTCCTTTTCCATTTGTCTTGGTCCCTCACCCTCTTTCACACTTACCCTACTAATAACATTCAGATTTCTCATTAAGATGGCTATAGATTTGATACCCTGAAATAAAGACACACAACATTACACATTACACGTAAGATGAAAACGTTTTCTGATTTATTATGTATCATTAATTAACAAACCCTTATATACCATTGAAATGGATCTCTATTGATAAATTCACCAACCTAGGTCCACCTGGGAGAGTTTTACACCAAGATTTTGTTTAAAGAAACATAAATAATGATTAAAAAATAATATTTTTGTTGGAAGTAAGCTTTCTTAAAACCAAATGTATTTTATTTAATGATAGGGCTAACCTGAAGATTCATATATCTCTCTTAATTGTCGTAAAACCAGCACCATTGGGTGAGTTGAAAAGCAACTCGGATAGATTTTGCCCATCGGATGAAAAATTCAGAAAGTTCAGATGGTTAAAAGCAAAATGATGAATAAAATTACACTAGGACACAGCAGAGTGTTTTAAGCCACACATCGAAGCAAAAGCTTACGGCGGAACTGAAACTGAAGTTACTAGAAATGAAATGGCAATTACAGACCGAGGGAAAGCTTACTCTGAATGTAAAATCAAGAATACTGAACAAAAGAAGAAAATAAGATTTTCATTTGGTAAATTCTTCATGATGAATCACCGCAATACTTTCAGAAATAGATAACTCCGGAGTGATATAATGTACTTCCTTTTGTCAAATGTAGCTTGAACATCTATCTTAATGATGGAGCTGTTCTTTTCAAGACCAAAGAAGACAATCTTCTCTTCAATTTTACTTTGTTTCACTCACTTATGTATTTCTATATATAATCAAACCTAGCATTTTAGTAAGGAATTTATATTTTTCTTCCCAAACTCCACCACATTTCACTACAGTTCGCTTACTATACAAATTGTCAAATAACAGCGGGATGGCGCAAGACTTGAAGGGGAAGTGTCGAAAGAAATCCGTTGATTTTCCCCCCGCGACATCTACAAAGACGTTTGGTACAGACAAAATAATGCCATTGTATAACAAATTAAAAAAAGAGAGAAATAAATGAGCACAGCAAAAGCATCAGCAAATATTATATAGAACACAAAAGGTCCAAGACAGCTGTACATAAGGTACTCCTAAACTCTGTGACAGACATGCAAGCAAGACACACGTATTGGTATGACTGTCTTTTCTTTGTAAGGGACACAATCTCTCCTGCTGAGAAGCATAAGGGCATTAAACAAGAGCATTTAACATAAAAAAAGGTAATGCCCTTCTGGCTCTCATCAGGGCCCCTGTTGCATTAAACTTACCATTGATGGTAACTTTGCCATCAATGGCAACTACCGTGGTAACAGGGCTCAACAGCCAATCAAAATCAAGGTTTCCATAGCAGTTACCGTTGATGGCAAAGTTACCATCAATGCTTAGTTTTGTGCAACATGCCCTGATGATGTTCCATAATAATAGGACCAGCATAGAACTGTCTTTATATATGACTACACAACTTATACCAAATAGATTTAATTCATGTGTTCTTCCAATGACAATGAAACCAAGTATTCCTAGGCTTTATTGAAGTGATCCACGAGTGACAATTTCTATGAGCTTCTAACAGAGGCAGTCTGGCATGCACTCAGGTTCTGACTTGCAAGTGACACTGCTTATTATGAAACAGCCATATCTCTGAGTGAGCAAGACACCCAGAATGTCATAAGTTCACGGAAAAACCTTTAACCATGATGATTACTGTTCTTTGTCATACTCATGCAAAGCCGTACAGGAAAGAAAAAACCCCATTATCTCTCCCTAACATGCTATTTTTTCTTCCAATGTCTGTACAAAGGTAGCTACTTTTCCAATACACATATCATCAAACTTGTTTTTCTCCCCAGTGGATGCAATGTTCATATAGAAATTGCACAGTCACATCAAGGGATCAACATGAAGAAAAATTGTACATATATAACATGTGGGTCTATGATTTCCCTACACAAGGCACCTTATGACTATTGTATTGACTATTGTGTTGGCATCTGCTGATATCTCTTGTGTCATTTGAAAGGATAAGCACAGAATCATCTTCACAGAAACTCTTCATAATTTTGTTTTATTTTTCAGAAAGCAAGAATTGAGGTGAAAAACAGGGGAAAAAGCGTTTGACACAATTTGGGCGAAATAAAATTCTACCTATAATCAAGAACTGCAAGCAACGATCTGAAGAAAGAAAACAAAGGTAATAAAATTTCACAATACATACATACACAAGGCACATTATTTTTTCCACTTCCAAGGTGGGGAACATAAAAGTGAAAACTACTGCAAAAACATATACTTGGTAAAATGATCATTCTTGTTGTTATGTAACAATGAAAGATTTTGAAGTCACAAGTATCTAAAAAAAACGTCTTTTATAATTAGTAAGTTACAAATTAATACCATCAACCACATTAAGTGAATGAATACTTTATTTGTTTTTATCCAAATCTAGTGCATGTCTGGAATACACTGCTAAGTCCACAAGTCATTCCTCAGCCTCCTTTTGTAAAGCTACATTTTCCAGTCTGGAATCTGACATTCCAAATTGAAATATACCAGTCCTCAATCTACCCCTTTTCATTTAGGTATTTCCCAGCTGTGACCATTATCTCTCTTGTGAACTTGCATTTGTCTTTTTCCTTTATCTCTCTCTCTCTCTCAAACTAACAGTGTGAAATGCGTACTATCTCTACAGAATTCTCTAATTTAAGGTCATATACAATATTTTCAGTACCTGACTGATTGTGGCTGTTTTATTAGGTCATACATTAGTTGGCAATAAAAGTTGTGAGAAAGCCCTAAATTCTTCCATGCTTCTTTGGATTTCTCCACATAAAAAGTATAACTAAAACTTTATACCATTCTTACTCTACATATTAAGTAGTGACAACATGAAATCAATATACACAGCTAATAAATATATCACATTTAAATATCTCAATAAACCCTACTTTGTCGCAGTCCGGTAAAAACGCACTGCTACAGAAATATACCAGTGTTTACGCTTTCTCTATTTCTTATTTACAAGTAATAACTCACATTTCATGTTTTATCTATGTATAAACACAGCATGAAAAAAAATCTCTCAAAAACTGCATTATGTGAGTCTCTTAAAAGGTAATTCATATATAAAGAATCGATTAACATTTATTCAGTCAACTGCAGTCAGTTTATAACCTTATATGCACAGTCCAAACTCAAAATGTGATCGCATCCCTCCGAACACATACCTATTCTATGTAAATATGATCATTCATGTGACGACAACTGCCTTCCTATTATAATACAGCAACCCACTCTGTTCCCACTCACATCCAATGCACATTTGCTCGCTCACAGAAATGCCAGACTGGTTTATTTAACATACTTTGCATATCATGCTGTTGTTTTTTGTTTTAATTTAGATGCAAACACAAGACATAACCATGTTTGAAATACCATTTTATTGTGAATAATTTCTTTCTTGGTATTTTCATGGCAGTCAAGTCTTGAAAATAATATTGGTTGTAAACGGAAAGATTTGTGACCAGTGACTTGAAGAGGTGCACTCCTTCATGCCAGTGAAGACCACAACACCAGAAACTTTGGCATGCATGAAACTGCATTCATGACAACTCACTACCGGTCTAAATCTGCAAGTTTCATGTCGCAACATAATTAAATCACTACACCGACTTTCTGCAAACCACAATGTTTCTTGCCACGAATGGCCATCATTAACAATGCCCATATCTCTCATGTTGCCAAAGTCTCTGATTCTACAGTATATGTGTTCTAACTTACTATCATAATAAAAGGAAATCATTTAATTTCTATATAAATTTGTTGCTGCCTTCTTTCCTATCTCAGACAAACAAATTACTTGCATCCAAACGATAGTGCCCATCATTTGCATTGGGAGATCACGCCCCCGTGGGCTGTTGTACAAAAAGGATTTGCAGGTTCAAGGTTCAAGACCCTACTTCTTCTTTGCCTGTCCTTTAGGAGGGGTGCCAGGTCTGCCGGAGTTGATGCCGGCATACTGGTACTTGGCCTTCTTCTCTGATGGTTTCAGGATCTACGATTACAAATCACAATGGGGGGTTACATTAATGATATTGCAAGAGGCTAAGGAAATAGATTGTCAGCTATGTAATACTGAGTTCTGCTAATCGAATTGTATTCAACAAGAAACTTGATTAAAGTAATCCCACATTGGTTATCAAGCAGTAAATGTTTGTTTGTTTTTTAAGGAACATGTAAACCAAACTTGAAAACACTTCCTTGAATTTATACATTTTTACATATATTATTCTGCAACATGTATTTGTAATGTTAGGTAGGTAGTAAATGTATCTGAATCTGTGAAGATCTGAATAGCTCAAGAACATATTTATAGATACAATTAGAATATATAATAATGGCACATTCATTAAAAACCTGTGGTGAGGCAAGTAAGCAGAATTGTACCATTACAACATAAAGTATGCATGCAATATACATAAGAATATAACAACATAACATAACTTAAAAGTAATAGAAGTTGGGACTATGAACTAGAAGCTTTTCATCTTTTTGCACTATTAAAATACACAACCATGGGGATGAAGAGAGAGAGAGAGAGAGAGAGAGAGGGGGGGGGGGGAGAGAGAGAGAGAGAGAGAGAGAGAGAGAGAGAGAGAGGGAGAGAGAGAGAGAGAGAGAGCTCACCTGAAATGAACACATGAGTGTTTCATCCACACTCATCATTCCTCCTGCATTGTCAAACTCTCCACAGTAGTTGGGGGCCGAGAACAGCGTGACCAGCTGACGCTTGGCAAAGAACTCGTACCCGTCCTCTACAACCTGAGAAAGAACATTAAGAAATACATGGCTTGATATGTGTTCTGGGACCTGTTTCACAAACCCTTTATTTAGTGACAAATGACAAAAAACAGTGACAAATCTGCTGATAACCAATCAGAAGCAAGGATTTCACTAGCTTATAACAAAATCTGTAAATTGTCACTGATGAAAAGTTTTGTGAAATTGGGCCCTGATTCATGACTTTAGGATTCATATTCATAGCATTGGCCAGTTACATTAAAAAAAAAATTGAGTTCATGAAATGGCATTACATTACAACAGCAACTGGCAACTGAATAGAATATTCTAATGCAACAAATGGGTTGTTTGGACAAGTGATTTGTTAAAAGTTGTTGAAAATTACATTCACTGAAACACAAAGACTCATTTGGCAATATCCTGTAAATAAATTGTGTAACGTTGATAGTACAAAACTTTATATTGACTCTACAAAAAAGTAATTTGCCTTATTTTTCTTCTTTCTAATGTACTGTAGCTTATAGAACAAGCAAAGATTAGCATATATCATTACACAACATGTACTTGATGAAATGCTACAAAATAGCCCTAAATTGTTCCAAAAGTTTAAGAACAATATCTGGTAATTTAGAGAAACGTGATTACAATTACAGGGAGCTACATGTATGTCAGATTTGCATCTAAACAAAACAATATGCAATCATAATGGGTACCTGGTGGGCCCTGCAGATCAAGTCTAGATCGTGTCTGTTGAGAAACTTGCCCACGATGTCGTTTCCAAATGTGAACGAGACACCACGGTCATTCTCGCCCCACCCTGATACATCCTTGTCAGGATCTGACCACAGCAGGTCACACAGAAGACCTATGAAGACAAAAAAGATTTAAAGCTTATTCAATAAATGTATGCAGTGTGATAGAACATTGACACCACGGTCATTCTCGCCCCACCCTGATACGTCCTTGTCAGGAACTGACCACAGCAGGTCACACAGAAGACCTATGAAGACAAAAGGATTTTAAATATATTTTCATGAAACATATGTGAACTGTATATGAATACTATAAATTGAAATTTATTTTTATATCCAAAAGGAAAATAATGGAGGCATGGCTCATAGAAAAGCAGATCCATAGTTTGTGAATAAAGCAACCTAGATTTGTGTGCATGTATTTAATTAATTAATTATTTTGTCTTAACAACATCTGTGATCTGTTGTGTGTTCTTGAGTGAATAACTAGATCTTAATGTTGAGTGTTAAGCATGGAGATCATTCATATACAACTTTCTAATAGCCCTAATCAATCACTTTTAATGTTCTCTTTTAACATTCTACAGGGCTTCACATGTTGGATGTGTTACAAACATATCGTCCTTGTTTTCACGAAGTGACAGTAGTGAGGAAAACCGTAACGCAAAGTGAATGCAATTCTTTTTCACTACCGTCACTTCGTGAAAACAGCAACGATATATACTGTATATTGCATTTCTTTCGTCAAAGTCTCCCTAAAGGGATAAAAGTATGTGAAGCGATAATCAAATCAAGAAAATGGTTGGATGCATCAAACCTAGAGGCTTCTACACCAACCCTTAGCTCTACACATGTGTACACTCCCCTAATTGTCATCCCCAAAAGTCTCTATTTTTAGGACAAAGGTTCACGCACTATTCATTAGGGAGTTCCTTGCTTTTGTAAACAGTATTAAGGCATCCCTTCTACCCCCTTCACTCCCCAAGACAGACATTATGTAATGACTCATTACACAGACACAGGATGTGCATCATGTACTGCAGCAGAGGAACTGGGAGGTAACGACTTCAGGGAAATGGCATTAATAAGGAAGGCTAAAACAGACTCGTTAATTCTGCATATGTTGCGTATACATGTATATCCCAGTCCCTAAAGGTACTGGGATTTGAGCAGTATGCTGTACATACTAATCCCAATATTAAAGCATAATCTAAAGCATGATCCTTCTGGAAGTAAACAGATCTACGTTTCCACGAAATCTTTCCAAATATATTTGTTACAGATGGATATCCAGGAGGCGTAACATAAATATGAAAGGAAATAGTGAATTTCCTGAATGATCACATGCATTCAGCCTCAAGCTTGTCAGTATAAACAGGGAAGGTTCTCTCTCTCTCTCTCTCTTCTCTTTCCCTCACTCTCTCCCCTCACCCACCTCATGAAAAAACCACCAAAATCCTGTTTCAAATTTACAGGAATGTCGCATAAAGTAATGTAAATGAGTGCATTTATTCATAAATGAAACAGGGGATAGATTTCCCATTTTATTACCACTATTGTATTTTTCATGGAATGTAAGAAATCAAAACCACAATAGAAATTTTAAACGAATTCCACATTATCGCCATTGCTATCTTGTTTCGTATCGTATATTATGGACTAATTTTCAATTTTTTAATTTCAATTTCATTTGACTTATGTCTTCAAGTTATTTGAGTACCTTTAAGTTAGATTTTTTAGGACTGCTAACTGAAAAGATTTGTGAAAAACAAGCAAGGATCATCCTATTGTTACTTCAACAATTGGAAGAAATGCTCTATTAATCATGCATGTCCAATAAGGCTGCGACGGGTAGTCGAATGCTCGAGTACCCGCACGGTTGACAACTACTCGGGTACGATTTCTCGTACCCGAATATTCGGCCGCAAAAAAAAAAAAAAAAAAAAAAAAAAATGTCCAGGCCCACGCTTACCCGTGCCAGGGAGAGCGGCAGCCGCTGGCATGGCACCGTCGGTAAAAATGTTTCCCAACTCAAGCACTGTCAAACTCACCTTTCAGAAACTGGGACCAAATGTCCAGATTTCTGTTTGGACTTGGAGGAAAATGGATTATTCTGCCATCTTTGGTTTTAAAACAGCATTGTTTACTGTTATTATTCTTATTAAATCGGCGCCTTCAACTGCAACTCAAAGTAAAATTGCATGCGTTTTGGGCGAGGGATCTGAGAAACTGCCGAGTGGTATGGTAGTGGCAAAAAAAGTCAAAAAAGAAAAAAAAATCAAAAAAGTCAAAAAAAATCTAAAAAATTCAAAAAAAATCAAAAAAATTATAAAAAAAACATGGCGTCCGAATACTCAAGTATTCGCCTGTAAGCCTGGGAGTGTACTCGGGTACCTCATTACACTGTTGTGCACAGCCTTAATGTCCAATCAACGTTTTTTTTAGAGTTAAACATTTCAACCCACTTGTAAGCACAAACACTTAGAAGAGGGTTTTCCATTGAGGATTACAATCATGTAAGTTTGGTGTAAACATGTTACACTTTGATGTCAACCTTGAACATTTTCATATTATACATGTACTTCGGGTATCAACCAATATACATGTACATTGACTCATGGACAAGCTACATTAAGCCATAAAATGTCATGAATTTAGAAGTGATCTACCAGTACTTTTGAGATATTCTCATACTGCAATATGATTGAATTACAACATTAAATTATCACAATTCAAGATATTTTCTGGCATAATGTACTTAAATGTACTTTGTATAAAAAGAATGAATGTGCTGCGTTACCTGTTTCTGGGACATCAGTTGGTCTCATTATTCTCCTGATCTGCTCCATACACTGAAGGTCAGGTGAAAGACCTGCAAAATATCAGAACAAGTCACATATTCTTATTATTAACACTGACAAAGAATAAGGTAATACATGTCAGATATTAGATGATACTAACCAATGTGATTATAAAATCATTAAAGAAAGCTCCTGCCAATATCTATGACATTTGGAAGATCAATCATTAGAGAGATAACTTAAATTTGATTTAAGCTCAAATGCTGATTGATATAAACTTGGCCTGCTTTTTCTATATACATGTAGCAAAAAAAAAAGAAAAGAAAACAATAACAATAGAACAAAACAAAGAAGAAACAAACTATGAATTTTAAAAAACTCCATAACTAAACAACCACACCTGTACCATCAATATTTAGGAAGCTGCAGCTTTGCATGTTTTACACAGAAACATGATGTAATGTCAATACTGTGAATCATCATCATCAACTACATACAGCAAAGTTTTGCAATGGCAGTTTCCCCCGAGGAGGTGTAAAATGACATTTTTGAACAGGGCTTTAGAAGCATTTCTCAGTGAAGGTAGTTATTAAGCAAAAGTTTTGATATTAACAAACCTCCATGACAGCAGAAGATTTTCTCATCAACGATGGCAGCCACCGGCAAGCAGTTGAAGCAATCTGTAAATGTTTTCCAGATTTTGATGTTGTACCGCCTCTTACCTAAAATATATAAAAGTAAAAATTAAATAACAAGAATAAACAATATGATTTGGAACCTAATATTTGTGTTATGTTATAAAATTACAAGGTACATATGTCATGAAAAAAAATACTAACATCCTGTTCCACATTTACAGGAATGCGCACATAAAGTAAAGGAAATTGCATCATGCATACGTGTATCCACATACACTGTATTCCAGCTAAATTCATGTTTACACCCTTGAGCAAAGGGGATAATTACCGGTATGTAGTGTACATGTCTGTGGATATAATTTTCACAAGTTACACTATCAATATGTTTCGTTCTCGGTTATCTTGGGCTTCACTAACCAATGGATTATTACACTTATACTGCATAATTTATTTAGCATGAAATTCAAAATGTCCACACATCTATCGATTGATTGATAGCCATTACAATGAGGAAATGAATATAATGCCAATCAATCAACATTATAATGGTACATAACAAAATACAGGATGTTCCTGTTAAAACTGTTTCCCACTCTGCACAGAGAAAATGTGTACTTTGTACCTCAAGATCAGAATTCATTGTAATCTCTTGTTTGCTAAAGATATGAGGGGTTACTGGGCAAGTCCAAGGTACATGTATTTGATCATTTCGTGTCCCATATGTTGCCAAATACTGATCGTACAATCATCAGGTATACATAGGCCTACTGTTGTTAAAATCTGAGCTGTAATCCATAAAATAGGAGACATACATGTATCTGTACATGAAACTATAATAATTTTTTAACTTGACCTACATGTACACTGTACTGATGGCGTGGCTTACAAATTGTTTATAACAATTTAGTCAAAGGCAACACTGTTTCATAACAAAACTGAAAATATATACATGTACATGTAGTTTCTACTTGTATTACAGCAATAACCAATGAAATGTTGACAAAGCAGGAGCACTTAGAATAAAATTGCATTATACAAATATAGATGAATTATACATGGCACATTTGTGTAAACGAATGATACTGTAGTCAAACACATTAACTATCTACTTTGGATGCCCAACCCCCAGTATTTAAATGAGTTTACAAGTTGTTACATTTTATAGACTACCACCCAGTAGTTCTCAATAAGACTGAACATACTGGATACATGTATATGGAAAACTATGTGATTGCAGATGCCTCAAATTATCTTCATGAAAAAGAATACAGATTTTTATGGGTGAGACCCTATTTTTTTCAGTCACACTATTGGAGAAAACAAAGCAACGCTTAAAAGCACATCAACCTTTTGGTATTTTAAATTGGATAACTGCTTATTCCAGCGATGTACGTCTAGGTAGGCCTGAGTCGAAACGGGTCCCCGCCCGGGCCCCGACCGTCGAGCTGAAACCCGGTTTTTGGTTTTCGGGTTTCGGGTTTTTCAAAATTAAATTTCACACTGATATTTTGAAATATAGAACTAAAAATATGCAATTCACAAACTTATATTTCAATATAATCAAATAAATATGCTTTATAAATAAATGGATATTGTTTCAGTTGACAGTAGATGTTTTTATCGCTCTAAAATTGAGGCTGCAAGAAAGGAATCACGCTTCGTGGTACCGATCGAGTGCGTTCAGAAACGGAAGTGGAAATAGATCTATGACCCACTGAAGACAGAGCGAGAAAGTGCGACACAGAAGACTAAAATGTTGATCAGACTATTGCAATTAAATCGTAATACTAAAGGCATTAATTTAATTGTCAAATTATATCCACAATATAATGGTTTACCCTTGATAGTTTGATGAAGGAAAATAAATTAAAGCTCTTGAAATAACATCGAAGTGCCTTTCGTTCGTTTTAAAAATGCGTGTATAACGGCAATCAGAAGTTACGAGTCAAGCTTGATATGCATGTTTACATCCCTGCACCGTCATCCGACCTGGTCGGAACAATAAGCATTGAACCAATTAAAAACCACCTCTTAAGACTTTGAGGGACTCCAATTCAACAAAATTACCGTAAAATAGTTATTTGCTTTGACAAATAATACTATAGATATTCATAATATCTTACAGAAATAATGATATTTCATGAGCTACGTACTCGATATCGAGTTCAGCTAGCCATCATTTTGAAATGAGACGTAGTTGTCATGCTTGCAGCGCAGTAGGCTAGCTATAGACAGAATACGGCCGCTCGCAGAGAGGGAAAAAAAATCACGTTATAGTCACGTGAATATCACGTGATCTCAGGCCCGCGCCTTTTTTCCTCTCTCTGCTGCATACTGCCCTCTACAGTCTACTGCATGACAACTACGTCTCATTTCAAAATGATGGCTAGCTGAACTCGATATCGAGTACGTAGCTCATGAAATATCATTATTTCTGTAAGATAATATGAATATTTATAGTATTATTTGTCAAAGCAAATAACTATTTTACGGTAATTTTGTTGAATTGGAGTCCCTCAAAGTCTTAAGTGATGTTTTTTAATCGGTTTAATGCTCATTGTTCCGGTCAGGTCGGATGACGGTGTAGGGATGTAAACATGCATATCAAGCTTGTCTCGTAACTTCTGCTTGCCGTTATACACGCATTTTTAGAACGAACGAAAGGCACTTTGATGTTATTTCAAGAGCTTTAATTTATTTTCCTTCCTCAAACTATCAAGGGTAAATCAATATATTGTGGATATAATTTGACAATTAAATTAATGCCTTGAGTATTACGATTTAATTGCAATAGTCTGATCAACATTTTAGTCTTCTGTGTGCACTTTCTTGCTCTGTCTTCAGTGGGTCATAGATCTATTTCCACTTCCGTTTCTGAACGCACTCGATCGGTACCACGAAGCGTGATTCCTTTCTTGCAGCCTCAATTTTAGAGCGATAAAAACACCTACCGTCAACTGAAACGATATCTATTTATTTTTTAAAGCATCTTAATTTAATTCAATTGATTATTTTATTGTTTTGAAAGCAGTAACTGTCCTTTCCGTCGCATTATTAGAACAGCAACTTCGTCTAACTCCCGCCGCTGCATGCACACGATTTTTAGTGTCAGTGCAGTGGTGAAAATTTCGGGTACCCGGTCCCCGCCCGAAATTTTCAAGTCAAACCCGGGTTCGGCAAAACCCGTGATGACTCAGGCCTAGTCTTGAATACCATGTTCACACTCTGGAATTCCTTTCTCCAGCGAACCATTATACGTCTAGTGCATTATACCCTGTTCACACTTACATTCATCGTAGAAGCCGTAGATTCTGTTGATGCTGGCACATTCATGGTTGCCTCTGAGGAGGAAGAAGTTCTCTGGGTACTTGATCTTGTAGGAGAGGAGAAGGCAGACCGTTTCCAGAGACTGCTTGCCTCTGTCCACGTAGTCACCCAGGAAAAGGTAGTTGGAATCGGGCGGGAAACCGCCATACTCGAATAACCTAAGTAGATCTGTGTACTGACCGTGAATGTCACCTGTGCAGATGGATGAAAATGAAAGACAACTGTGTTTAATAAGTAGTGTATGAATTATGAATATCATTTAGAACTACATTACAAGAAATTTAAATGTGTGCATGTACAAAAGCATGATTTAATGTTTTTGTTAAAGTTTGTAACATTTCAGAAATTTCACAACATTGCATAATCAGCATCCGTATTAAATACATGTACATGTACATGTACATGTAGGTCCTTGGTTTTATCTACTAAAATAAATGCACTGCTATTGTATCTTTACAGGTTAAAGTGTGAATTTAAAAATATAAGGAAATTGGCATTATGGTCAAAATATTGCATATTATACACAGTATGTTTATGAAAAGAGAAACAAATAACTACAAAATCTAAATTGACATTGTACAAACTGTACCTGTTTGGCTGTATAAACTATAAGTTACAACTATTTACCATCACATAAACAGCAAAAATATGATAAGTTGTGCATACACTCTACATGTAAATCAATGCAGGTCAAGTTTTACATGTACATTGTACCTGGCTACAAATGCTTAAAAGTGCCTTTTCATAGATGTTGAATAAGATTTTCTCTAGTGGGCTATGTAAGACATTTGTCTTTTTATAAGAAAGATACATGTATTTGTCTTTGAACAGGCAAGATATTTGTTCATTTGTTCAAATTTTGTACATGGCTGACATGTATTGTATGTACATATAGCCTGCACTGGGCCTATAAAAGCTGACAATATGTACGTACATGTACATGTACACTGTATGTACACTGTACCTCAAAAGAGGGAGAGCGTGAAAGGGCATGTAATCACAGCAAAGGATTGTTTGTGGTTTGTTGTCAGCTCAATTATTTCTACGCATCTCAATACCACAGAATACACTGTACATGTACATGTACTTCTTATGCAGGCAATGAAGGTATTGCATTTGACCTGCATGTGAACCGGATCTGAACATTACATGTACAATGTAGGCCTACATGTATGTACATGTAAATCATCTGTTTATCATGTCTACAAAGTGAATGCATAAATTTGTAAATATCATTTTAAAGCATCTTTGTAATAGCTACCGGTACATGTAACAATGACAATTTCTTGTTGTCGCTGACACTTTCCAGGAATAGTCAATGATACATGAAAGCAGAAAAGTCAGTAAACATTAAGAATGACAGAAAATTCCTTTAAAACATTATACATGTAAATCTTACAGCTACAAATTGTCAAGTAAAAAGAGAGAGAAAAATTGGGAGAGGAAGGGAGGGAGAAAGAGATCAATGTTTAGGAAAACGAAAGGCTGACATCCCCTTGATCTCAACTGGAGATCACTTTGATTACATACTGAATGAAAATTGACAGTAATAATACTAATGGGGATATGTGCACATTATTCTAATAGCAAATTTGATTTAAAAAAAACAACAATTATGTACACACTGTCTGTGGGCATACCGGTATCATGTTTTTATTTCCTTTCCAAATTTACTAATTACCATACACATTTCAAAGTAGTCAAAAAAGTTGACCTCATTTCACCCAATGGACCTGATAATTAAATGATATCAACGTACATGTATAATGAATGCTTCATTAAACACGTACAAGTACATGTACCGGTAGGTCCTTTATTGTAAACCTACAGGTACATCCATGCTGCAGCTGCAAAACCGATGCAATTATGAACAGTGTACAGGGGTATGGGAGCAGTATACCACGCTGTCCATATAGCCTACACAGGCGTAGGCTATGCAAACTGGTTGGCTTGATATTTGAATTGGTATGTGGCTGGTATGCTGTGTGACAGTCGGGGCCCTGGAATGCGTGCATCATCCACGGCTTCCCCAGGGTTCCACTACGTACCACCCGAAGATGAGTATGTGTAGACCAATCTTGTTGCTGATTACACTGTCTGTACGTAGCCTATCGATATGGTGGATTTGTGTGAACAGGCCGTGAGATGACAGTGAGAATCGTCTGCCTTGCTGGCCTTGGGCAAGTTCTCACTAAATCTCATTAACATAGATGAATGATGTATTAACATACGAATGAACACACTTGCAGACAGAGACTGAGACATGTACTTGGCCTATGCATCTTCTCACCTTTACAGTAAAAGTGTAGGCCTACATGTACATGTGTATACAACGATAAATGCATATACCGGTACATACATTGTACATTGTAGGTTGCTGTCTGTACTCTGTAAATAGATTACTGGTAATCTCAGGCTATGAGTAATGAGAGTGTGGAAAGAAAAAAAAGAGGATAATATGGTCTTTGGCAAATCCTTAACACAATTCGCAATCAAATGCAATGTACAATTTTAATGAAATTAGATAATCAAATATGTACATGCAAGCCAACCCTTTTTCCAGGCATTAGACTAATTATCAGTTAAAGTAAACAGTGCATTTTACAAAACATCAGAAGATACAAAGCATAATTGATTGACCATCATCTGGACTGTGGTTGCAATGTAACTGTTGGCAACAGATCAAACACCCTTTGTTTTTTTAGTTAAATAAATGTCACCATGAAAAATAAAAAGGAGACAGCAAAATTGCTAAACAACCACAGCTAACTTTTAGCCTCAACTCTTAAAGATTGTTCTCATCTTAATTTTTTTGACAGACTTACCAATATGAAATGTGTGCATGTTATGCATTTATTAAAAATCTACATACTGTACAGTATAAACAACATAATTGCTTGAAACACAATATGAAATAGATGAACCCTTCCATTTAATACAAACATGATGTACATGTACAAGTCATGAATACATGTTTGGAAAGGACTTATTTTCATTGATTGAGGGGCATGATATTGACTTTGTATGATTCAGTGTGTTATTAATTTAAAATGTTAATTTCAATTAACCTTGCATTGAATAATAGAATGTCTCCAAACAAGTGGTTAACGGTTACCGGTAACCACAATGACTATCCTTGCACCTTACATACTGTAAGGTCTTCTCTACGGAGCTGCAAGTGTATTTGAATTCAGTATAAGGCCTGTATCCCTGTGAGGTATAGATCTATTGACAACAACAACAAGACCACCCATGGATTAATCAATAACATTTGTAACCACACTGATAGAACACAGCCTTGATACACATGGACATTGCGTCTCTTTAAACTTTCTACCTTATAAAACATTTGGCTCATACATGTAAGTACATGTAGATCCATTTACAAATGTACATGAATGTATAATATGTTCTGTTCCTCTGACCTCCAGGAAAATGTACATAATATAGGGTACATGTACATTTGTACATTTCATGAGAATCTGATGACTGAAAGATAAATACATGTAGTGTGTACCTGGTTATTAATGCCTACTGTGTAATTGATAACAACAATAGAATAAGTTGTTTACTGAAAGATAATAGGGATAATGAATATACCTGTAATATCAAGTTCATTTCTGCAAATAGACATACCGGTATGTACATGTACATGTACATGTCCAAACTTCAAAAATACAATGAACTTGTATAAATATACATGTACCCTGTACATGTACATGTATGGTGTATACACAGTACATCTTTACAATTCTCGCTACCCTAAATAGGTACGAAAATCTCGAAATTCGCGAGACGAGGTAATTTTCACTCTCTCGGGTCGTCACTACAACTTCCGGTATAGAGTCCCATCCCGCTGGCGCTAGCACCTGTGTTCGCTGTGCAGAGTTTTCACGCACGCTAAAATCGATGCCAATCAGTGTAATTGGTACAGATTATAATATGCAATGGAAAGCTTCGGGCAGAATTAGTGACTTTAGCACAAAAGGCCGTTAAACTCTACCGTGAAAGAGAGGGTTGTGATCACGAACGCCTGAACAGGAAGCTGTAATGTCGAAAAGCTATCCCATAATGCAATGCGGATTTCAGGATTTTCCCCGGATCTCGGCAGAATCGCTATTTGGGGTAGCGAGAATTCAATACCTGTTAAAAACATCTGTGTTAAAAAAAAACTGATTACCGGTATGTGATTACCGTCAGAAAATTATCTATGTATTGTACATCACTTATCTAATTAACTAACTACATGTACTTCTATTTTATTGCTTGCATTTCTGGAGATTTGCAGTTAATCAAGGACAGTTTGATGTACATACATGTACATGTAGTCATGAACTCAAGAAGAAAAGTATGTAGAAAATAAAATAGATGGGGCTACAAGTCTACATCGATATAACTTTCCCACACTTCATCAGAACAATAACATTCTTTCAAGTGAACCAATAATTTGAAGAACACCTACGACATGTCATTCAAGCATGCAGGCTTGTCTGTCCTTTTCACAATGCTCATTTATGCACAATATACATGTCAATGACACTTAATTGAATCCCACTAACTTAGAATCTAACAGTAAACCAAGATCACAATTGCACATTTCCCCTCAAACCCTTCACTCAAGGATCTACATGTATTTTGTACATACATGTAGTACAATGTACTGTACATGTACATCAACCAGTTGTAATATCCTCAAACCAGTCTATATGACTCATGATAATTAACCACTTTCCTAAAATACATCCATCCATTGTTACAAGCTACATGTATGGTACATGTACATGCACATACACCACTTTAGAAGTTTAGAATACTTAATAATTTATATTGCCCACTTGACTGACTTGAGATTGTTCACCTTTCACAATAAAAAAACATAAGTATAACAATGTTTATGTGGTCAAATAATGTACATCAATCTTTTTTTATTACACTTAATGTCTTCAGAAGAATTAGCATCCCCTGCTTTTACAATGTGTCTAAAGAGGAACAGAAGTGAAACAAATTAAGTGTTTAATAACAGATACACAGTACACATGTTAGGCTAATGTTTGCATGTTCAAAACCTGTTAATTGAGTAAAACAAAAACATGGCTCCACATGGATGAATTCAAACTTCAAGCAAATTTACCAGTTAACCAATAATTAAAAAATCCAAGCTAATAATAAGCTACATGTATGTACATGTAAAGGTGTACATGATTTAGTTGGAAAATAAAATGAAATACTTACCGCATATTTTGAGAGGAGCTTCTAATTCTAATAAGATTGGTTGGCTAAGGAATATTTCTCTTGATTTGACACACAGTCCTCTTACTTCTGCTTCTGTTAGATTTACTGATTTGTACGGTCTACCTCTTGCTGCGTAAGAAAAGAAAACAAGAGAGAAATATTATGAACAAACGGTAATAAGCCCACTCCTCATCATTATTTGCTTCCTACAGATACTGTGTGTAAATAGCAAGTGTTGAACACTGTACTAAAATATATTAGAAAAAAAAGAAAGGAGTAGCGTACAGGGACATTTTTGTAAGCCTAAAATTTTGTAACTTGCTAAAATGATTAAAATCAATACAAATAATACATGAACATGTACTGTACATGCACTGTAGGTACATGATTTCAAGGGCGGATCATTACGAAAAAAAGTAAGAAATTTAGAAAGTAAGAAAGTTAGTGAGGGGGAGGTTTTGCATTAGAGTCTCACCGCGCGCAGTTTTTCAAGAAAATGGGCAGATTAGCTGAGAGTAAATCTGATGTTTGATGTTTTGCAATTATTTTCTATGTTATTTTGAAAGTATCTGAAAAGTAGATGTACATGTATATCTGTAATTCTTAAAATTCTGCCCAACTCAAGTCAAACTTCCAGAACATCCTAAAAATGCTTAAAATGACTACAAAAGATCATTCACATAAAATACAAGCCCCCCCCCCCCCCCCCACCCCCTTAAAATAAAAAAGAGAGAAAAAATAGCCTGGAAAAAGAATAGAATAGTTATACTCTCATAAGTCATTATTATCGATTTATATCCCAATACCTCCACTTATCGGCCACCGTACTTTCACACGATTATAAAAAGAATTGGTAAAAACACCTAAAATTCAACCAAAGGAGCTTTAATGTTGACCTTGGACTACCAGTAATTGCAAATTATTTTCAAAAAATGAAAAAAAAAATGTGTGAGAGATTTTTCAATTTTACCCTTAAAATGGTGTAATTCCGTTACAAAAATTTGAAAGAAGTTTTACTCACAAAGTTATTTCTTACTTTTTTTTTTTGAAGTTGCAAATTCTCTTCCTTTATCTACCTACCAACAGCCCTAAACATTCATTTCAGAAGTATCTACTTATTTTCCTATTAAAACACTGGTCACGGAATTACATGGTAACGGAATTACATTGGTAACATAATTACCAGGGGCAGCAGCATTAGTAATGAGTGGTATGTTTTTTCAACTGATGGACCTGCTGCCTCATGTACATATAATGTACAGGTAGGCCTATGCTGTGTTACAACATTTTTAATGGATTTTGCCCCTTTTTTTAAGTATTGGCTTATTATATTAACTATCTAACTAAAGACTAAGGATCTGGCTTTGATAAATTCAATGAAAGTTTTTTAAGACTTTTTTTCAAATTTGCATAAAGACTATAAACTAGGCTGGGAATTTTAGATGTGTTTATTTTCATTCACTCTGAACTTGCAATTAAAATTGTACCAACATCTCTTATGAAACCTTTTGATTTAAGCATGGAAATACTTCATATTATTTCACATATGGCGATTTTAAACAGTGCCTTTTCTGATTTTTATTCTTCACTGATCTCATCTAATCTATAGAAAAAAGAAAGAAAAATTTCATTAGAAGTTAGATAGAGTTTGTGCTCTGGATGTTCGGCTCAAGTCGCAGTTGGGCAGAATCTTAAGAATTACCTGTATTTCTTTTCAATCATATCTTTTAAATATCAAGCTAATAAGTCTACCGGATTGGCGGTAGATAAAGAGAAACCGAGGTGAAAATTACAGGTATTCTCCCCGTGTGCGAGCCGTAAAGGGGTACCGTCTGTGTATGGACCTCATCTTTCTTATTGTAACGCCATATTCTGTCAAATACTTTCAGCACTTAGATCTATATTCATGTCATATTTGTAATGTGTGTTAACTGTTAATGTTATGAAAGAAAGATAGAGTCTAAATAAAACTTGAAGTTGAATTTGAACTTGAAATGTCAGTTTTATTAAAGAATTCCCTAGGGCCATACCAAACAGTTATTTCTGATTCTGTCTACCTCAACAGTTACTCTGCACCCTCAACAAATAGTAACACCACAGCTTCAGTTTATCAGGACTTAAGTAACAGTTTAACAACAGACTGCTACTAAGTGCTAGTGCTACACAGTCCAGCCGCGCCGCGCCGGTTTAGCCTTTGAAGTTTGAAAGTGACTGCAAAACCCCTCTCATTCACACAACACTGCACTGACAATACATGCACTGCCAATGGCCAAAGGCAAATCCAATGATTAGTGAAAACGCTTCCTGGTTCGCAAAAAGCAAATGGATTTTTAGACCCATTGCCAATTCTGGATTTACTAAAATTTCGACATGTACAATCACAACATACAGAATAACCGTCACCACATAATAAAAATGCAATAATAACAATACCTTCGAGGAGACGAGTGAGTATGCTGTCGATATCTAATTCCAAATCCGCCATGATTACAAACTGTGCCGGTAAGAAAAATTTATTGATCGCCGATCATGCAACCGTACCGAAATCCGCCTAGTCTATTCTGTATCGGTTTGACGTTTGTTCCCTGGCGAGGAATTTCGTTTCGGCTTGTTGTGATAATAAAAGCTGAAATGCAGTTTATAACATAGAATTTTTGATCAGAAAAAAATACTGTACCGATGCAAAACACAGATAATTCCAATTATTTCCAGCAAAGAGCTCTAAAAGTTAACCTGCCCTACGATACGATAGTACACTCAGGACCATGACGTCATTGGTATGGGAATATCCTTATTTGGAACGTGTGCCCCAGCAGGGTTATTCTCAGGGCATACCACTCCTACTTTAAAGAAAGATAAATAAAGCGGATCTTAATGAAATAGTATGAATGGTTATTGAGTCATTCCTTTATTGAGAGTTAGAAACTAATTGGTAGTCATGGTATTGGTACCACAATCATTACAATATCACATATTCTTTAACTCGTTATGGTGTTCTTGCTTGGGGTAACTCTCTTAAAACTAACCTTGAAAAGTTATATTTGATTCAAAAGAGGGTCTTAAGAATTATTTGTAACGTTAGCTTTCGTACGCACACTAATCCGCTTTTTTATACGCATAGAATTTTAAAGGTGCAAGATATTTATCACCTTCAACTGGGTTCTTTAATGTACAACTTCGATTCTGGTGTCCTTCCACAGGCTCTAGTCAGCATTTTTAAGAAAAATAGTCAAGTTCATGACCATGCTACACGAAATGCCTCTGCGTTTCACTTACCCCAAGTAAGGACAAAGTTAACTTTTAATACTTTGGTTTTTACTGGACCTAAATTTTGGAACTCTCTAGGCTCTAGCGTTAAGCAATCTGTTAGTCTCTCTTCATTTAAGTGTAAACTTAAGGTTTATCTTCTCGATAAATACTGTGACTCATAGAGTAGTTCATTTTTGTAGTTATTATGGTGCCAAGATATATCATGTATTACTATAAATGTAAATTTTCTTCTTGATATTAATATGTGTCTAACTGAATATTTTCAGATTGTCAACCTCTTATTCCCTCCCCCTGTTGTCTTGTGCCCGTTGTGTGCTGTGCCTATTGTCGATGTGCTGTATTCTTCTATTATTTCTCATATTTTCTCTTTTCTCCCGTCTTGTCTAGTCTAGTCTCTCTTTTTGTTGTTATTGTTGTGTGTGTGTACACTTCTTGTTTTGTTATAACCCCTTTTCCCTATTGTATTCTTAGGTAGTCACAAATATCTATTCATCATGTTTTATCCGGCTCAGAGGGGACCCTAATAATTACAAGCTCTGCTTTTACCAGGGTCTCCTCGTCTTTCTTTTAGTTAGCTATGTTTTTTTTATCATTATCATAATTTGTTATTTTGCTTTGTAAATGTGTTATGATCCAATGTTATGCTCTGTATGTCATTTGAAAGAAAGACGAATAAAATCTTATCTTATCTTATCTTATCTTATCTTATCTAGATATGGATAGTCGGAAAGGGGTTTTTCCCTTAACTATTCCCGATCCCACTCGCGGAATAGTTGTCAGAAACAAGTACGAATCATCTCCGTCTCAAAGTAGTGATAGGTCTACCTCATGAATGATGATTACCTACGATTTTATCTGGTTTAATTTCATCACTACTAGGTCTCATTCGTTATGAACTTCTCACAAATCAAGAACAATAATCTATATTCACTGTCGGTATTCCTGCATCATTATAGGTAAACATAATTTTTGTTTAACAAAAAACAAAATTGTGATAACCTACAAGGGGGGGGGGGGGAAATGCCTTGCTGCTAGAACCGAACCGAATAAGAGGATATCTATAAAAGACATTTACGGGACACCAAAATTTGTTTCTGGTTGCATGGTACATACTGATAATAGGCCTACTTCCACTAATCAAAGGTGAAAGACGAGACATAGAATTTAGTTCATTAGTATTGTGGGCGTGGCAGAAGAGGGTGGGCGTCTTTTGCAGTAAGGGAAATTCAAGTTTCCATTAGCTAGCTAAATTACAAGTGACTTGCCCTTTTTCAAAATGTGATGAATGATGACATTTGAATTGGTGGTATATGCAGACCTTGGCCTATGATGCCTTATATAGGAGGGGTATTTTTACTCCAGTGAATCTTAACATGATTGTAATCATCACCGCCTACTATGCTAATGTTCCAGTTCAGCAAGACCTAGCAGATCCTAGTTAAAGTTGGGCGCGGGACATGGGGGAGGGGGGGGGGAGGGGGGGGGAGGGGGGGGGGAGGGGGGGGGAGGGGGGGAGGGGGGGGGGGCGAGGGGGGCGTTACTGGCAAAATATTCCCCAAGCTGATTTTATTGGATAGACTCAGCTGAAACTAATTACCCCGATAAAAGTGAGAACATTCATAATAACATTATTGTTGATTTGTTGGGTTATAAGCATATCCATAATCAAGTTAGTTTGCACTGCTGTCATTTTGGATTTATGATACTGAGTTGAAGATCCGGAACTTGATGCATCTATGTCGTCACTTTGGAAACATTGGCATCATAAATCCTTGCTCGATCACCACCGAACAAAGCTATGAAAAATAATCTGTTTACATTCCATGCATTTTCAAGATGAATTTAAAGTCGATATATCATGCGCTATCTCGGAGTTGCACGGTTGGGGGAGTGGGAGGGGGGGGGGCTGCCGCTTGAGCTGCCCGATATTAACCGATTTGGCTTAGTTTTAAGATTCGGGAAGATTTTCAATCCTTGATTTACAACAGAGCCATCGTTTGTCTGCTCGATCTCCAATCTACAAATTCTGCAGAGGGTCCATCAGAGGCTAATTACGCCCCATGCAGGAGCATGGCATTCCACCCCACTCCGTTTAACAATTTCTGGATATTTGCATTTTATTTCATTTATTTTCATTCTCCATAAAAGCATTAAAACATACAAACATGATAGGCCTACAGATAAAGATCGATAACAAGAAAAATACAAAGGGAAGGAGCAAACAAAATCTTATGGGAATGTGGGGTTAACAAAAAGGGCAATTAGCCTTATGAACGTCAACCCCTTAACAAAATATACACTGTATTGTTGAGAAAAGAAAAACAGAGAAAACCTAAACACCAATACAAAAGGGGGGGGGGAGGAGAAGGGAAGGGGAGAGAGAATACATTACAAAGTGCATTAATTGAAACGTGACGTCATTTATTTGAGATTGAATGCAATGATAAAAGATAGGATTTATACAATCGTTAAAAAAATTCATTGAATTAGAGTTTTTTTTATAATTTTTATATTAAACGGGATATTTTTCCATAAAAATGGGGATTATGCTGTCGAATCAAGGAGTAACGAGGAGGGCTTGCCTCCTTGGTCGAATACATAGCCATGTTATATAGGCCTATTTTTGCGAAAATTTTGAATACAAAAATCCAATAATTTAATTAAAATAAAAAGATGATTGCTTTAATAATATTATGTTTTTAGGGAGTACGCCGTCTTCCCTGGATCATAACTGTTATAATGTTGAATTGCTTATGACACAGTATGTAATTTATATCAAATCTGTTGCTTTTCTTGATATGGAAAACAAAATGGGAGAAAATTACCTTGAATTGTATTGGACTTAAGTTGAATACTGCAAGATTATTATCGTATGTTGAGGGGGCAAAAAAGAATTTGCCCCCAATCCCTAGATCATAAAAGCCTCTGCCCCTTTGCTCTGATGATACCTACTACTAGACTGGGTTTTTACAGTGCCAGGGGCAGGCGCGGATCCGGGATTTCTTGGGGGGGGGGGCCCAATTTTATTTATTTTTTGCTCCCGAAAATGTGAAAATCGCGTCGGCCGAAATTCGCTCAGTGGGGGTGGGGTAGGGAGGGGGGGGGGGGGGGGGTGGGGAGGGGGCCCATCTCCAAAAAAGGGTAAAATTAACGTGTTTTTACACTTTTTCTTTCCAGGGTGGGAGGCTGGGCCCCTGCCCCCCCCCCCCCCCCCCCCCCCCTCCGGATCCGCCACTGGTCAGGGGGCACTGAGTCTGTTGATTTCGAACTCGGAAGCGTAACCACCGAGCGAGATATTATTTGATTTTAAATCGTCAAAGTTAGCACTATATAGCACAGAACTTATTATAATTGTTGTGAAAATGCAAACTAATTACGTGTAAAGCTCTCATCTCCCTGGTGTGATTACGTTAGGGAGGGGGAGGGGGGCCGCGGAGGAGCAAAATCGAGGCTGCCCTCCCCAAAAGTTGAATGGCTGGGGGGGGGGGGGGGTCTGCCACCTCTGCCCCCTTTTTCGGAACCTATGCTTGAGCTGCCTTTGCTGGTTCGCCTTATTTTAACTCTATAAAACTTTGAAGAAGAATGGAAAGTTAGATGCGTCGATGAAAAATTAAGAGGAAGAAAAGTGTTAACATAAATAACGGGCGCATATGAACGGGAGAGAAATTGAGAATGAAATATGGGGGGGGGGGGATACCGATGATCTAAGGGGTGGAGGTTGAAGAAAATAAAGACAAATTTATAGTTTCGAATTTATGGATGCCAATTGATGAACTGATTCTTTTTACACTTCTTCTACTAGTAATCTTCAAAGGGCTATGTCTGTCACCTTTTTTTCTTTCCAAATGCAACTGCGCTGATGTTCTATGATTGTGAAGGTCTTGTTGAAAATATATGCAAGTCATGAAGACAAAGAAAAATTACAAAACCCTTCTGATCTTCATGATTTTTTAATTTTTTTTAAAGAACATGCAAAATACCCTGCCCTAAACAAAAACTCTGTTGATCCGACAAATAGTAGATCGACTGTATACTGACTGATAATATAATCGTGATTTCGTGTTTGTTAATCAATCTGCACATGCGCACTAGCTACATTACTATGGAAACTTGGCGAAGCCTCCGAAGCTGAAGACCCGATGTATGGCGCATAATCTTCATATTTTCAGCAAGTAGATAGTCAAATACTGTGGACTGAGCTAGCTAAGACGTATATTTTTGTCAGGTATTGTTTTTAATTGTATTAAGCACGTAAAGAAATATTGAAATGACCATTATTAGGACCTTTCCTCCCTGGTGTCTGTGCAAATGTCGGCAGTGCCGGTCCCATTTGTTCGATTTCGTGTGTGCATGATGATGATGAATGATTTGAATGAAAATGCGATGCGAAAAACGAATTCCGCGATGATGCTCCATGATTCACTTACAATGCACTTAGACTTTCACGTTTTGAACATTAAAGCATCAGGAATTAGACGGACAACTCGTATCGGTAACCCTAGTACAACTGCAGAGCTCTGAAAAAAAAGACTTTTGCGAAAATGCAGACAATCCTTATTCTCATTCCTTATTCTCAAACCAGCGCCCCTACTGTCCTGATCAATATTTGTTGCATTTAAGCAATTTTCTCACTAGCAGTCGTGCTCCTAAGATTTAAAAATGGACATGTCACATGTCTTATGTGACAGTGCGTCCACAAGGCAACTGGTTTCAGAAAATGGGCTGTAGAGTAAAGGAGGAGGGGGTAATCGACCGGCGACAGTTTTCGGCCGGTCCGTTGGATGCATGGTAAAATCAGAGCTACCAAGTGTCACGCATTAGGCGTGACATCACACATTTCGAGGGTCTGAAAACGGTTCTCATGCACTGCACGGCGCGCGCGCTAGATTAAAAAAAAAAGCCATACCTATGTTATACCCTCGCACGCGCGCTTGTGCGCCGAAAAATGAAAATGTCACGCATTGCCGATCTTTTACCTTGGCGTCTCTGTAAAATCCCTTTAAAATACATCGCATCATAGCATATCACATATTCCACACATACCATAACATGCCATAGTCACTGAAGAACCACATTTGCAATAGAAAATATATCCTTAAATATCACATTTTAGCGATGTAATCTGCTACCCGAATCTAATAAAATCTTACGCGTGTCTGTAAAGACTATAGGTACCATAAAATGAGCTTTATTTCAAGAATTTTTTCAGATTTAGAGCCCGATTTTGTGTGAGTCGCAAGCTCAAAAGTATCTCATCGCATGTATAAAATCAATGCAGCCGGTCACCGCAGCGCACACACGATATCTCTGTCTAATTCAGATTCCAATTTCCGATCACCGCAGAGATAGTTTTCGGCATGGCCCGCTCCGGGGAGCTCAGGCATGGGATGCCTGCTCCGCCCGCTAGTGCTATAGATCAGCGGGGAAACGCACAGCGCGCGTGTGCGCGTGCTTCCTATTGACTTTGTACATGCGACCGAAAACTGTCTCGCTATGGCGATAACTGTCTCCGAAACAGTGAAAATTGAAATGAGTATTGTCATGGCAATTCATGATTTTTTTCTGGGATTAAATTTTTTGTTTTTTTGTTTAATTGCTTCATGATTTGAACAAGAAATGATAATAAATAGGAATTAAAGAGTCCAAAAAATAGGATTTTGTCTTAAGTGGCCGAAAACCCCCTCCATTACTCTATTTAAAGAAATTTTCAGTTTTAGATTTGGATCCTTTATATATTGTGGTGTCACTTTGTGAATTTGCAAAGGCAGAATACAGCCAAACCTCATGCAGGGAGGTCCGGTGTATGATGCCGGCCTAAGCTATTGGGATTTTGATCCGTGCATGCAAGCACGCACTCTCCATTGACTAAGTACATGTGGCCGAAAACCACCACCAATCCTGTTCGCTTGTTATCTATTTCCAGCACTTTTGATTTTCTTTGTAGTTAGAGAGCCAGTCAAAAGTAGACCTTATCACTTTATAGTATTGTTATTCTCAAATTATCAAAGTTTGGTGACACTGTCAGTGCCCAGCTATAGACTTTTGGGTAGGATAGAGTCTGATACCTATACATCATTAACAGGCTCATATGGAATTTTTCTATTGTTAAACTTTCAAGGATTGAAGCTATTCATGTGATATGGAACATAATATATGCGGCACAGTTTTAAAACGTAACAAAACATGGCAGGCCATGAGCCTGTCAGAAATCCTGTGGTGTGCTTGTGTTTGTTTATTTTTTTTGTTTTGTTTATAATTAATATGCTTATTTCTTCAACTCCATTTTAGTAAGAAGAGGTGCTTTCATCATGGCGACCGAAGAGGACCAACAGAAACAACGCCCTCCCGAGCATGTGAACATCACGATCTTGAGAGCACGGAATTTAGTGAGTAGTTTTGTCGTTTTACAGTTTGCCTTCGAGAGATATACATGTATATGTAGCAGAGTTAAAACTGATTTTTTTTTTTTTTTTTTTTTTTTTTTTTTTTTATAATTTTTTTTTTTTTTAATTTAAATGAAACTTTCAATTTTTAAAGCAATTATGACCTCTGGTGTTCAACTCCTTGGCATGCCCAAACCCTCTTTCCAGATCCTCTTCACTTGGAATTTAGAAAATTGAAATATATTAGGTCGTCTGAAAAGCTTACAGATCTTGTAAATAAAGACTTGAAGTCTTGAACTCTTTTATAAACCAAATAATTCACTGTATGCTGCCTACTACAATCAATAGTTTTAAGGTGGATTAATTAAGTCTTATAAATCAGGCCTAATAAAAACCCGATTTAAATCGGTTTCCCGATTTTTTTATTTTTTTCCCGATTATTTCCAGATTTTTTTCTTCTTCCCGATTTAAAAAAAAAAAAAAAAAAAAAAAAAAAAAAAAAAAAAATCATTTTTTTTTATATATTTTTTTTAAAATATATTTTCTTTACCAGACTTTTTACTCAAGGGGGGCGTGGTTGAGGGGAAAAAAAAAAACCTATTTTTTTTAGTTCTCACTATCACCCCTGATAAATACCAAATTAATCCTCCTAAATGTGGCTATAGTTGCATAGGTCATACATACTTTATTGTATATGTGTATGTACTTTGATAATCCACTCTCAAATATATATACATTCAAACCTGTATTTAGTGACCACCCACATTGCCTCCCCTTAAGGAAATGTGTGTTGAATAACCTGTCTAAAAAGGCCACCTGTCTAGAGTGGCCATTTATTGTGTTTCCTATGGGTGGCCTTAATAGAGAGGTTTGACTGCATAAACATTGCGTTACATTTTTAGCTAATAAATACTATTTCCTGAATAACCGTAACACTCTGACTACAAATGAGATTTACAATGATGCAGACCACCATATTAAAACAAGAGTTTATGTTCCACCTTTTTGCTTACTCATATATAACAGAAAGGAAGCAAAGGGGATACCCTCAACTCTCTGGTCCGTGTGGAATATGGCACCAATGTCTTGGGCGAATCTGCCAAAGTGGACGCAGGGTCAGACCAGTCAACCGAGTATAATTTCAACGCCAAGTTTGACTGTAGTTTTGATGACCCTGCCATCATAGATGAAATTGCTTACAAACCGGTTGTGGGTAAGTTCCATCCAAGGAGTGACTTATTTTGACATATCTATCATTTTCAAAATGCGTCTCAAATAGTCAATCGTAAATTCAAGGGGTAATTACTAAAAGTGTTAGTGATTGCTAGCTTTGTTCAAAGGGTCTAGATTTAATTATACCATTTTCAAATCAAACTGTGATTATACTATTATATTTATTGCTTATATTCTATAAAATGTTGAATTTGCATTGTGACACTGCGCATAAAGTGTAGTGGGAATGAGGAGAGAGAGAGAGAGAATGAGAGGCACAAGCAATATAAAATAAAGTAGAAATAAGAGCCAGTCAAAAATTCAGATGGTTTGTATCACAGAAAAGAATAATTTTTACTGCAAGTGTCTGTTCTCCACTTATCCTTATCTTTTTTCTTATGGAAGATCTTGCAAAACCTAATTTTCTCTACTCTCTCCCCTATCTAGTGACTTTTGTGGAAGTACTTCCCAAGGAGAAGAAACAGAAAGAAGAGAAGACGTATCTTCTGGGTCAATGTACGATTGACCTCTTGCCCCTCGTCAAAGGAGAGACGAGGTATAAGAGCACCCTACAGATCCATCCCTTGCAAGGCTCACCCCTGGAGAGCATGGGGGCCGACGCCCAAAGGGTAAGTCATTCTTTCAGTGAGACCCTTCCATGTTTTGCGTGCCAAATCACTCTGAAGAAATATAATTGATCTAATTAACTATTGGGTAAAATGACCATTGATGGTAGTTTTGCCATCAACGCAACTACCATGGTAACAGGGCTCAACAGCCAATCAATACCAAGGTTTCCATGGTAGTTACCATCAATGGTAAGTTTGTGCAACGGGGCCCAGTAGGTATTACCTTTTTTTCTTCCTGAAGTAGATGCAAATCATAAAAGAATCTCTTATGACTTGGAAAAATTCAATGTTGTAATTCAATTATTTCAGAACGGGATCGCCACTAATCAGGACCATTCCCAAAATGTACAAGATTTTTGGTTTTACAGAACCGTTCTTCATTATGGTTGTTGCCATGTCATGCAAGCCTGGAGCAACCACTACTTTATTATGAAAATGATTTGCAAATATCCACAAAGGGATCAATTCCTTTTATTTCTCATCCATTGTGTATTATTTGGTCCAAAGGGGGCCCTAAAACTTACAAGCTCTGCTTTTACCAGGGTCTCCTCGTCTTTCTTTTGGTTCACTTTGTGTTTATCATTGCCACAATTCTTTTCTTTGCATTGTAAATCTAATGTTATGAAGAAAAAATATGTTATCTTAAATATCTTATCATTGTTCAGCCTGAGATGGATGTAGTGGTGTACGTCAATGATCCACTGCTGACTGAAGACCAACTGAAGAGTGGAAACCTGATCACCATCACCGCAGAGACTCTTTACTCCGTCCCTGAATCCTGGAATCCCACAGGAACACAATACATGTACAATGTGACTCTCCCTTTCCCACTCACAGAGGAGGTAGGTAGTATTCATGCTAACAGTCAAACCTGCTTCAGCGACCATATGAATAGAAAGATCACCTGTCTTTAAAGGGATAGTTGAGTTCTGTTTTCAGACCGCAAATGCCTTCGAAGTGCATGGTTATTGCTCCTATTCTTATCTATGACATTTCTAGTGCCCTTTCAGAACTTAAAATTGCTATGAAGGTAATTTTAGACCCCAAACTGTGTGAAATTTAGCCAATACGATCATACCAATTCAGCTCCACTTTAAAAAAAAATATGGTGACCGTTAATTGATTATTTAATTAAAAATAACAATACATGGGGCGGGTGGTTGCCAACAAAAATGCCAACAAAAAAAGCCAACATCGGCATTGGCTGAAATACGACGTAAAATGCGCTATTTCGTTTTTTCAACAGCTTTTTCAAATTATCTAATATTTGTGGTGGTACACAAATATTAGAAATCGTTATATGAACCAATTTTGATCAAACAAAGATGATTTTGTCATTTAAATTGTATGTTCTTTAAAATTTGACACTCACTTTTTCATTATCTCACAAAAAAATTATTTTGTGTAGTGCCCTCTGCAACAGAACTCAACTAAGACTACATTAATTGTTTCCATTGAAAATTTGAGTGGTCTTCATACACAGGTTTCACTGTATTTTTTTTTCTTGGGGGCTGGGGGGGAGGAAGGGAATTGCTCAATTATCTCATTTCCATAGGTTTCATACAGGGACCAACTGGTATCTGTAAGCAATGTGTTAACTTCAAAATGTTTTATATGGTTGAACAAGGTCCTGGGGCTCGAAACCCGAGATGGTATTCAGAAAATGTTGTTAGTCTGATTTTAGTGAAATCATTTGAGGGTTGGTAACAAATGAATCTTGATCTCAAATATATTTGACAGATGATGATGATGATGTAAGTTCCGCAATAAGTACTTGAATGTTACAATAATTTGGAATGTTTGATGATCAAATATATTTCTATTTTTTATGTGTGATTGTTCTTGACAGAGAGAGTCTGTGGTGGTAATGTCCAATGGTGTCCTCAAAGCAGCTAACGATAAGGAAATACCGTCCAAACAGAAGAAGTGGCCTGTCCCGGGCGGAGCTACGGGGGGCGCTATCTTCATTCCAGACAAGTATGTTACCATTTACTCTTTGCAATTTGTAAAGCAAACTTTAGATGTTATATAGATTATGTATATAAATTAGATTTTCAAACCACTTTATTTTTTTGTCTTTTTAGAAAAGTTTAGAAGACTTTATGAATTACAACATTTACTGTCTTTCAAGAATTAGAATATTGTATGCGGATTTAAGTTGCTTCCAAATAAATGAATAAATCAGAATAATAATTTAATAATTTATAAAGCACAGACAATATGCAAATATACTTTGGAGCAAATGTCAGGTCATCCTTGTTTGTGTATAAAATGCATACACAGACAAGGATGACCTGACATTTGCTACAAAGACACTTGCTCATGGCTTTATTTCATTAAAAATGTAGGGTTAGTGTTAGAGAGACAATTGGGTTTAATTTTAGTGTAAGGTTTAAAGTTACGGTTAGGTTTATTGTTTAATCCAGAGTTAAAGTTCAGAGTTTGGTTAATTAGTGTGGGATATTTGACCACGGAGCCGTTATTGCTGGTGCATGTGTCTTAAAACCATATGGACCTCATGCAGGAGTTTTGATGAATGCACTATTATGAATGCCCTTTGCTTTGAAGCAAATGATGTGCCCACCTAATCTTATGATATTTAACAATCGTTGAGACACAACCATATAGTTTTTTAATTTTTTTATTTAGGTTTTATTTCCACATTAACTGCATATGAAAAGAATTTACAAAGTAAGGCATATACAAGGTAACAAAACATGTACATAATATTCGGTTGATACAACAGTAATAAAAACGACTTAATGGCAAGTCATTAAATACAAATGATGCTAACAATAATCTGCAGTAATGAGGAGGAAACCTTGGAAGCATTATGTTTGTAATTTGTAATTAAGGTTCCCTTTACATAATACATTTTGTTACATAATATATAAAACAGCCAGCCAACAAGTGTTGATAATACCCATGGTCTCTACTGGAATAGAAGTTTATGTTTCAAGTGATATTTAAAAGTAATTAAACTTGGCAGCTGTTTGAGCGAAATGTCCAAGGAGTTCCAGTACACAGGACCAGTATAAATCAAAGTTTTTTTTTTTTAGTAAAGTTCTCAGTGTGTGTAAGTGAAAAAAAGGAAGACTGTCGGGTTGGATAATTATGAAGTTGTTGATTCTTTTGGAATGTCAACGTGATGGCATGAGGAAGTTCGTTAGAATTTAATCGAAACATAAAACAGCCTAAAAAGAAATTAATTAATACCAAAACAATGTCATGATTTCATTCTAGATTTGTACAACCAAGTGGTGAAGAGCAAGAAGATGGGGAGCTGACAAGCAAAGAGGTGAGATCAACCAGAGACTTTCTATTAGCTTATTCTTCTCTGACCTGGAGGGTGTTTCACAAAGATACCAAGTCGACTTAACTCTAAGTTGGACCTAACAGTTATAGAAAGCTGTTAGCATCTCTGAAAATATTTTGTGAAAGTTATTTTAAAAGGCATAAAATGTTGATTCAAATGATTTGTATTTCCTATTATCAAGGACATTTCATGTTCTTGATGTGGAATTTATAAAAAGTCTAAATTACTTGAATTTTCGCTTTTGAATATGTTATTCTAAGGCTACTAATGGCTCTCCATAATTTTTAAGTCCAACTTAGAGTTAAGTTTGACTTAGGATCTTTGTGAAACGCCCCCTGGAGTCATCTGACTGTTGCCTTTCACTGAGTTGTAACTGGCAATGAACAGCAAATAAATTGAATTAAAGCACACATGAAGCCTTAAATCTTATTCCCAGCGTCGGTAAACTCCTTGGGCTAAATAAGCGTATTATGCTTTTTACTTATCTACATCTTGTAACACACTTAAGTGAGTAGGCATAGGACCTTTGTTGCACACAAATACTTGCAACTAATTCAAATCATTGTTTGCCTCCAAGCTAGGATTTTGCTATGGCTTTGAATGCCCTTCTGTGCCCTCAAAAGGCAGTCTAGCATTGTGCAAAAATGATAGAAACAAGCAATTCAATATTGAAAAATGTAAGCTTCTGTCACTGCTTATTTCATATACATCTATCTGGGCAGCTAAAACATTTTTATAACGGATAATGACCAAATGTTGATTCACCAATAAAAACGTTTCTGTTACGCTCTTTTTCTTTGATAGGATCGGGAGTTCAGGACAGAGGCAGAGAATGAGAAGAACAGAGTATACTGGAACTGTGAAAGAAGGGCTTTCTTGGATCCATCAGCCGTACAGAGGTGAGAATATTTGGGTTTTGTTTTGTATGATGTGCTTCTTATTGGGGACCGTACAAAAAAAGGCAAGTATGTTTTCATATGAACCAGCAATAAGAGACCTGCAGTTTGACTGGATTTCCAATCTTCATGATGTAGCATCAATTACATATGTAATGGAACTTATTCTAACATTCATTTACAAACTTAGGTGGTTGTATTGTAAGCGAGAAATAATTAAATACTTGATAAGGAATCCATTATAGAAAACAAATTAAAGTAGGAGATAGAACCTCAACAAATTGATCAGCAAAGGGATTATGCATTTTACCAACAATGCATCTCATTATTGGAATTTTTGTGAGGCGGATAAGTTATTGAGGGGGGGGGGGGGCTGTCATAATCATGAAATATAATTGAGTCGTTGTGATGCATCTGTGCCCTGTTTCATAAAACTTGTTATCAATAATATTTGCCACAGATCTATGACAAATCTGCTCACAATCATCAAATGCAAGGATTTCAGTAGCTTATAACAATTATAATGGCTTGTTATTGTATTGATAACAAGTTCTATGAAACAGGGCCCTTGTTTCTTGAAAACAACAACTGGGATCTGAGAATGTCAAGCTGTGAAGAGAAGTTCTCTTCATTTTGGTTCTGACTTTATGTTTATGTATCACAGCTTGCAGACTAAGATAGCCAAGACAAGATTCTGGCCCGTGGAGATCATGAGGATGCCTATGCCTTCAGCTGCTAAAACCAAGGGAAAGGTAAGCATGCTAACAGAACACTCAACAAATTAAAAGTATAGTATATTTTAGTTTGTTATACTCTTTGTAAGATTTGTTGTTGGTATACTCATCATGTTTATACTCCATATATATCTATGTAACATTATGTTTTATGGACCTCTGCCTTGTGCAGCTGAGTCTGAAATAAAGTTCTGAATTGAATTGAATTAAATTGAGTAAAAGAAAGATTTTGTTTAAATACTGTGAAATGATGGATATACCAATATAAAGTTGCTCTAAAAATATGATGATTCATCCTTCTTTCTTTGTTTCTTTCCCTTTCTTTCATTTTTTTCATTAATTCTTATTTTATTGAAGTCTTTTAGTATATTAGAATATCTTTTGAACTGTGTACCTGCCCCCCCCCCTATTTTAAACAGAATCCTGGATGTGCGCCCTTGTCTATGTGGATTCACTTGTACCAAATAATCCTTTAAATCACTAAATTCTCTAGCAATGCCTGTTATTGGAGGGAATCATTATGTACACATTCAATCATGGATACATGTATGATCCAATGTAAATTATTCCCATATCTTGATCAAAAGTTTTTTGATATGTTTGTGTAGTTTTGACGTAAATAATAATATCTGATTGATACACGTCTGTAAAAAAAAAATTACACACTTCATATCAAAATGGTCCAATACCTAAAATTAACATACCGGTAAATCTTAGCTGTTTTTGCATATCAATTGACATTGGAATTGAAGATTTTATTTTTTACTCAACTATGATGAGAATTTTAAAATATGTCTGTTACTGTAATAATCTTGATTTATTTTTTATCAATTCACCAGGAGGATGATAATTCCATATTCTTCCACGGAGTGGCTTTCATCAACTTGGCACCGCTGCTTTACCCAGGAGGTAAGATCTGCATCCTCATGTCAGGATGACTACCCCTGGGCCCTGGTTTCACAGAACTTGTTATCAATAACAAGTTGCAATAACTGTTATAAGCTACTGAAATCATTGCATTTGATTGGCTGAAAGCACATTTGTTATAGAAATGTGACACTTGTTATCCATAAAAAGTTTTGTGAAAAGGGGCCCATGTTATCACCCCTGTCAAGATGACTACCCCTGGGCCCTGTTTCACAGAACTTGTTATCAATAACAAGTTGCAATAACTCTTATAAGCTACTGAAATTGTTGCATTTGATTGGCTGAGAGCACATTTGTTATAGAAATGTGACACTTTTTGTTGATAACACGTTTTGTGAAAAGGGGCCCATGTTATCACCCCTGTCAGGATGACTACCCCTGGGCCCTGTTTCACAGAACTTGTCATCAATAACAAGTTGCAAGAACTGTTACAAGCTACTGAAATTGTTGCATTTGATTGGCTATGGGCCCATTTGCTATAGAAACGTGACACTTGTTATCGATAAAAAGTTTTGTGAAAAGGGGCCCATCGCTCCACGGAAAACACTCATAAGGACAGCCCCAACAATGGGCACAATGTGAACTAGCCCTCTTCCTTATATGACTATCATGTGAAGCAGTTACCCAATTACTCAATGGATAGCTATTGTAGATGTTGGGAAAGTTTTCCAAAGAGGTAGTTGTCTGTAGGGTATTTGTCTGGAAGATGGTAGTTGTTTTAAAATAATTTTACATGGATTGTTGATTTTTAGTTTATTCTTTTCCCTTATTTCATGTCATTTTCATCAAGTTAGGTGAATATTTCTTAAATTGATTAATTTTGTTTTTATCTAATGAAAAATTAATGCTGGGTTGATAAGAAAGGCTGTTAGTTGGTGATTTAATTAATCAGTTTTAAGCATTAAGTTATGCATGGCCACCTACGGCTCCTAGTAATGAGTGCGCAGATTAAAGAATATTACTTAGAAGAACTCTAATAGCGTTGAAAATTTCATGACCCCCCTTTAAATATTCTTTTCTTTTAAACACCTAGGAACCTCAAAAAAGTACTTTTCAAGATCATTTCAAGTAATTATCTGAACATTACTTTTTTTTTTCTCATTTAGTGAAAAAGATTCGAGGAGCGTACAGGGTTCATGCTTTCACAGAGCAAGAGGTCATGGAAAAGGTGAGCTTTAAAGTTCTGGAATGAATATTAATAATATCTTTTTGTGTGATATTGTACATAACTATATAACATTTATGTATTATGTCTTGTGGAGAGCACTATTTCTTAACACTTTTAATAGAAATTAAAAGTATTCTTATGATTTTAATGAGTATCGTCATTGTGCCATTATTGGTGTAGTCACTCAACTTAAAACAAAGAGAGAACATTTTGTTCTATTATGGAACACAAAATGTAATTCATTTTTCTTATAATTTTCCTAATAATTTTTGTTTGCTAACATTAAAATGTTTAAAAATGATCAATTCAAATTCAGAACAAATCTTTGAAGAAGTTGTACCTTTGAGATCAGTTTGAATTGATGTATTGCAATGACATTGATTGATTGATTTCTTTCATCCACAGTGCAAAAGGAAGGGTGGTCTAGCCGATGAAGCTGCTCGCATTGCAACCAGCATGCTCAGGAACGCATCACCCTTCCCCAAAGGAGGAGGAGGAGGCAAAGGGGGCAAAGAGGAGAAAGGAGCTAAAGACAAAGATAAAGAAAAGGACAAGGATGCTGCTACAAAGAAGGTAGGAATTTAATATTGTTAATATTTCTATCTTACTTTAGATTCTGCCTTAAGAATGTGTGGATTAATTTTATCTTTATGAAGTTAATATCATACAATAAATGGATGGTTGAAGAACCCAGTGAAGTAGCATAAAGCTTTGCCAATGTGTAGAAGGGTAGAATTTGTACCTCAAGGGTATTTGACCTACGATTCCAGGAAACAAAGATATCTATTCGGAGCCAGAAGGGAGTTAACTCGGAGTTCAAGTATCCTCTGGCTCCAAACAGATGATCTGTCATTAAATACGCAATCAGGGGGTCTTTAGCTTAAAGTCTTATCCAATGGATATCAAATTGTTTACAATTTGTTGTTCTTCTACTTTGATGTGAATGATAGTCAAGGGTTACATGTGGCTTGAAGTTCTATTAACCTGTTGGCTACTGAATTCTTCCATTCCCATAGGCTTTATACAGGGACCTCCTGGGTCCCGTAAGGAATGGGTTAAAGGGACAATAACTTTTACACCATCACTTCTCCATCAAAGCTTGAAGCAACCCACTCAAATAGTGGTGAGCAAGGGACCTCGTCTTGTGAGTCCTATCAGGGGGACAATACATATTATGCAATCATTCCGTGCTTCTCTTTCAGCAACCCTCCCAGATGCAGAAGCTCAATGCCCCAGGGACGGAAGGGGCATCGGACCCAGAGGCCCCGCCCCCACAGAACCTAGAGGGCATGCAGTACGATGAGGCACGCACCTACATCATCGTGGAGTTTGAGCTGGAGTCACCCATTGTTCCAAAGAGGGCCCCTGAAGAGTTAGCAAAGAGGTAAATAAGACACACACACAGACCCACACACAAACACATATCTTTCTCTATCTCTGTCTGTCTGTCTCTCCTCCTTTCTTTGATCTCCTTCAATCTTTCATTTTCTTGTTTTATCTGCCTTTATCTTGTTATGTCCTTTCTTTCTCCCATTCTTCCAAATAGAAAATAACTCTTTTCAAGAGTTAGATAATATTCATTCTCTCCATGTTCTCCCTCTCTCTCTCTCTCTCCCTCTCCTCTCTCTCTCTCTCTCTCTCTCTCTCTCTCTCTATTTCTCTCTCTCCCTCTCTCTCCCTTTCTCTCTCTCTCTCTCTCTCTTTTTTTTCTCTCTCTCTCTCTTACCCTCTATCTCCATACAACAGCACACTTTCCTTCATTCTCTGTATCTTCTCTTCCTCTTCCATCTCTTTCCAGAACTCATTATTCCAAAGCCGACTTCTAAAGAGATGGCAAGGAAGTTCATGAGACATCTTTATTTTCTCTGAATATCTCATTCTCTTTGACTTTTTTTTTTTTTCTCTCTCTCTATGTTTCTCCACTACCTTGCCCTTTCTTCATCAAACTCTTTCTGCTTACTCCTGTGCTTTGTTTCTGGACTTGTTTCGTCAATCCCTCACGTTTGTTGATATCTTCTATTTCCTAGAGTGGCTGAGATTGTTCCCCCAAGGCCCCTCTTTCCCAGGAGGACCAACGGAGCACAGAAGGCTGTGGAAGACTTCCATCAACAGGTGGCCGGCATCAGCAAGCTTGTCCTAGAAGAATTCAGGTAGGGAGAGAAAGATTTTTCGTACAATCATGGGACATTAATAAACAAAGTTCCATAAACTGTTTACACTAGCAGAGAACCAAACACAGAACAGAACTGTGATACTGTTGTAATAATTTATAATAAATTATAGAAAAAATATGCGTATCACATTTTCTTTCTTCATGTTTGAATGATTTTACTGATGGCCTTATTCATTTTAGCTTCTCTTGATCAACCCTTCCTTATCGTATATATTGATTGACACTCATTTTAATTTACCTGATATTGTAGTATTTTGATATTTAGGTACAGAAACAAATATCATATGAATATCATATCATATATATATCATATATGTCTGGAGCACCCAATCTGACAGACATGAGCGCTATACAAGAACCCACTATTATTATTATTATATATACATATAGACGATGCGTGAAAGCATTCGGATCCTAATTCTTGATTACATGAAATTGTTTTAATGTGATATATAAAAAAAAAAAAAAATCAGAAAATATAAAAGGGGAACTTAAAAAGAAAACTACATTAAAAACAGTCTTAAAACAAACTGAAATCATTGTTTGAGAGTTTCTTTCCTTGTCTTTAGTTTTAAAGCCCCAATGTCCTACTTGTAGCTACTTGCTCCCTTTATATAGAAAACTTCCCCAATCGGTGCCTGTTGGTCCCCCATGTTCCTCTTTTTCTTATGTTAGTTGAGAGCTGAGTTAATGAGATAGCCACCTGTCAGTGACCTTGCTGTGTGGTCTAATCCCTTCTGGCCCATTAGTGTTGACGGTCTTTAAAACTACAACACGGTTTTATGATGTTACGTAGCATCACAGGTCAAAACCATGTCTTGTTTGATAATAATTTTTTTCTTCTTTTTTTCAGGTAAAAAGTGTGAGCTAAATAAAAGAACAATAAATAAATAAACAAACAAATAACATGAGTAATACTGACACACAAACACACAACAAACCAAAGATCACAAATATGTTTCCATTACATGTTTGTTGTCCTGTTTAATCTTGTAGAGGATTGTTTGGAGATCTAGGTGATCTGACCAAGAGCAGCGGTGAGGCTCAGGATGAGAGAAGAAGGAAACTCATCTATGAGCTCAACACTACCGGAAAATACTTTGCATTCAAGGAACAGTTAAAGGTGAGCTTAGGAGATATTTCCTGAAAAACATTAAGATTTCTGGAGGATGTGAGAAAATGATTGCTTTTGATTTTGAAAAAGGACATTTACATTGAAGTATTTTCCCTTCAAGGAAGAATCAAAGGTGAACTTATGAGAAATTTTCTCAGAAACTACTAAGATTTCAGAAGAATGTGAGAAACTTCTTGCTTTTAATTTTGGAAAAGGACTTACCGGTAGTTTGATTTATTTTTCGTATAATTATTCACAAGAAACATGTACAGAATTTTCAGACATTGTTCAGGTATTCTTATATAATTGTACATCATGATTGCAAAGAAAAGCTTAATTTATGTCATGTATTGTTTTTCCTCATGGAAAAGTTTTTACGAAGAGCTTTTTCTTTTAATGGATTTTAACAGTTTAATGGATAGAAACTCATATAACATGTAAGAAAGAGAAACATATGAATTGAAGTATTCTTCTAATTTGAATTCTTTTATCTTTTCTTTCAGCATTCTGTGGTGAAGATTGTGAGAGAGAAGTACTTACATACAAGTACTTTTGAAGACAAAGAGGAATTACAGGTGAGCTTGCAAACCTACTGAATTTGTCTGGCATGTAGTAATAGTCAGAGAAATAATAGCTACATTGATATAAGATGCTGCTTTATACATGTAAGTATCAGCTTGCATGGTGATGTAGATATACAGTAGGCTTACGTTTGCACTATGGTGCAATCGTAAGCCTACTGTATACATTGATATTGTGCTCATATCCATCTCTGGTGATTATTTGTAACTAAATATGGTACAGTCAAACCTGATTTAGGGACCACCTGTATAGGGAGACCACCTGTCCATAAAGACCACATTTTTTCATTTCCCTTGAATATGGTTTCTAATTATAATCTGTCCTGAAGGAACCTGTACATTAAAGGTACTATGTCCCATTTGCAGGCCCAAAAAATGAAAAGGTTAAATTCCAACAGCATTTGAAAGATAATACTAATTTAGAACTTCCCTAAAAAAGGTTGGGCTTGAAAATGTCTTCAAGTTGGAAAATAACGACTATTAGTTGTCAAATCGACTTAGGAGCTATAGAGCCAATAAGTAATAGTCTTGATTTTATACCATTGTACCGAATGGTCATACTATAATATGCTGCGCAAAGATTCAATCAGTTTAATTTTGGCCATCACAAGAAGTGGGTTATTGATGTATACAAATGCTCATGTACCCTTTACAGCTTATTTCATGTATGTTATTACCAAAGAAGAAAAAATCCAGTCAGTCACTCAATAGTGTCTGACAGTGAAGTCTAGCAAGTAAACGGGTTTCCTTGCATAATTTGAATATATGGACACTGCTAACGTTCAAATTTCACAGATAGGACGTCTACATGACATATTCATAATTCCTGCAAAGTTCTACAGAATTTGAGGTTGGAGTGCAAAGGGACATAGTACCTTTAAGACCACCTGCCTATAAAGACCACTTTCCATGTTTCCCTTGAGCAGTCTTTAAATACAGGTTTCACTGTAATAATTGACATTAGCTTGCAATTTACCAGAATAAAAAGAGATATATTTACATATTTGAAGGCTTTCAAAGAATGTGTTCAAGAAATCGTGTGTGATTAGTTGTTAAAGGCTTTTAGTCAATATCTCCATGAAAGAAGAGAAAATACAAAATGTCCACTCCTAGAAACAACAAATTTCATGCCACTAGAAGGCGTCGAGGACTGAGTGTGAGTGACTTTGATCCACAAGGTGCCACCAATATTACAAGCATTTGTTGCAATTTTAGTGTCATGAGACAAATTTTCAATCATAATCTGTTGGGACCCCCCCCCCCCCCACCCCCCCACAAAAAAAAAAAAAGTTTGACACTTCAGCAAAATTTGACTTACAAAGTGTAAATAACACTTTTGCATAGTTTGGTCAAAAACAACAAATCAATTTGAGGTAGGGAAAATTTAACTTCTCCGACTTTGAGTTGTGCTGGATTCACTGTACCTAAAAAATTACTACTTCTTTTTCATCTTATATTCAGGCATTCCTGAGTGAGCTCTACGTCTTCCTGGTGGACCAGATGCATGTTGGGGTTGGGAAGGTGCTCTCGTTGGAGGATGAGACCCCTGTCCCCGCCCCTCTCACGGACTCCGCCCAGCTCAAGCACTTTGCCAGAGAGGCAGAGGTCAATGAGAACTTCGAACTGGCCTCGAAATATTACCAGGAAGTATGTAGTTTTTAAATATGTTTGTATTTAATCATAACAGACAAAACATATGTATTTTCAAAAATTGGATATGAATAGTGGACTACTTTGGAAGGTGGTTGGTCACAGGTCAAAATTAAGCTTTGCTTCAAAGGTCAAAGCAGGTCATAGATCTCTCAGTAAGTTTGTGCATTTGCATCATTGATATGTGGATGAAATTCAAAAAGTCATATATTGTTCAGTGAAGAGGTCAAAGGTTGTCGATTGAAAAGTGTGGGATTTGTTTAAACCTAGAGACCAGGGAATTCTATTTATTAAAGAGGTGAAAGAGAGTGAGTGGGCAAGATATTTCATAAAGAAATTTTGAAACAACTTCAAATCTACTGAAGATATTGAATAAACTTGATTTGAAGCAAAGTGCCCAATAACATAATTGTAATATAAACCTTTTTCTTCTTCTCTTTCAGCGTATTGCAAGGAACAGGAATGATGCTGACCATTGGTTTGACTATGGTTCCTTCTGCCTCTACATTAATGATATTGCAAAGGTATGTTTACCGTTATCATTGTAATTGTGGTCAACCTGCTACATATTGACCACTTATGTATACATTTTCTACAGCTTTGGCCTTCAGGGAAAGGAATTAGAATTCACTCTTGAAACTTTTGAAGATAGAAATAAGGAGCTGAAATACAGTCGGTAGGGTAAAACATGAGATATATACATGGAGCAACTCAAGGCCTCATAACATGTGTTATTTCATTGTATCACCAATCATGCAATGTTGTGAGATATTTTATGAACAAGCAATGACTAAAGGCTAGATAGCAGCATGACAATGTTGATTGAGCCATTGAGGGGCACTAGCATACTTTTTGTTTAGGGGGGAGGGAGCCAAACAATGGAAGGTAGATGAATACAAATTAACAAGACCACAAGTTGGGGAGAGTTTGTTACCTTTTCATTCTTTTTATTCATCATTAATTTACTTTATATTTATTCTTTGTTTTTAAACCATTGATAGAGTCCCCTCCATACCCCCATACCCATTGTATCTTCGCCACTGTAGCACGATTACCACCATTACACAAAACTTAAATCTCTCCTCCTCTCCATCATTCTCCAGGCTGAGGAGTGCTTCAAGGAGACCATCTCCATCAACCAGCAGCATCTCCACGGTCTGCTGCTCTATGGAGTGGTGTGTGCTATGGAGGAAGGCAATGAAGCGGCCGAGACTTTCTTTGAGGCTGCTACCTGTGTTGATCCCTCAAGTATCTTGGCCTGGATCATGCTAGGTGAGTAGAATAACATACAGGCCTGTATTCGTTTAAAGGGATTGTTGAATTTTGGTATAGAGAGTACAGTTTTGGTCAAAGTGAATTTTAGTAACCAAGACCTGCATGTTATGGTTTGTTAAAATAATGATTGAATAGAGAGATCATCAACTACTATTTAAAAACATCTGTTTGAAAAGTGTAAGCGTTTTTTAGAAATGGTTTTATTTATGGATATTTCAGCAATCTATTAACCGATTTTTAATCAAACAAAGATGATTTTGTCATTTAAATTGTATGCTCTTTCAAATTATTTTGTGTAGCACCCTCTTTACCAAAACTTGCCTATCCCTTTAAGCTTTTGCCCCAAATCAGGTTTTAAAAAGGAAGATGGTCCAAGGTCTAACATTTTCCCTTGTTTAATGTCATTTCACACACAGGATCTGGTATAACTGAATTAGTAGAATATGCTTTCTGTCTCATCTTGTTCTTTTAATAGTGTTAATGATGATACCTTATTCCATTTATACAATGTAATAGTGAATATGATGATACAAGGTTCCATTTTATACTATGTTCATATCATGTTCCTTTTGTGATTACACACTTCTTACTATACCATGTTATTACCCTCGCTTTAGCTCTGGCAGAAATTTTTTAGGCATAGCGTATCCCAAGAAATTAATCTTGTCAGGTGCTCATGTATGAATTATGTTTTACCCCCTCCTGTTGTTGTTTGTTTTTAAACAAAGTCTAGTTACAAGGTCAGTCCTTTCTATCATAATACAGTTATAAAGCAGTAAGCAAGGCACATACAAATCGACCTAATTAAATATGGATATACAGGTAACTGTTTGATGTAATAAAAGGAAAAGCACCTATTTTTTATGCCAACAAAAATCATGATAGAGACTTTGTCACTTAATATGGCACCAGCATGGGTATTTTTAGGTAATTTCTAAAGGATATGGATTGCACATTTGTATACAGGGCCTTGATTTTAAATCTATTCCTCCATCCTATTCTGCACCCAGGTCTCTACTACGATGGCATTGACTGCGACATCCAGGCGGAGTATGCCTTTATGGAGGCGCGACGTCTCAACATGGCTCATGCTGCTGCCAAGCAGAGAGAGTGTAAGGTGGCAGCCTCTGCAGCTGCTGCTGCAGGCACTGTCATTGAGGAGGAGGAGGACGAGGAGGCTACGCCCCCAGGGGAGGGGGAAGATCAACAGTCCGCCCTTGGGGAGGGTGATGGATCGAAGAACGGAGAAGATATGTCCAGCGAAAAAGGTAGAAATTATTCCTTGAATGCTTTCACTTCAGTGTCATTCAGTGCCTTCACATAGCTTTGCTAAAGCTTTAGTAATAGATTTGTGTAGACTCCTGGGGCCTGTTTTACAATGAGTTGATATCAATCGCAACTTAGTTGTGATTGATTTCAATCGCAACTATGTACACAAGAGATAGGAGACTGCAAACGATTGATTAGAGGACCTGCGATTGATGTGGATCAATCGCAACTCTTTGTAAGACAGGGCCCTGGAGCATCATGGATAGCCATATATGCATAACATGAATATACATATCCATGTAGCTGTTGTCTGTGGTGGTGGTGGTGATGGTAATGGTGATGGTAGTGGTGATGATGGTGGCAGTATTTGTGTAACCTTTGTTTATTGTTTTGTTATACATTATTATTATAAACACAGGAAGCACTGTCCCAACGGTCAATAAAATCCCAGCTACTCCGACAGACGTTTCCAAGACCAAATCGCCAGCGGTCAAGCCTGCTCCTCCGGCCGCTGCTCAGAAGAAGAGGATGTCCATCTCATCCAAAGGTAAACTATTTTTTCTAAGTCTGTCAAAAAAAGGTGATTCTAACTTGAGTGGATTTGATTTTAAATCTAGTTTGCAATTTATATATACTTGACTGATGAACATTGCAATTAAATTATGTAGCTAATCATAAATGGGCAGTTACGGAACTGTGTAGCTTATTTGCTATACTTGTGCATGACACGAATTAGATGAAATTTTCCAACAGGTTGATGAAACCATCGTAGAGTCAGCTGGTATACTATCATAATTGCTCTTAGATAAAAATTTAAGAATTCACTTCTTTTGCATAGAAAGGTATAGCTAGTGAAAGAATGTTGGAGAATTGTCTTTAGTACAAGCAAGTTTAGAACTATCAAAATGATTCTATCACCCTTTCATAGAAATGAATTAGTAATCAATCTTCCAGCCTTTGTTGAAAATCCAAATCCATGTATTTACTACATATTTGTTTAAAAAAATAAATTTGTTGATATTTTGTTTCTCTGACATAACATTATATTACAAATGTAAGGAGCAGTTCATGAGTTTATGCCTCACATTACATAAGCTTAAATGTGAACAATTTGAATATTTTTACAAAGTCTGTTTTGTTGTTGTTGCGTGTTCCTGTTGTTTTGTATTTCACATTCGTCACTTCAGGTATCAACAGATAATTGTTATCAGATGGGCAGTCCCCTTTTCAATAATAATTTTTAATATTTTCTTTTCTTTTTAATGTGTTGCTTGTTTGTTGTTCTTGTTAATGATGTTTGATCAAATTTTGTCTACTTGCTTAGACTCATTGCAGTCTCTTAATCAAATTGGCCAGAAAGGTAAATTGTTATTTTGTTTGCTTTGATAATAACAATAAAGCAAAGGACATTAACATTTTCCCCAAAAATAATATGCAAAGGTTTTGTGTGCTGCATATTAACAAATGCAAATTAGCATAAGAACTGAAATTAACCAAGCTGTGTTACATGCATATAAGGGAGCTTATCGAAATGTAGTGGCACGCAAAAACTTGTCTGGAACGCAAATCCCAACATATCTGTTGGAAATCATTATTTCCTCCCATAGAGGTAGAAGCACATCATTAGGATATGAAGCTAGTAAATGCATATACCATCTTGATACGGCTTTATGTTAGCTAAAGTGATAAACTTTTATACAGATATGTAAAAAAAGGGAGTTTTAATTAATAAACAAGATTCCAGACATGTTTTTTTTTGTGCCACTACATTTCGCCAAGCTACCTAAACTAAAATATTCAATCAAGGTTTTTTTGTTTTTTTGTTTAACAATCTAACAAAGTCCCTTTTGATAACCAAACTCTTAATCCAAATCACTTGGAAGCCAGCCACTTTCTGTACAATCGACTGTAATCTGATGTCAGTATAAATTGCAATAGCATTTGATTTGAAATTGTATGCACACAGATTTATGAGTTCTAGGGATATTATAGGGGTAACATGTATTGTAAATTTATAATTGCAAGGTACTTCATGTCTTTTGCCATCATATTTGAAATAGTCTTGCAACTGCTCTGCCATTACTATGATTTGCAGCCGATCAGGCTCTTTTTCTGGCTGGCATACTCAAAATACCCAACACCTAAAACTTCATTAATCATGTTTGATTATTACAAACCTGAAGCAGAAAATGTAAATTAAAAATGTTTCATCAAAATTTCAACTCCTAATGCTATTGCAGTTTCTATCAATAAAGTCTTGCAGTCAGATTGTACTATGTGCATTGGGCTTGATATATTTCTTTGGTCTGCATAGACAAAATGCTTAATTTTTAATAGAGGGCTAATATCACATTGTATATATTTGTTTAAATTGCAATAATTGATTTATAGCTACCGGTAGTGCTGAAGAAAAAAAATTATACAGCCACTTTCTGCTGACTTAACGATTTGCCAGCTACCACATCAATTTTGCTGGGTGACACTTTGAAAATTACTAAATTGTACTTACCTATCAAGCACGTACCTTACTTTTGTAGAGATAATCATTAAAAAAGTTTATCTGTATTTATGTATTTCTGGAAAACCAGTGTAAATGGACAAAGAGGGTAAGCTATTATATATAATGCCAATTTGCAAAATGCCAATACCAAAATGATGAATTGGTCGGTAATCCACTAGTTTTTTAAATGTAAAGATGATATGAATATATTCATCAAATTGCACAAATTCTCTGAGAAAATAATTTAACAGATATAAGGGGAAAAGAAAAAAAAGCAGTGTGTGAATTATGTACTGAACGAAGCACTATATAAACCTCATATTTTACTCTACTACCTTAATGTGATGAGGGGAAATGCATTTCTAACATCCTCCCCCTCCCCCACCTCCTACCCCACCTCCTCCCTCCTCCCCCCTCCTCCCCCTCCCCTCTCCCCTGTCCCATCAACAAAATAGAATAGTTTCCCTTTTAATTACCCTCCTCATGATATGGGATATTGATTTACTTATCGTTAATAGTGTGTGTATTAATAAAACACTGTGTGAAATTCTAATGATATATGCACATCAGCAAAAAACTAAGCTGTGCAGAATCTAGCACTTGACGGTTTTCTTTGTACTAATAATAATAACATTGGATATATATATATAGCACACATTATGGAATTCCTTCCTACCGGTACCCATTTTACACCTGGGTGGGGAGTGGCAAAGGTAGATTTATATCTTGCCAAAGGGACTCGAACCACGGACCCTGTGATCCACAGTCCAACGACCTGTCCACTAGCTAGACCACAACACCTCTATTATATAAATATTTAGAAAATATTTATTTGTGCTCTAGTGTTACTGGAAGTAATGAAAAATGTGGACATTAAATTTCTAACAATGTAAAGAAAATCTGAAGGCTTGGTAATGATGATTTTTTTAAAATTACGAATCAAAGAAAATATACACTTAATGTCTTAGAACTACATAGAAATTATAAGTACCTAAAGACTTTGGTCAATATTATTATTAGCTGAGTAATAAGCAAAGAAAAATAAAACATTTGAAAGCTGTACATTTCTGACCCTGCACATGATTCAGTGATTTGTGATTTCAACAAAGACTTTGTTATCTGCAATAACACCACCTATTCTTTCGACAGGATTAGTTGGCCCTGAAAAAGGTCAAGTCATGCTGTATCTTGAAGTTTCGATAGGTTAATGTACCTATCAATTTCAGAAGACTGTATAGACACATAAACCTTTCCAATTGGTAGTTTTTTCTTGTCAGGCCTCTTTTACTTAAACTCAGAGCAAATACTGATTTTGCCTTGTTAAAAATGCAACAATGATGTGATATTTGAGTACATACGCAGATCGTTTAAGGACACTGTCTTATTGACCTCAGCTATTTCATTAATGCAAACTCATTACAAAATTCAAATTTCATAATCATAATGTAGTTTTTATTCATACCATCAGTGATCATGATACTAACATTATCTGTCCATATCATCATTTGAGATTCATAAAGTACAACCTGTACTTTGTAATCCTTTCTATAAATTCCTAATCATCTGTAATTATGTTTGAACAAGCTAAAAAATTAAAGGAATAATAACCTATAAACTGTCTCCCAACAACTGCCAATCATTTGCAACTGCTTTTTTTTCTTATCTTTTTCATCGCCATGCATATCAAATCCCACAAAATTTTAATCCATTTATAATCAAGTGAATGAATATATCAAAGTCCATCCCCATCGTCATAATCACCATCGTCGTCGCACTCTCTTAGGTCCGGAGCAGGCCAAGCGAACGACCAGCGCCACCAGCCAGCGGGCGGGCAGCATCAAGGCCATCAGTCGGCCGGGCTCTGGGGTGGCGGCTGAACCACTAGCGGAAGGGGAGGAGGAAGGCGTGGTTGCCCAGAAGGAAAGTCCTCCGGTACCGGAGACCACCATCTTCATGCTTGCCGTGGAGTTCCTGCTGGAAGTCAAAGGCATGCAGGTAGGAGGATGAGGCACTTTGATATCTAGCCCTCTTTATAATTTTTACATAAGAAATTTATTCAATATTACACTCTACTCAAACGCAAGACTAATTTAAATTTCAAATAAGGAAAAAATGAAGCAAAATGGCCAAATTAACGTACACGTATGATAATTACATTTGAATATCATTACGGATTTAAGGATGTCTTTGTTTTGTTTTGTTTAGAACTAACAATCAATTATTTTAAACAATTTTCATCTGACTTGATTGCATTGTTCTCTCCTTTCTGAGAAATCTCTGTGAGATCAAGAAGCGCTTAGAAACTCTGACATTGCCAATGTATTAAAGGTATTACAAAGTTTTGGTATGGGGTCATGAATTTGGTTCAAATTAGCATATTGAAAGCATATGCGTTCCTACATAATTTCATTGATCGTTGTCGCGGTTGAAATCGAGTCTAAAGTAATGAAATTATAAATAATAAACTCTTTATGTTGTATAGCTCTCTCTCAAGGTCAAGATATTAATTTAGCTATAAAACAATGTTTCTTGACTAAAATCTACCGATTAGCTAATCCCGTTTGGAAATTACATATCACAACTACATATTCTGAGATTTTCTACCATTGCACGGCCATAGGCGCTATTTGAAATTTATCAAAATTTACCGGGAGCACCGGTAAATTGTTATATTCAATTTTTCTCGAAAACAGAAGTGTTTTAGGGACTAATTTTTTTAGTGCTTATAAAACATCCACAGGGGCATCCAAATATATCAAAATTGTAAAGATTCACTATCAACCCAATTTTCAAAATTTCCCAAAACTTTGTATTTCCTTTAAGTGCTATATAAGTAGAAATATTATTATTATTATTATTAAACATAAATTTGTATGCATTGTGAAGGAATTCTGAAATGATGTTAATATCATTCCTATCTACAAGGTGTATGCATTATTTCAATGAATAAGACAATCTTCATTTTTCATATGGGTATGTATCAAATGTTACATTATATTTTAGATATCCTTCTCTTTTTATAAGATCCTTCCAAATCTTTCCATTCAAAAAAATTAAAAACTGTCCATGAATATTGGTTTCTCAACATTGATATTATTTAAAAAAAGAGAGATTATTCTATTTTATGTTCACCTTGTTCTAAAACTTCCCCTTCCCATTCACTCTGGACTTGTCCCTAGTTCTGTGAGCGTGCCCTGGCCCATGAGTTGCTGGACCCGATGGGTGGACCCACTACGGCCTACCACGTAGCCCTGGCCCGACTCAAGCTACAGAAGAAAGCCTTAGAGGAAGCCAACGAGAGCCTCAACCAAGCACTGGCGCTCAACTATCAGGTAATGCTTCTATTATTGTTGCAAATTTCATTATGAATGTTGTAGGGTTCTAAAAAATTCAACAACAGGCCAGAATAAGCTGGAGTGGCAACGCTTGTGTATTGCAAGTCCCTGGCATTTTGCGAAAATATCTGCACTGAAAATTTTGGTTAGTGTCATTTGCTGCAGTTTTTTTATTGCTATTTTAGAGGTGGTGTATACTTCATGATGTCCACATATATTGTAGCATATTGTTTGAACACAAAGATACGTCCAGTAAATCCTCAATGTCTCTTGAGTTAGTGTAGTCGTATAGGAGCTGGAATGTGTAGGGTTCGTTGCTTTTTAGCCTTCAATCATATATTCCATAGTCCGTCCCTCAGATAAGAATTACTACAGTAGGTCACTTGGTTAGCTACTTGATTTGTTCATCAAGGCAATTATTTATCAATCAGTAAATTACACTGAAAGATACTTATGCACTTTCCAAGATTCTCTCTTCCTGAAGTCATGTAGATCTCCTTTTCTCTAAAATACAAGTCCTTCATTTTATTCCAGGACCCTGATGCCTGGTCCTTCTTGGGCCATCTTCGCTACCTCCAGGGTAACTTTGAGGAGGCCAAGGACTGCTACGAGAGGACGCTCTCCTTCGTGACCGATGCCCGGGAGATGCATGCCATCTACCTCCGTCTGGCATCCATCTATCTACAAGATGGACAGGTAACTAACCCATCTCTCATCCTGGTCATAGTTAATGCCGTCACTTATTCACTTTAAAAAAGTGGTTAAAATCTTCTCTTGGGTTTTCTGTGGTACTGTGGAACCTTGTTGCAATGTGGTACCAAAATGGACAGGTAATGAACCCATCTCTCATCCTGCTCATAGTTGATGCAGTCGCTTATTCACTTTAAAAAAGTGGTAACAATCTTCTATTCTTCTATTGATTTTCTGTGGTACTGTGGAACCTTATTGCAATGTGGTACCAAGATGGACAGGTAATGAACCCATCTCTCATCCTGATGATAGTTGATGCAGTTGCTTATTCACTTTAAAGATGTAGTAACAATCTTCTGTTGGGCTTTCTGGGGTAATGTGGATCCCTGTTGCAATGTGGAACCAATGAAAATACAGACTACAAAAAAGGTATGGGAACGGAAAATGAGTGTTTCCTGGTTCCAAGATTTTTTCTGACCTGTTTTTAATTACAAGATCTATCTACAAGATAGATAGGTAATGAACCCATTTCTCATTCTGCTCATAGTTGATGTGGTCGCTTATTCACTTTAAAAAAGTGGTAACCATCTTCTCTTGGTTTTCTGCAGTACTGTGAAACCTTGTTGCAATGTGGTATCAATGAAAATACAGAATAAAAACAGGTGTGCTACCAGGAAAATGAGTGTCTCCTGTTTCAAAGATTTGTTATGACTTGTTTTTAATTACAAGATCGAGCACAACAATTGAAATTTCTCCCAGGAATCCTAGCATTTAAATGGGTGTTTAGGCTGACAAGATTCCACTTTACCGGTAGCTGAGAGCAAATTTTTTTTTGAAGGGGAGCTTTTATTCTTTTTTATCAAGACTATTGTTGTGAACCATAGATTCCTCTCTTTATCTCAACACTTCTATGTACAGGAATATGGAGTACACTGAATTCGTAATTTGCCTTTGATATTCTGAATTCTGTTTGCCTTGTTTAACGCAAATGTCAACGAGTATTACGAGTTCTGAACCTGAATCGACTCTTAGAGATTTCAATGGCAATATTCCTATGATCTATGTTCTGTTTTTTGTTTTAATCAACAGTATGATAAATCGAAGATAACATTCCTGCTTGCCTGTAAGAACTCTCCATCCTGTATATCCTGGCTTGGTGTGGGCATCGCTTGCTTCAGGGTAAGTTAAAGAGTCTCTAGTAGATAGACAGATAACTGGTTTATTATTAAAAAAACATCATTGCAGCATAGCTGAATTGCTGAGTTTACAAATATTCCTTTTAAAATGACATAAATACATTTGTACAAATATTTAAAATACATTGGAAAATATAAATTCAAAAACATATTCCAAATGCATCAAAAATTGATATTTTTGTTATTATGATAATACTGTGGAGTAGTAGTATATAAGTTCAAAGTTGACATTTTAAATGTTGGTAAATCATAGTAAAGAAAGAAAAGAATAAGGCGAAGGAAGGAGATGATGAAGAAGGAGGGGGAAAGAAAGGAACAGGAGAAAAGGAAGGAGAAGAAGAACAAGAATAAAAATAGAAGAACAAGGAAAGGGAAAGAAGAATAAGAAAGAAAAGAAAAGAAAAGAAAAAACAACAACACATATTGCATGAATAGTGATTAACCTCCCTCCACAGAGAAAATAACAGACCACATTACAGTTACATAATTATTTTATCAAAAGATTAATTAGAAACCATGTGTCTAATGGTTTAACAAATGTGCTAGAAAGGACTCCTCAACATATTGGAACTGTAGTTTTTTCATTTTTATGTAAGGTATGTGCCTAAACCAAATTGTCAGGGAGGGAAAGGTAATTTATTACTTATCAGTTTGTAGATCAAGATCGCTTAGTCTGCTAGTCTCGATGTATCATTATTGTTACTATAAAGACATCAATCAATCAGGGCTCTGTCTTATAAAGAGTTACGATTGATCCAAATCAATCGCAAGTCCTCTGTCAATCGCAAAGCAAATAAGTTGCGATTGATATCAACTCTTTGTAAGACGGGGTCCAGGACTATGATTTATTTATTAAGTTCAAGTACAAATAGGACAAGAAGTGAAGAGAAAAGAGACTTGAAATGCAATGCAATGAACTGTCAAGTTTGTGAGTATCCTGTGCAGGTTGCAGTTATGAGGCAATCTTGTCAACCAGTCTCTCTGCCCCCTCCCCCCCCCCCCCCCCCCGCAAATTATGAATATTATCATCGTTTTCCCCCTCTTTTTGCTTAAAGTTTAATTTGGTACTTCATGATTTAAGTTTATTTTGTAGTGTGATAGAGTTTTGATTTTAAATAAATTAGTTGATTATTTGATTCCATTATTATGTTTTTATATATTTAATTAAATATCATGTAATTTTGACTTGGTTTGTACTCAAGAATGTGGTCACTAAATATTTTTATCATGACTTCATGAGTATTTTAACAATATTCATTATATTATGTATGATTAATTTATTTTGATGTTTTAGTGTAAGCTTTTAATATTCAGGACCTGGATGTAAACCAGTCCTTTTTGATCTTGTTATCCTGATGAAATATGTTCAAATAAATAAATAAATAAAATAAAAAATACATTTTTGATCTGCAGCTTGGGGAACTATCCGAGGCGGAAGACGCCCTGTGCGAGGCCAACATCCTGAACAACAGCGACCCTGAAGTCTGGGGCTACTTGTCCCTGGTGTGCCTGAGGACGGCCCGCCAGCAGGAGGCAGAGCAAGCCTACAAGTATGCCCTCAAGGTCGGCCTGGCTGACGAGGGTCTTCTGGAGGAGGTCCACAAGACCCAGGAGGAAGTGGGCTTCGGTAACCCCCAGTTCTAGCTGAGTGAGGACGTTAGGTAGTGACGCCTGTCCGACTAAAGTGGAAGGTGCTTCTGAATTCAGGGGGGTGTTTCACAAAGTTGAACTTATCTCTAAGTCGGACTTAACAATTATGGAAAGTCATTAGCATCCTTGAAAATATTTTGTAAAAGTTATTTTAAAAAGTATAACATTTTGATTCAAATCATTCATATTTTCTATTATCATGGGAGATTTCATGTTCTTGATGTGGAATTTGTGAAAAGTCTAAAATACTTTGCTTTTGAATATATCATTATAAGGCTGCAAATGGCTCTCCATCATATTTAAGTCCAACTTAGAGTTAAGTTTGACTTAGAATCTTTGTGAAATGCCCCCTCCCCCCCCCCCCCCCTGGAATCGATGAATGAATGAGGAATCAGTTAAAGGTGTATACTGGTGGCGATCCAGCACACTCTACCTGACTCTTAATGCAGATAATGGTATCTTTTATTTTGGAAGAGGGGTGTTATTAGTACCATTATTAAAGACTCATTCAGATATCACTCTCTAAACCACTGCAGTTTTTTGTGATGATGTATGTGTAATACGCTTCATATTTTGTATTTGATCACACAGCCCTCAGTGAACTTACGTAGGACCTTTGTTGCATGCAGTTCCAATTCATTTATACATGTTTAAAAAACATGGCAGTTTTTACAAGTCATTTATTCATTAATTATTATTTAATTGTTTAATTATTTTTGTAATTTGTTTGGGTTACAATTTATATGAATTAAATTTGCTTCTGGGTCCAGTTGATTACCACCATTATGATGTCAAGCATTTACTTCTCTGCATCTGTGAATGACCCACCTTTGCAACAACTGGATAATAATCTCAAATACTTATATAAATCTGGTCAAGTCTATCTATATATGTTCTTGCAAGTGAAGTGCACAAAATGAATGATGTTATATACCAATAAGCCTTTGATGTATGTGTGTTTCTTAAAACATTAGAGGAAGAATCAGAGATATAAAAAAATCAAAGAGTAGCCATTGTATATATGGTTTAAAACTTACAGGCCCGAATTCACAAAGGAGGTTTGTCGACAAACCTAGGTTTATGTGCGTCATATGACGAGTTTTGACACGTTTTTACAAACCTAGGTCTGTAAATACAAACCTAGGTTTGTAAAAACGTGTCATATAATGTACATAAACCTAGGTTTGTCGACAAACCTCCTTTGAGAATTCGGGCCACAGATTTTGATCCCTGATGTTTTATAAGAATTTGATATAACTTGTCTTTCAGCAGTGTATTTTACAATACATGTACATCAAGAACATTGACTCATCCTGTCTATATCTTCCTTCTGGTTTAAGAGTTGTCTCCCCCCCCCCTCAAATATGCAAAGCAATAATTAATTTCTTATTCATCTTTTGATAAATAGATGTTTAAATCTGTGAGTAGATGCAAATGTTCAGTGCTGAACTTTGAAAGAAAAAAAAACGCTCCTATATATATATTCAATTTTCTATATCCGTCCAAACCACTTTGTTTTCATGCAAGCCGTTGCAAGCTAATTGGTACAAATTACTTGAGGTAATTTGTAAATATATTTTTGTGTATTGTTTGTCACCATGTACATAATGTAAACATGTATATATGCACCATAATTACACTATTAAAAGATTTATACATTGTTGTAGTTCAAATGAAATTTGTGAAAGTTTTAATAAACATATTTAAGTGACATCTCTTGTCCTAAGATTTTCGTTTTAAATTTTGTATTTGTGATGATATTTGAGATGAGTGTGAGAGATACTAGAATGAAGTTCTTTTGAAAGCAGAGCAGATTTTGAAAGCTGGAATAAAATCTGACATATATCTTACTAGTCACCCAAACATTCGTCATATATGCTAAAAAGAGCTGATACAAAGTATCTCTTATAAAGAGGTAGAAATAGACAGACTTAAATGGACAGAAGGAGGGAAAGGGAGAAAGAGATACAGAAGAAAATATGGAGAGATAATAAAATAATAATAATATATGAGAGAGAAATAATGGATTAAAGGGAAGGAAAGTGCAGGGGAGAGAGAAGAGAACAAAAGAGAAAATTATATGAAAGTTATAATGGAATATAGAAAAAGATATAAGTGAGGATATACTGCCCTATTTTAAGGAGCTCCTTGATAATAATAATGTGTAACTTAAATATGAAAGATTGGATTTTAAAGGGATGGGGACACATTAGCTTTGCCCGTCCCCCTGAAATCTGCCACTGACGAAAAGGGAGGAAAATATACTGGAAGAAAAATAAGGGCAGGATTAATATTGAAAGAAGAATGGAAGGAGGAAAATGATTGGTGAATTTAAAGATGAGATCAAATGTTTGATTTATGACTACATAAAAGAAAGAAAGAATGCAAAATAGTAGATTTTGGCATAAGAGTTTTAAAGTATAAAGGTATAGAAGAAAGTATGTGTTCAATCGTGCTTTAGAACATTGAAAAAGAAACTCCTGAATACGCCAGATCAATCAATGAACTCACGAATGAGAAAACGCACGTGGTTTGTGACGGAGGTGAGAGAGAGCTAGATGGTTCTTTGTAATTTTAATTCAATATGCAAATATTTGTCATGAACATGCAAACGTTTCTCAGGAGGTGAATTTTTTTCTGTAACTGTACACAAAATGTGCAGCTGAATACTATATAAATGAAGGTAGACACTTTGTTTTCCCAAGATGAAAATAATCTGTAAAGCGTAAAAGACGTTGAGAGGCATAATGCCCTCGCAGAACCTTTCTTTAGGTTTAACGCCCTTCTCGCGCTCAGCAGATGATATGTATAAGAAAAGTCCACACTAAATTTGGACGAATATAAATAGCCGCAGATCGATCGATATACCTGCTTTTAGGAGTCGACGAAGAACATATATAAGTTGGAATATAATATATCTAATTATGTATTTTCCCACATTGGGAATAGATCTATATATCTATCAATGATTTCATTCTTCAATGATCAAATTTAAACAGTTTTGAATATCATTCCATCACAAAAAGTTTATTAATTTGTTGGGAAGATCACAATTCCTAGATTCTAATAAGTTAATTTAACAGAGTTTAAACTTCTTTAGGAAACTTTCTCTGGTTCTCAAAATCAAGCTGTTGCCGTCCCTCCCTCCCTGTAGCATGTTTTTCGAGCTGTATACAACTGACAGCAGTTTTATGTAACAGTTAATAAGCAATAACACCTTTTAGAAACGTTTGCAAATACATGATCAGGAATTTGAATGTTTCAATTAGAATAACAGTACTTATTCACTAGTTTTGGTTTGTAGCTATAGTTTAAAACACATGCAAATACATTTAATGAATATGCATTAGTCGTACAGAAGGGGTGGGTTCTTTTAGTATCTGTAACAAGAACATTGTTTAAATTCTACATTACCCGGAAAAAAGTGCCATTGGTGGGTGGGATGGCTCCGCTTAGTTTTGGAAAGATAGATATGACAAACGTTCAATTCTTGATATGACAGGTAAGATAGATATTAAGATAGTGAGGATAGATAGTTTGGAATTCAAATATGACAAACTTTCAATTCTTGATATGTGATCAATGAAATAGAATGGATTTGAATACATATGTAGACGCCGTCTGTGTTCGTGATCATGCGTATATACTACTCTTCAGAGTGGTATAATCATCTACATTCATGTATACTACTTTCCTGAGGAACCCTTTCCTCTATCTCCTATTGAGAACCGAGTCGGCAATCAATGTCAGAAAGCGCAAAGAAACTCGCAACCAATTACTTTGATCACATGCCTCTCTAGCTCTAGATGTGAGCAGAACTTTTATCATCTATAATCTGAAATGTGAACCTATGTTTATATCGTTTCCAAGTGTATATTTTGTGTACAGTTACTAAAAAGTTTACTCTCGGAAACGTTGGGATATACATCAGCATAACGTTGGGATATACGTCAGCATAAATTTGAATATTTGAATCACCATAACAGTTCTTATTTGAAAGTTAGTCTTTGTCATTTAAACATGCAAATGTAGATAATAAATATGCATAGATTCGTACAGCGGGGTGAGCTTTGTATTAACTGTAACAACAAATTGCTATCAATTCTATATAACAGTAAAATAAGCAGGTGTGGAGGTATGGCAATTGCTAAATTCAAGAAAGTGTCCGCTTTGCTTGATGTTTGATAAACTACATAAAAAAAACTATTTATACTCGATCGTAAAAGAATGTGAAAATTAAAAGTGAACTTCACTATTGATCAATATAAACAAAACAAAATTGAAGAATATGAAAGAAAAATTCTTCGAGTTTTAATGATATCAAGGGTCATAGCTTCCTTCCCGTCCGATCTGTGTGTGGTTATTGGGTTTTTACATCCGAAAGACTTGACTCAGTTTCGATCCTGCGTCCTCGTCTGAATCAGTTTGTAACTTCCACTGTTAGCTGGATTACAGGCGCACGCCACAACGCCTAGTCAAATAACTAGAGTCATATAGAATGGACAACAATTTTTTTGTTGCAGTTATTAAAAATGCCCATCCCTTCTGCACAAACCGTATGCATATTAATTGCTTAGCATTCGCACATTTGTAGTAAAAATGATATGCAAATTATACATGCATTGTTGAGCTCTTTTACAGTTCACTTCCAAATTGATAGTTTCAAACAATATGGTCTTATTATATTGAAGATTGCCTATTGTTTTTTAAAGTTTACATATCAAACCTTCCTATAGATGTACCATTTCACCCATCCATGATATATTTCTTCTGATTCATATAGAATTGATTTGTTAGAGAAAAAGGGAGAGGGAGAGAGAGAGAGAGAGAGAGAGAGAGAGAGAGAGAGAGAGAGGGACACTGACACAATGAATGAGAATACAAACAGACATAACTTGAAGTATAGAAAAATGATTTATTTTCATCAAATGCTCATGATCGTAATTTGTGAATTGTCTGGGACCAGTCCCCAAATAGTCACCCTATTTGACCCATGACATTTGACCCTTCAAAGTTAGACACTTCATCTGAGTCATGCAAAACAAAGTTGCAATCCTCACCTTCTTGTCAATAAATTAGAAGGATGAAATGAGGCAACTATTTTGGGACAGCCTCCCAGCATGATACAACAATACAAGATTACACTGAAAATATTGAAAGCTCATCATGAACAAAGGAAAGGAAAAATATGGACAATAAATACATCTCTTAGAAATACTATTTCCAGTCATACAAAATAGCATCATGTCTGATAATCTTCAATAGAAAAATGGCTTTTTGTTTGTTTTGAGGAACAAGATAACAGCAGATTGGAAAATATGGCATCTCTTCAATGATAAAGTTATAATACATATACATGCACCTTCAGAACATGCATTATCTGTACACTTTTTTTCCCTGTAGGCAACCTTTCTTCATTACATTTGAAAGAGCCTATCACCAAAAATATTCTGCTCTGTTTGTTGAGTGGTTCCATTACTGCATTTGAAATATGAGCTTCAAATTTAGATTGTATACAGAAATATCAGAAATTGAAAGTTCTATCTCAATAAATAGTAAAACAACTAGACTACCGTAGTTATTTTAGTCATTGCATCTGTATGCCCTGCAATAGGGCCGTACTTCCCAAGTACAACATCGAGTTTCATAAACCTGTAAAATTACAGGTATTTTTCTTTTGTGGGTGTGATTGATTTTATACATTCTAGCTGGAAAGAAGAAATCAATTATTTATATTTGTTGGTGATAAGTATTTTATTTTGGTGGTAAGTACCCATTACTGTCAATACACATGAAAACATTCGCTGACTGATTGAATACTAGTTTAAAATGACGAAAAAGTACAAGAAGCCCACTATCTCTCAATACAATCAGCTTAGTCATGTTCTTAAATTATTTTCTAATTTTGTTTTTTAAAGGCAACTTTCAATGTTTCTTATAAGAGTTAAAAATGTGTATATTAAAGTCACATGATCTCCATGTATTTTCATACTTTTAGATAAGCAACATACTTATCCTAATGATTAAACTTGTCCCTGTAAGATGTTTTTAATTTCCTGGACTATTAGTCATACAAACCTTCAAAGCTAGTTGTTCACTAACTCAGTAAATCATTAGTATAATAACTAGTGCAAGTCAGATTTTATGAATAAGGGTCCATGTGAAATACCACATGCATTATATTTCTATGTAGCTTGAAGTTAAGAAAATAGAAAGACATTTAAATATACATTATTTACAAGCTATGTACATGGTAAACTTACTGTATATACATTCTTAAGTAGTTATTTTAATATGGCATTAAAGATAAATACAGAGATATATCAACATGAAGATGTCTTCATAATTATTGTGAGGGAGAAGATTTATTTTTCTAGCACAGCCTAAAGTAATTCCAAAATAAAATCAATTCTTTATGATTCAGTAGCTAGAATCAAGTAGTAAAAAACGTCAGTGAATAATGACATTTATACCAACTTGGGGAACATAATCCTGTTCAGTGGATAAAGTTGGTAGGTAGCAATGCTATCTATCTTAATACATTACAAAGCAACTAAACCATCTTAAGTTAAGCCACATTAAAGTAAAATCTATATTGCACTTACATGTACATAGAAATTTATATCCTAACTCAAGATATCACTAGCAAAAGCAAAACACAAAGAAAAACCGAAATCTGTAAACTTGCAAAATGTTAAAATAATGAGATTTTCCCAGGCAGGGGAAATGGTGTACAATGATTGACATAGAAATACATAACATGCCTGATGTAATTTTGAAGAAAAAAAATTCCAAACTTTTGAGGTAAATAACTTCTTGATTGTGAAGACGAGAATAGAATCTACAATGACGACAATGTGATGAAAAGTATTATGTTTTCACACTTTGAATGATCTTCAAGTGAATGAGCAGAAAAATGACTTTAAAATGCAGATGATGTGGTATAAGATAAGGAAATGTATCCCCTGAAATTAAAAGAAAAATAAAAGAACTCCATATGAGCCTTCTCCAAAGAGACCCAGTACTGAACTTTAAACAATGTTATAACTGCATGTAGCTAAAGACAACTACAACATCCTCAAAATAAATTAGATTGCAGCAAATATGATTAACAGCATTTACAAAATAAAGAATGCACATAAAAATGAAGAATGAGCTAGCTATCTATTCTTACCTGAAATCATAGTGTAATAAGAAACAATATGGCCCTAACCTTAGTATCACTCAAGGTTATACATTTCATGAAATCTGTTTTCCTTCATGCATCTAGTTGTTCAGAGAAAAAAGCCATGATAATTTCTATCATTTAACTAGTGTTCAATGTTATTTGTGTGATCAGAAAACTTTAAAAGACTTTTGAAAACATCTTTCCTTAAAAACACTGTTTTTCTTCTGAAATTCACTATATCATGATATTTTAAATTTGTATTTGAAAGAAATGGAACATGATTTTTAAATGATGAGAGGATGAGAGGTAAAAGTCTTGGTCACAGACCAATTTCTCCATTTCCATGATCATCAACATGGATGAAATTTGCAAACAAATAAATGAAATTGAAATTGAATTGAAACACATCAAAAATAAAATAAATGAATAAAAGCTACTAAGCACACAGGGTGAGAAAATACATTTACACATCAAATAAAGTTTACCTCTAATATCAGTGCCTATTATATTTATTTAAAACAAAAGCCTTTGCAACTCAGTTCTAATTTTGATTTAAAATGATAGGGTGGTGCATTCGACTAGCACACACGTTTCTAGCACATTATTAAAAAGCATTGAATAATTCAAACTAATTCCATTCTGTTTTGTAAATTATTACACATGACCCACTATTGCCTACCTGCATTTCATATATTTCGCTGAGCTCCTTCCAAAGGCTGCAAATGTTTAATGACTATTGCAAATATATTTCTAGAGACTAGCAACCTCACATGTCTACTCAAATAAAAATAGGCATTCATGCAAGAGATTGTCATCAAACATGATCGTCTTAGTCTTTGCAATTCCATCAAATCAACAAGGTTTTAAAAGTATTAGCCACATTTATCAATAGTAAAAAAGCTGCACAGTGCTTTGAATGTTAAAGAATTGTCAACTTAATATTTCAGTATTTCTATGCAGTATTACATAATAATTTGGCCTATGTTTCAGAAGAATTTATATCCTTTGAAATTCTACTTTTAATCCTTTTCTACTTTTTACAACACTGTCGTAATAGTCAGGTCATCGGGTTTATGGTGGCTTTAAGAAGCAAATCTAACTGAACTGGAAATTCCATTATTGATGCATATGAATGCATACATTTATTGACATGCATGTTTGAATATAAAATACTCTATCATATTTTGCCTCACACACCACATAGTATATACGCTGTTCCCAATAAAGTTGAATTTTATTTTTTAATCTCTTTTCACGAAATGATTGTGACAATGTGGTTTATTCCTGATAAATAAAGTTTATATCTTCTCAGATCTTTATGGATCAATCTAAAGAGTCATAGAGATAGATCAATAAGATAAACTATTAAATCAATAATAAACCATATGAAACAATCATTTCATGAAAAAGGTAAGAAAAAAATTATTCATACTTTACCGGGAACCGTTGACATATCTTTATCTTGCTTTTGAGGTATAAATCACTAGGTTCAAAAATTAGAATTTTTGTTATCACAGTAGGGCATGTATTACCTGTCATTCGAGAGCAGGAATTCCAAAAGGAAATTATACCGATACTTGAAAGAAGAATCGTTTCTCTTAATAGTAACGAGGATTAATCACAACACTGACATTTATAGTTTGTTAAAAAAATATGTTTCCTCACATCGTATGATCTAGGTGACTAGACACATTTGAATAGATATTCTAAAATCATTACTTGAGAAGACAAATGGATTTTGAATAGTGACCATGATTACATTTTGCACAAGGACTTTCAACTTGTGAACAAGTAAAAGCCTTAAAAACATGAAAGATGATTACGAAGTATATTTCTGCATGTAATGAAAATAGAACCTGAGAGGCATCGATTTAATAACTAGCAATTAAGTAGCTTTCATACTCACTTATTACAGTTTGGTCATTATCAAATCATACAGATTTTAATAGCATTTATGCATTCTTGTGATTTGCTCTCATAGGTGTTGAAAGTTTCAGTTCCTCTACGTCTTACTGGAAAAGTATTTTTCATTTTTATAGTACCGGGGTACCTTGATCGACTTGATCGACATACAGTGGGTAAGAACTGTAAGTCACAGAGGTCACATCTTACAGGGGGGGGGGGGGGGGGGGTGTTTCACAAAACTTATCATCAGTGACAAATGACAGTTTTTGTCATAAGCTACTGAAATCCTTGCTTCTGACTGGTTATCAGCAGATTTGTCACTGATTTTTGTCAATTGTCATTGATAAAAGGCTTTGTGAAACGCCTCCCTGGAGTCATAATTATACACATGGACACAATTGAGTCAACTTCAGTGACCACAAAAAAAAAAAAAAGTTATCAAAATCTCTCTTGAATCATCTCATTTCGGTTACATTCTTCACGGCGAAATTGGCAAGGATAAAAGCGAGGCATACATTCCTGAAGCGCCGATCAGCGAACACAGGCAACATCTTGTCGTAGGACTCGTTTAATTCATAATTTTTTGGCAAGTTCTGTTCAGATTTCTATACTGTTCTATCAGTGTAGTTCACTCTCATCATCCGGTTCCATACTTGGTGATGTCGAAGGCACCCTTGCGGAAGAACGGCGACCACTCGCAGAGGACCTGCTTGGAAAGGACGCGACCCGGACCCGGCGCGATGGGGCACTTGGGAATCTTCATACACACGTGCATGAGATTCTGGAGATATCTCTGAAAACAGAATCCATAAAAATATAAGGTCCAAATTTAATTAGGTAAGGTAAAAGTTTTTTGTTACATGGCAAATCTCTCAACATTCTAAAGTACTGCTCCTTATTTCAGACTAAAAACAGTGTACAGGATACTTTTATTGTCTGAAGAAGAAAAAAAAAATGCATACATGTACACTAATTATTAAGTTAGATCTCTTATCTTTGAAAACATGCAAGAACTAATACCAAAGTAACGCAGCAACATATGCTTGAACAAGTCAACGCAAAGCGTAGCATCCCCTCGCAAGGTACAAATGGCCTACAGGTATATACGTCAGAACAAGTTACCTCCATTGGACTATACTATTATATTACTAGGCAAGGAAGTTACCCACATTTTCACTTATATAATTAGGTGTTTTTGCATATTTAATGAGCTATTACCTTTGACCTACATGTACATACTCAGAAATCAAACTTAGGCTGTACATGTATTTTTATACCATGTACCTTCATATCAAATTTCATTAAAATTTGTCAAACATTACTCGAGTTATCAAATGGAAACCAGATTCGCATATTTAATGAGCTATGACCTTTGACCTACATACTCGGAAATTCAACTTAGGCTGTGTTTTGATATCATGTACCTTCATATCAAATTTCATTAAAATCCGTCAAACATTACTGAAGTTATCGATCGGAAACCAAATTTGTTACGGACGCACGGACACACGAAAGGACGGATGGCAGCGTTACTATATCCCCTCCGACTTTGTCGGTGAGGGGATGATAATATCTGTACTGACACATGGTAAATTGATATTGGTATCAATAATATAGAAATTAAGTTGTTAACAATTAATTTTTATGCCTCCGCCACCGAAGGTGGTGCCGGAGGCATCATGTTTTCGGGTTGTCCGTCCGTACGTCCGTCCGTACGTCCCGTTTGACCGTTATCACAATATCTCAAGAACCATTTAAGATTTAAACTTAAGACTCGGGAATAGTATTTATCACCATAGGAAGACGATCTGATTAGATTTTGGAGTACGTAGGTCAAAGGTCACAGGTCACAGAGGTCAACTTATGAAATTCCTTGTATTGAGTTTGTTAGCGCGATATCTCAAGAACCATTTGAGATTTAAACTTCAAACTTAAGGATAGTATGTATCACCATAGGAAGACGATCTGATTAGATTTTGGAGCACGTATGTCAAAGGTCAAGGGTCACAGAGGTCAACTTATGAAATTCCATACATTGAGATTGTTATCATGATATCTCAAGAACCACTGGAGATTTAAACTTCAAACTTAGTGATAGTGTGTATCACTATAGGAAAACAATCTGATTACATTTTGGGTCACGAGGTCAAAGGTCAAAGGTCACAGGGCTCATTATGTATGCAAAAACAGCTTGTGATCGCGTTATCTGAACAACCGATTGATGGATTCCTGCCAAACTTTGGTCATGTATGTATCTTGCAGAGCTGATGAACTGATTAGATTTTGGGGTCACGAGGTCAAAGGTCAAAGGTCACAGGGCTCATTATGTATGCAAAAACAGCTTGTGATCGCGTTATCTGAAGAACCGATTGATGGATTCCTGCCAAACTTTGGTCATGTACATGTATGTATCTTGCAAAGCCAATGAACTGATTAGATTTTGGGGTCACGAGGTCAAAGGTCACAGCGCACATTGTGTATGCAAAAACAGCTCGTGATCGCCTTATCTCAAGAACCGATTGATGGATTCCTGCCAAACTTAGGTCATGTATGTTACTTGCAGAGCTGATGAACTGATTAGATTTTGGGGTCATGAGGTAAAGGTCAAGGTCATGCGGCTCATTATGTATGCAAAAATAGCTTGTGATCGTATTATCATTAGAACAGATTGATGGATTCCTGCCAAACTTAGATCATTTATGTATCTTGCAGAGCCAATGAATGGTTCATAAGATCAAAGGTCATGGGCTCATTATGTATGCAAAAATAGCTTGTGGACGCATTCTCATTAGAACTGACAGATGGATTACTATTTAACTCAGGAAATCTTGCAGAGCCAATGAACTGAGTAGATTTTAGGGTCATGAGGTCAAAGATCAAAGGGTCATATATGTATATGAGAAATTGCTTGTAATCACGATATTCTGAGAACATGTTAATGGATTACAATTGAACTTGAATTTGAAAAATTTCTTCCGTTTCGGTTTGTAAAATTGCTCTATGACGGAGGCATCATTTTCGACTGCGCACAGTCAAATTCCATCTAGTTTTATTTATAACTCATTCAATATAACTCCTTCTCCACATAACCTACTTGTCTATAGTCTCTGATATATAAAAATTCATGGCATCATTCAATGGGAGTACAGTAGAATGATAATGTGGTACACGATTTCATAATTTTCCTTTTTTCTTTCAAGACTTACCTCCAGCTCCATCCTCCTTCTTAGCACCACTCTCTCAGATTTGTTTCCAAAGAGACGACGAGGCGGAAACTGTAAGGCATTCACCTATAGAGGGAGAAGAAAAAAAATAATTATTAGCGAAGTTTAATACACAGGTTTAGCATTTGTGCGGTGGAGTTAGCCTATGTTTTGTGGAGTTGGTATTACATGAGAATTCACTGGGATATAACCATGACAATAAAATAAGCAAATAAAGAGAAATCAAACTTTCATCCAGATGCAGATGAGGATGGGCACATGTCTAAAAATTAATTAATTTTTGTGCTTCCATTATCACAGGAAGAAAACACAGGACAGATCTTTACAAATTGAGAATCATTTCCATTAAAGTTTCTATTAAAATTCTAGTACAGTTGTATTATGAAAATATGAAAACATATCATCATGCTAATTCATTCAAAGACAATATCTGGCAAGCTGGCCAAAGTGAAAAAGAATCAATTACAATATAAACAAATTAAGAATGCTAAATATATTACTCATTGCGGATGTAGATCCCTTATTGACCACATTGCGAGACAAACGAATATCACTAGCGATATTATTTTCGATAAACAAATTAGTTCATAAATAATAATACTTAATTTTACCTCTTTGTATTTCCTCCTCATGTAATCATGAAGCTCCCTGAATCTCCTGTATCTTCTGAACACGATCCATGACTCATTTAAGACTTTCAGCTAAAATGTGAAGGAGAGATCATAACACATTTGTTTAAATGGTAAAGATTGATGTTTGTTCATTTTGGGCATGTTCATATGAACATTGTGCATATGCAAGGAATCAAAATGTAATTCATTTATACGGGGTCTCTCATCCTAAAGATTTGTCATTTTTGTCAATGAAAGTGAACCTGAATAACAAACACCATTACAATAAACATACATAGAGTGCTTTATACAGTATGTAGTGCTTCTAAATTTTTCATGCATTTTAATATGCAAAGGGAATCTCATCAATCATCATTTAACTAATCCCCATCGTCTTTCAATCATAAAGTCATGAGTTCAAATCCCATTCCAGGACGTTAACTTCCTTCAGCAAGAAATTCATCCACATTGTGCTGCACTCCACCTAGGTGAAGTAAATGGGGACCTGGTAGGAATTTATTCCTTGAAACGACAGCTGCTAAAGCCAGGGTAATTATGCCGCATTATTGTAGAGCGCTTAGAGACTTCTGATAAAGTAAGTGTTAGGCGCTATATAAGCATATATAATTATTATTATAACCCCTCCCTTGAATACTCACATGGAGTTCAAAGACGAAGTAGGAGTCCCATCCATGGCCTCTCTGCATGAATCTTGGGAGGGTGATCTGAATGGGGTTCTCAAGGGCCGCAGTGTGGGGCGTCTCAATGAAAGTTAGATTCTGGAGAGGAGAAAACAGAAGGTGATTCAGACAAAGTGAATTAGTAGCTCACTAAAATTGAATCATAAAAACACGAAGAAAAAAAAAACAGAGGGAAAAATGGAGGGCTAATGCAAAAAGGAGATGATATTTCCATTTTTAAATCTCTCCTCAATCGATGGCCTTGTTTGTTGCATGTCATCCACTTTTTAAAGAGTGGTGCCCCCCCCCCCCCAACACAAGGGCCTCCTGAATGGACAGACCACATTACTGAATGAAATCATAGGCTTTCCAACCCGATACATGTACAATCCACTTCAAAGTATTTCTTGTTTTAGCTTTGATTTTTCTTCATGACTTGTGCATAGTTAAAGCAAATATTGGAAAGACTAATGAAATATTTAAGAGGAATCTTAAATATTAGTGAAACGTAGTTAGCCATTACAGCACCCTGTAATTCGTAACTACTCAGAAAACGTACTAAGATCAGCCAACAGGCAGATTATTGGGTATGCATGTACAAGTGATTTGCCCTTATCTAGGAAAATTCTAAGTTAAATACATGTATTCCTAATTAATACACAGTCAAAAATAGACCGTGTATGGCATCGTTCATGTCATGGCAACTATCACAGATTACCCCCCTAAAAAGTCAATCTTAGATAACTCAGGCTAGGGTCTACAGAAGATGCCTGTTATATCGAAACTGAATTGGATTCAAAGGGTTAAATCACACTTACTGAAATCCTCCTTTGTGTATCCTCTGGACTGTTATCTGCATTGGCATTCTATGAACATAAAAAAGCAACATAAAATAAAGAGTGATTGTGTTCATGACAAGAAGTTTACAGTGCATCACAAAACAAATATAATTGGAAAAAAGTCTCCCCAAATAAATATTTCAAGTTGTTTTCAGGAAATTGTCAGACCTGTCAACAGCTGAGGGTCTGTGCTATCAAATGATGCCAGAATAGCTGACAATATGTTATTCTTCAGTGAGCAAGAGCCATTTGTGACATGGTGCAAAACCAAGACTGGACAAGAATGGATATTAGTACTGGCTCATACCAGCCAAGGTGAGGGTTTTGCAGGTGAAAGAAAATCATGATAGAACATGTATCATTTTCCATAATTGAAGAAAAACAGGACATTTTTAGATTGAGTTTAATTGCAGATAATGTTCCACGTTTAAACTCTAAAGCTGGGCTTTTGATTGAGTGATTAATTGATCAATTGTTTTTTAATATTAATTCTATCGTTTACTTGATCTTTCTTCATGGACCATCCTTGCTGATATTCTTTTTTCTGACTTCTGAAGTAAGGCGACTGGCTACAAGTTTAAGAACTCACCAAAAAGTAATACTTCAAAATACACCTTAAAATGGTAAAAGCATAATCAAGAATCAAGAAGTTTGACATCAGCAAACATTGCTTTAATCGCGATGACCAATGCAAAATAGCTTGTGACGCGACAATTACACAGTTCTGGGGGGTGTTTCACAAAGACTGAGATCGACTTTAAGTTGGACTTAACTATGACAGGCCGTTCATGCCACTGTTTGCTCTCACCATTTACTGGCATCGGGTTCTCAATGGACTTACAAATCATGGTCACATATCTACAGAATTTGCATTTTTTGATAATTAAGGAAAAAATATTATCTAAAGATCATAATGGTGAGAAAAAAAACAGTGGCATGAACGGCCTGCCATAGCTAAGTCAAACTTGAAGTTGTTCTTAGTCTTTGTGAAACACTCCCCTGGTAATTTCAATTTGTGGCACAGTATTAACAACTTACCAGAGACAGCCTTGATGTCCTCAAGTCAGCCAAGGAATGACTCCTAATGAAGGGAAAAGACAAATTTATAGGCAATAATTTTTCATTATTACCTGCGTTGCAGCCTGTAAAATATTGATGAACGATGAACTAGAAAACAAATACCCAAGCTCTCCTGATTCATTCTGACTTATTAATATTCATTAGTCCACCATAGGACAATAACTTTTATAAATGTAATGCTTCCTGGGAGAAATTTCAATAGTTTAAACATGTTTGTGGCTTACACCCAGTAAATAAGATCGATTGATCTGTGATGGCCTGGTGGTAGAGTCGCTGCCCGGCAAGCAGTAGATGGCAGGTTCAAGTCCTGCTGGTTCCAAGATTTTTTCCGCCTTGTTTTTCAATTACAGATCGATCAATCAATCTTATTTACTGGGTGTAAGCCACAAATATGTTTAAACTATTGAAATTTCTCCCAGGAAGCATTACATTTATATAAAAAAATCTTTAATATTGTTCACCTATAAAACCTCTACCAATTTTTTTTCATTTGTGGCTGAAATTTCATCTCTCTCCAGAACTACTTTCTAAATCAGGCCTTCATTGTAAATACAATGACTAATATCTTCTTTTTTCCTCTCTCTCTCTCTTTCTGTATCTGTCTATCAGTATCTCTTTCTCCCTCTCTCTCTCTCTCTCTCACACATCATCCACCTCTTTCTCCCATTCCATCTCTCTCTCTCTCGCTGCCTCTGCCTATCGGTATTCCCCCCCCCCCCCCCCCATTCTCTCTCTCACATCATCTACCTCATTCTCCCGTTCCATCTCTCTCTCTCTCTCTATCTCTCATGACCTACCTCATCGCTAGCTGATGTCTCATTTCTTTCATCTCTTTCTCATGTGCCACCCTTATAGCTGTCATCTGACGTTCTCTTTCTATCTTCTCGCTCTCCTTCTCCACCAGGACAGCATTCTCCCGTTCCATCTTTTCTTCCAGGAGTCTTTTCTTCACCTCCTCCTCCACTAGGCGATTTATTCTGTCAATTATCAAAGAAAATCACAAGTTATATCTAAGCTCTTTTGTTGTCGTTATAAGCAACAGTAGTGGTAATCAAACAAAATATTATCATACATCTCATCTACAAGCATGCATAGTTGATATAATAATAAATAAAACAAAAAAAATTGTAATCATTTTTTTTCCTACTGTCATTATTATCAGTAATATTTTCTTCACCACCACCACCACCACCACCACCACCACCACCACCACCACCACCACCACCACCACCACCACCACCACCACCACCACCACCACCACCACCACCACCACCACCACCACCACCACCACCACCACCACCACCACCACCACCACCACCACCACCACCACCACCACCACCACCACCACCACCATTCAAATATAATGAATTTCAGGAGGGACTGAATGTTACCTTTCTTGATTTTCAAGGTCACTAAGTTTGCTCTTCTCCTCCTCTATCCTCCCCAACTCCCTCTTCCTCTCCTCTTCAAAGTTCTCTCTTCTCTTCACCAGTTCCTGTTCGGCCTGCTGCATCTGCTCCTCAAGGAGTTGGACACTCTTCAGGGGTAAAACATGACACAAAGAAAAAAGTTGCTGACCAGTTAATAATAATAATAAAAATGGTGCTTATCTTTATATGCACCGTTAAGCTTACCATCAAAGTCTCTAAGCGCTATAACAAACAAAATACAATGATAAACAATAACATTATTAAACAAAACAACAAAATGCAAATAAACCTACAAATTACAATACACATCAATGTGAACAGAGTAAGTTCATCATCAAAGAGCATCATACAACATAATTTTATGAACATTTCTAATAAATCACAAAAGAAAAAAAAATGTTATTAATGACTACATATTTATCAAGATTGACTATTTAAAAGGTGCATAAATGTTATTCTGAAATGAGGATGTAGAGAGTATTTCATATCTTTACACAACTTTGACAGGAATGACAGAAAGAAAGAAATTGCCAAATCAGTTCTATACAAGAGCATCAAAGAGCTTCATACAACACAATTTTATGAACAATCATAATACATGACAAAAGAAAGAAAAATTGTATTAATGACTACATACATACATATCAAGATTGACTATTTAAAAGGTGCATAAATGTAATTCTGAAATGAGGATGTAGAGAGTATTTTATATCTTCACACAACTTTGACAGGTAGTGTTTAGATGGCTAATTACATGCAAGAATTACATTTATTTCTTTACTGTGGGTAAATATGATTGCATAAACATAAATATCAACTTACAAATTGCCTGTTTGGAGCCAAAAGAGTGTTACCAAATGTAATTTAACAATCGACATAGCGATAATGCCCTTTGGCTCTCAACAAATGAAATGTACCTCTAGTTTTGAGTTGAGTTTCTTCTGCTCCTCTCTGAACTGTCCTTCCATGAAGCTACCTGTCTGGTTGAGTTCATCTACCTTTGCTCTCTCCTTGGTGAGCTCCTCTAAGACCCTAGACAGTTCTACCTCAGTGGAATTGAGCTTCTCGTGGTAGTTCCCCAGGAACTCTGCCTGTTTGTGCTCCATGCTGTCCACCCTGACCTTCTGGTCCTTGATGGCCGCCCCTCCTGCATCCTGTGAGTCGATCTCGATGATCCTCTGCTCCAGCTGGCCGATCTCCTCCTGGAGCCCATGCTCCACCTGATGGAACTCGTCCTTGATGGTTGTCCTGTTGACTTCCAGCTTCCCCTCTGCAGCCTGCTGTTGGTTGCTCAGGTCATTCTGCTGCTGATGGTAGTTCTTGAGCTGTTTCTCCATGTTGGTCAGTTTGGTCTTTTGCTTTTCCCAACCCATTGTCCTGTTCACCACCTCCTGCTCGATGAACTCCAGGTTCGCAGCCTCGATCTGGAGAAGGCTCTTCCACTCGTCCTTTAACAGCCTCTCGTCCTTCTGCTTCTGTTCCTCGAGGACCACAAACTCCTCTTGAATCAGCTTCTCCACTTTCTCCTCCTCATCGTCCAAAGAGTCCCGTTCCTCCAATACTGCTTTTCTCCTCTTGCTGACTTCTTTCAAAGACCTCTTCAGTAGTTCCTCCTCTTCAACACTTGTAAACAAATCATTATCCAGCCTCTGCCGCCCTTCCCTTTCCCTGGCGTCCAACTCTGTCTTTTCACTCTCCAGTCGTGATCTCTTCTCCCAAATCTGTCCGACGAGGAACTCTGCCCTGGACTGAATGTTCTTCTCCTCCTCTTCAATGGCATCCAACTGCCTCTGTTTCAGCTTTTCAAACTGATCCCTAGCTCTGGCAATCTCACTGCTCTCTCTGGCTAGTCTCTGTTTGACAGAGTCGTCCATCTGAGAGGAGATCTTCTGAGCAATCTCCTGCTTGGCTCGGAGTGCCTCAAGCTTCTCCTTCTCCACTTGGAGAAAGTGACGCTCCTCGTCTCTCTCCTGCTGGAGATTCTCCTTCTTCGTGTACACCTCATCTTGGAGCTAAATTAGACAAAGAATAATATGTTGCTCAATACTACTGTACATTTCATTCTTGAACACAGGACACTCTGAAAATCCAGAGTTTGTGTATAGAGGCATAAATGTACCATGAGCAATGGTGTTTCTATAAATATATGTAGGTTTTCTTAACATTCCTGAAACTGGGAGGAAATGTTATGAGTATCTCAGTTTATCTATACTATGATATACGGCACATTTACATCTAACATGCATATCAGTAATTAATGGCTATCTGCACAAAGAAGATCATATCATCACAATCTCGTCGTCAAAGCATTAGGTTGCAATAGCAAGAGCTAACTTAAAAGCCTGTCTGTACTAGTTTGGCCAGGGGGATTAGACCTCCCTGCAAGGTCACTGACAGTTGGTTATCTCATCAAATCAGCTCTCAACTAACATAAGAAAAAGGGGATCATGGGAGACCAACAGGCACCAATTAGGCATTGTTTACTATACAGAGGGTGCAAGTAGCTATAAGTAGTGCAGTGGGGCTTTAAGCGCAGGAAGGAGCATACTAACCTTCATCATGGCTTGTTTCATCTCTGCCTCTTTCTCATCTACCAATTTCAGATTCTCTCTGTGTCTCCTCTCATGTTCCTCCAACTGCCTCTCAAGCTCAAGCTTCTGTTTCGCCAATTCTTCTACGGCCTTGGACACCTCTCCTGCCCTCTTGTGTTCAAGTGCAGACAGTCGGACCTTCTCTGCAGAGACATCCTCTGCAAAGTGGTAACAAAAATGTGCAAGGCATATGAAGTGATGATTGGTAGAAGTCTAAGATATATCAGAAGTACATGCATAAGTTGCAGGAATATGTATGTAATGTAAGACACTTGGGGAAGGGAGATCGCGTGTCTTCATACATGTACATGCAGCTCTTTTCATATGCAAACATCTATCCCTCAACAATTAACCGTTATGACAAATGAAATGATGATTTGTATAAGTCTAAGATATAACAGAGGTACATGCATAAGTTGCAGGTATATGACATGTAAGACACTTTTCATATGCAGACATCTATCCCTGAACAATTAACCCTTATGAACATGTATTACTCACCCAGGATAAATACTCACTTGAAACAATTCCCCTTAAAAAAAAAAAAAAACCTACATCTACTGCCTTGAGGTACATGTAATTGTCATTGGGGATTCATGTATGTCAAGAGGTTTGGTTGTCAAGGGGACTAATTATCCTGTAGCAGCTGTTTGAGGGCAGCAGGCCATTGGGGGTTTTGTCTTAAAAGGAGCTTTTATATCCCACTCAAAATTGAATATCGATTCAATTTTTTTTTCTTCTTTTGGTAATATAATATTGAAAAATAATGATGCATGGAGAACAGCAAAATAAAATAATTTCAGTTCAAAACCAAATGACTGAAAGGCATCTTGGATAACTGAACAGAAGGAATGAAAAACACTAAGACCAGGGGGGTGTTTCACAAAGATCCTAAGTTGAACTTATCTGAAAGTTGGACTTCACAAATATGGAAAGCTGTTAGCATCTATGAAAATATTTTTCTAATATCAAGGAGATTTCATGTTCTTAATGTGGAATTTATAAAAACTCTAAAAAAAATGAATTTTCACTTTTGAATATATTTTTTTTAAGGCTGCAAATAGCTCTCCATAATCTTTTAGTCCAACTTAAAGTTAAGTCTGATTTAGGATATTTGTGAAACACCCCCCCCCCCCTTCCCCCCAGAAAGCTTCCTGGTTGTCTGTCTTTCACATATTGCTATAAATGTTGTCCCATTTTTCTCACCTTCCATCTCCTGCCTACTCTTCTCCATCTGTGTCTCCACCATGACCCTGATCTGATCTAAGGAGGCTCTCTCGCTCTCCAGCTCCTTGAGCCGCTCCTCGATGTCCCTCTGATGGCGCGTCTTCTCCTTCTGGAACTCCTCCAACTGGTGCATGATGTCCACGCTCTGCCGCTTCAGCCTCCTCCTCTCGTGCTCCAGCCTCCGCTCGGCCTCCGTCGTGTGCTGCTGGGCGGTCTCCCCTTCCTCGCGCAGCCGGTCCAGGGTGGTCATGCGTTCGGCGAGGCTCCGCTCGTGGGATTCTTGCTCCTGGAGCCGGGCTGCCTCCTGCTGCTTGTGCTGCTCCTCAAGGACCTGGATCTCAGATCTGCGATATGGAGCATTTCAAATGGATCAAATATTTAAAGATGCTCAAGCTTGGGTGTATAGTCGTTCGTGAAGTAGGCAACTTGGCGCTGACTGAGCCAACAGGTATCACTCTCCCGTATGGACGTACGCATAAAGGGACACTAGTATGCACAGGAGCGTAATACCTGTTGGCTCAGTGTGCTGCCCTCTATGTACCCAAGCTTGGGCATCTTTAAAATATATTCTAGAAAGCAAGTTCCACAGCAGGTCTAAATGATTTACTATTATGTGTACTGGCTCTTGCTATTGTACTGCTGGTCCATAAGACTTCAGTTGAATTGTCTGGAACTTTATATGGTAAAATACCTTTAGAATACAGAAGTAATCATCATGTGATAATATGAAAAGAAAGACACCTACAGTGTATAACAGATCTATCATGCATAAACAATTAGACCTCTTGTGAAAATGTAACTTTTATACTCACATGAAAACCCTTTTTATTTCAGAGACGATAATAAATACAAGATATATGTACTCTACATGCATGTATCGTTGGAAATTCTCCTTTCAAGTTTTTGGCCAACCCTGGAAAAATCCAGTAATCTCACAAGGAGTCAGTTGTACATGTACATGCAAAAACAAAATTATTTTAAGGACTGATTTACATAGCATGGTATATGTACATGTACATATATATGGAGAATTGACCATGCATGATGTTAGTTATAATATGGATTAGTTTGATTGAAAGGCAGCAAAATGTGCGATAGTATCTGTAAAAGACGAGTAGATTTACATGATGATTTATTTGTTAGGGTCAAATTCATCATGATCTTGTGCCCTTATTAATCCATCAACACAAACTGTTCACTGAGCTTATAATACATTATTCATGTTCCTCCAAATACATGTAATGAAAGTTGACATTGTTCAATTTCCAGCAAAATACTTCATTGACAGAATCTGACAAGGGCATTTTCTATCATCTGATGTCAAGATGACAACTCAAAAATAAACTGAGATTTACACTTGTCTGACAATATATATGCTCATCTTCAATTTTGTTTTAAATGTCTCAAAGTACATCGATAGCTATGGAACACAGCATTTCTCACAGCAATTTTTAATTTGTAAAACCTTCTCTAAATTGTGATGACTTTACACTGAAAAGAGACATAATGTACTTGTAAACATAATTCAGATACTATTGAAAAAACAAACAAACAAACTTTAATACAACAAAAAAACACTTTAACTGAATAATAACTTAAAATAATAAGACATGAAAAGCGTGAATTAACAGACAGTGATTGAAATCATGGTTACACTGGCATTCAGATGGATAGCACATAACACATATACACGATATGAGATTATATCTCTTTGCATACCATGCTAAAAGAAACTGAACTGCAGAAAAAAAGAAAGAGATTATTTAGCCTTTAAAGGTACTATTCACCTGTATGAAAGTAACCGTAATATAATAGTTGCATTATTTAATATATTTTGATAAAGAATGCCCTTACCCAATAAAGCTTAAACTCTTAAAGTTTTGATTAAAAAATGAAGGGGAATTTGTATTCATTTAAGACCATATCAAGATGCTATTGTACTTAAAGTACAAATAAATTTAGTAAAATCATTGATAAAATTATAGGAGTTATATAAAAGGACCTCCTTATCATTGTTATCTAATTTCCATCTCGTCACTTTTTGATCTGATTTGTCATGAATTTTCCAAAGTTGAATAGTACCTTCCTCTCGGACTGTCATATTTCCTTCAAACATAAAAAATTCAGCCCATTAAACAGCAAAATAAAACACAAATATCGCTCGACACAGAAATCACGTAAATTATTACACCAGCTGATGAAACACATATTGTAATTAAAAGCAAATCAAAACAGATGGCATTTCACATATGTATTCAAATGTAAATGGTAGGCTGTATTTGGAAATAGTGAGAAATAAAGTTTGTACAGAAGATTGCAGACACAGCAGTATTCATAAAGTGTTGTGAAATGCAAATTCCAGAAATCCAAAAGACCATTTTTGTAATGTAATCAAATTGAATGCATAAATCTTTGGTAATTGCCATGCAACAAATTACTAGATTCATCTGTTATGAGAAATAATTGTATTTCAATATTCAGAATGCAAATTGCAATCATTAATAGTTGCTAGGTAGGACAAACTTCATGATTTGTCCTACCAAACAACACGCAAATGTATAAAATCTACATCCTGACTACCGGTATTAAAATACAACTATTCTTAACAGGTAAATGAAGTAATTTGTAACATGGCACTGAACAATTGAACTGAAAGAAAAATGCATTAGATTTGATTATACTAAAAAAAATGGGCTAATGTGAAAGCCAGCCCAGCACTGTCAAATAACGAGCCACACATTAATTTGAATACATATGTGAATGCCCCCAACTCGTATCAATTCTGTAGCTGAGGCATTCCAGCTGACCGTGCAATGGAAAATAATAAGCAAAGAGTGGGGTGGATCGTCAGATGGTGAAACAAAGAGGGGGTACTCTAACCTCTTCAGGTTTAGTCTATTCCATTCTTCTTGGTTCTTTTGTCTAATTTCAAGGCTGAAAATTAAAGAGGTTCAAGGGTTATTGAGTAGAAATACTAAAGGATGACAAGGCATAGAAATTAATGGTAAAAGGATGAAAAGAAAAATTAAAATATGGGGATATGATAAATCTAAAAAAGGAAAGAGAAAACAGAGAGAGATCTTGGAATGAAAACAAAAAAGATTGCTCAAAGAGAGAGAGAGAGAGAGAGAGAGAGAAAGATGTCAGGAAGTGAACAAGACGAGAGAAAAGATAAGAATAACAGATGAGTAGAAGGCAGAAAGTCCATTAGAAATAAAGACATTGGGCATTAACAAAATGTACAGTAGAAAAAGATACGAATTCACACAAATCATTATAATATCAACTTTTAACAAAGAAAATTAAACAATATAGATCTTTAAATTTTTTCCAAACCTGAATATCATCACATATGTACTATGGTTGTGAACAAATATTTTCACCAACATTCAACAAACAGCATGAAGAGGATGACAAAAATGGTGTGCTTCGCTTCAAAAATAGTCCATCTTTACAAGTGCAGGAACAGCTGTGCATTGCTTAATTGTGAGATACAGGTATATGACAATTTGTATACAACACTATAACAGATAGAACACATATAGGATAGTGATAGACACACAGAAGGAAATTTCATTTTTGAAATTGAAAGACCAACAAAGCTGAATATTTGATGTCACTTTTCTGCAAAAAATAGTTCATCATGAAACACACAACAAGCCTATTAAAGAAACATCACATGTAGAACTTATACCATCAAAAGCACTTTCACACACAAGTTTGATATATCATTGACTGACCAATGACTACATCCATAACATTATGTGACCTGTGGTGATTAACCGTGTCAGCATGAAACAGAAAAAGTCTCTCCTCATGACAGTAGAAGGGCACATTCACTGGGGCTCAATCAGCTCGCCCTCCCATCCAAAAAGATTAATGTACAGTTAGTTTGTAGTAAATCACTAAAGAAACTTTACCAGGCATCATTTGAGTTAATGGTTTACAAGTGTGAAGAGAATAAAGGATAGAACCGGACAGGACCGTGTCATAATAGGGTTCTGTGCCCATCCTTTTTTTATGTGAAGGAATACAGAGGTGGCAATTAGTCTATGCCCACATCGCTTTTAAGTTCACTGAGAGAATATCTGCACTTGAAATATATCTTTATTGAAGCAATATTAGCTCATATTTTGTGGTTTTTGATGCAGTTTACCGCTTATGTGGGAACAGAGCTTTAAAGCCACTTTGTTTTCAGAAGAACCACAGAGCATGCTACTTTCACAAGGATTGCCAACACATCTGCACAAGTTTTTTATGTCACTACATGGCAGTCATTTCTGAATTTTGTTTCCGTTTGTTGATGCTTACCCAAATGGAGAGAAGGACAGCGGCGCAAGGAGGTTGTCCATTGATCGATAGAGGGACAGATCATTCATTGATTTGGATTTCAGTTCCTTTCTTAATCTCCTGGCTTCAGCAGGGTGCTTGAAACGGAAGAGGTTGCTATGACCGATGGAGAGAAAACAACCTACAGAAAAAGAGAAAAGAACAAGAATACTTTGAAATGACTTCTTCCTGGTATCTGTCCGTCAAACCTTGACACTCCAGGGGGATGTTTCACAAAGACTAAGATCGACTTTAAGTTGGACTTAACTATGGCAGGCCGCTCATGCCACTGTTTGCTTGCACCATTTCTTGGCATCGGTCTCTCAAGGGACGTATAAATCATGGTCACAAATCTACAGAATCTACATTTTCGATAATTCATTGTAAAAGCTTGTCTGCACTAGTTTGGCCAGGGGATTACACCTCCCTGCAAGGTCACTGGCAGGTGGTTATCTCATCAAATCAACTCTCAATTAACATAAGAAAAAGGGGATCATGGGGGACCAACAGGCACCGATTAGGCATTGATTGTTATATAGAGGGCACAAGTAGCTATAAGTAGTGCAGTGGGGCTTTAAAGGAAAAATGTTATCTAAAGATCATAGTGGTGAGAGCAAACAGTGGCATGAACAGCCTGCCATATTAAAGTTTTAATGTACAATGCGTGTATGCACCATTCTTCAGATAGGTCCCCCCCCCCCCCCTCTTTAACATAATGCTGGATCTGCCAGACAACTGTCAGCTTGATGCATTCAAATTCGCTACCCACGCGATATCAAGAATGAGCAGAGATATGCAAACAAATCGAGACAAACATTGCAGCCTTCATGCACCATTGATAAATGATAACATCAAGGGTTCAGTGACACAAAGACGTAACTCCATATTTTGCCAAAATGAGTATTTGATCAAAATGTTCAGAAAAATGTTGGCTTTCCAGGAAACACAAAGACTTAACTCTACCCAACACCCCATTGAAGTCAATGGCTAGTGGAACATAGCCTTAACTCCTTAAGGCCTAAGTGCTCAGTGACACATAAACCACTTTTTCTCAAAATGGCCAAAATGGAGTTACGTCTATTGTGTCACTGACCCCTCGACATTGACTCTTCTGCACCACTTGCCTTGCGTGAGCTTGGTTAATTCAGTGATGGCCTTGCCGTTGACGGCGCAGTCGGCCCCGGGGATCGGGTGTAAGATGACCTTCCCGTTGGTGCACACGATGCGACAGTGTTCATCCTGGATGTCATGGCCGATTAGCACTGAAAGGCAAGACATGGAAAACATCTTTTGAATGAAGCAGCACAACACAGTGAAAAGTATGATATTCGAAGTGATTGAAAATTGGGTGGAAAACAAATAAAGTATTGATATAAGTGAGCCCAGCAGGGAGTATGAAAATAACTTTACTCAAAAGTAAATTCAGTACGAGAATACACTCAAGGGTGGCCTGTACTTATAGCGAAGAAGAAAAAGAAGAAGAAGGAGGGGGGGGGGGGGGAGTTATTGATATGAAAGCACAGCAGGGTATAAGAAACTAGATGGAACTTTGGTACTCAGGTACTTCTATTTAGTTGATACTGATCACTGGTCACTAGAAAAATATAAAATTGTTATTATCATTATTTTCTAAATCTGCTGCTTTTTTTCAGAGCAAAAATATTAAATAACAAATAGGGGGGGAGGGTGTATTAAACAAAACTAGATGAAAATTCGACTGCGCGCAGTCAAAAATGATGCCTCTGTCATAGAGCAATTTTACAAGCCAAAACAGAAGCAATTTTTCAAATTCAAGTTCGATTGTAATCCATGGACAGGTTCTCAGAATATTGTGATTATACAAGCTATTTCTGATATACTGTATGACCCTTTGATCTTTGACCTCATGACCTCAACATCTACTCAGTTCATTGGCTCTGCAAGAAACATATATATCTTGAGTTTGATGGTAATCCATCCATCAGTTCTAATGATAATGTGATCACAAACTATTTGTGCATACATAATGAGCCCCATGACCTTTGAACTTGACCTCATGACCCCAAAATCTATTCAGTTCATTGCCTCAGCAAGATATATACTTTTCCTGAGATTCAGGCTGGACACTAAGACTCTACCCCTCCTATTCAAGACATTAGTAAGACCACACTTGGAATATGGTAACATCCTATGGCACTCACGCTGGAAGGAAGATGGCTACAAAGTTGAAAGGGTCCAGAGGAGAGCGACAAAGATGATGCCAGAGACAAGAGAACTTCCATACACAGACAGGCTAAAGATTTTCGACCTACACTCCTTGTACTATAGGAGAAGGAGAGGCGATGCCATTACAGTCTTCAAAATACTAAAGGGCTTAGTAAAGCTGGACCCAAGTCACTTCTTCACCTTATCACTGAATACTCGAACCCGAGGACACTCTCTAAAGATTTTCAAGGAAAGGTCTCGTCTAAACATAAGGAAATGCTTTTTCAGCAACAGAGTGGTGTCCGACTGGAATAGTCTCCCTCAAGAAATAATTGACTCAAACTCCATCGATATCTTCAAGATGAGACTGGATAAGCACTGGTGGTCTGAGCGATTCGAATTAAGTTAAATTGAAATGATCAAAACTGTCCTAAACCTGCGCATGTGCAATTAGTTAACCTCTAGAACACAACCAACCCTGAAGAAGTGACCGAGGATTACAGGATCTACCTCTCCTCGTATCTTGATGATGATGATGATGGTAATCTGTCTATCTGTTCTAATGATAATGCATACATAATGAGCCCTGTGACCTTTGACCTATGACCTCGTGAACCCAAAATCTAATCAATTAATTGGATCTTCAAGATGTACATACATGACCTAAGTAGGGCAGGAATCCATCAATCAGTTCTTGAGATAACATGATCACAAGCTATTTTTGCCTACATAATGAGCCCTGTGACCTTTGACCTTTGACCTTTTATCCCCGACATCTAATCAATTCTGCAAGATACACACATGACCTAAGTAGGGCAGGAATCCATCAATCAATTCTTGAGATAACGCGATCACAAGCAATTTTTGCCTACATAATGAGCCCTGTGACCTTTGACCTTTTATCCCCAACATCTAATCAATTCATTGGCTCTGCAAGATACACACATGACCTAAGTAGGGCAGGAATCCATCAATCAATTCTTGAGATAAAGCGATCACAAGCTATTTTTGCATACATAATGAGCCATGTGACCTTTGACCTTTGACCCGTGACCCCAAAATTTAATCAGTTCGTTGGCTCTGCAGGTTTCATACATGACCAAAGTTTGGCAGGAATCCATCCTTCGGTTCTTGAGATAACACGATCACGAGAACGGGACGTACGGACTTACGGACGGACAGACAACCCGAAAACATAATGCCTCCGGATACTTCGTAACGGAGGCATAAAAATAAGTTTACTCAAACTGAAACATGATAATTACATACAGCCACATGGGAAATTCTTATTACATGTATTTCAAAGCATAAAGAATTTCTTTTGGAACAAAGTCAAACATGAAGAAAAAAAATGATTGTTCTGATTAGTATAATCTATGTCATATAAAATGTGCTACGGCTTTGCCACTTCATTTCAGAACAAGGCTTAAATGGTGCACTTACTGATATCACACTTATTATCGGCATCCTGATGACCTACAGTGGTGGTGCCTTCGTTGATGTGGTAGAGCTTAAGACCTGTGCTGAGGGGGTCATCATCGATCACGCTCAGATGGGGCATCTCCGAATCTAGCACCACCCCTACGCCCTCTGACCTCAGGTTTAGCGTCCGTTCCTGTTTTCAGGAGAAGATGAGAAAGGATTATTAATGGGATGACACTTTGAATATTATTGCGATTATTTGAACCATTAAAAGATTTCTGTATCAGATGTGAACAACGCTTTAGCAGGAAGAGTTAGGCCACTGACTTATCATATGTTATGGAGCATCATGTGTCTAACTTTTAATTTGGTGGCAATTTTAATACATACTAGTTCTAGGATTCATAAATGTTAAGCACATTGTTTATTTCTCTCCAGGGGTTCACTGTGGCATAAATGCGAATGACTATCTAGTATGTTTTATGACATGGTGGCAAGGGCAAAACAGAAAGCATGGGAATATTGGGCGTTACCTTGCGCGCAACCATGAAAACAAACGCACTTTAATAGCGGTGAATCCATCTAGGTGCTGTATTAAAGGTATGATGTATGAAAGGTATCATGATATGATATATGAAATGAATGGGTTATTAATGCTCTGGATTAAATCAAGAGTTGGCCCTCTTTCACAGTGAATATGAAAACAATATATCTGCAAAGGAATATCTTGATGGTACGACTTAGTCCGGCAGCCAAATCCAGATTATTGGCCTAACCTTGTTTTAAGGTCTATAGTTTTTTTTTCAATGGATTTTGATTGCCTAAAGCTTCTATTTCAAGAATCCAATTGCTGACACTCTGTCAGCCTTGAGCAATTTTAGATATATGACGTCATACAAAATGGCCGCCAAAGTACATGATTTTCCTTTAAAAATGAGTAATAAATATATAATAAGGATTTTTTTCTACAATTTTGGGCAGCCAAATGTCTGTATCTCTCTAGGAACATCACTAAAAAAATGTTTTGTGATGTTGCATGGCCATAGATGACCAGCTTATTTGCATATTTTGAAATAGCGCCCTCTATAAACATATTAATTTGAATAAAATATGTGTGCCAGCCAAATGCCAATTTCTTAAATCTATGTCACGTTGAAATCATATTAAATGCTTTTTTTTGGCAACAATTGCAGTTGTGCTGCATTCATCTTTCATCTTGTTTGGTCCAAATTGAGTAGGGTAGGTGTGGGGAATTGGAGACCCTTAAGCACATTTGCATAATTTACATAAACATGAGCAATGTTACACATACAGAAAGTTTTGTATTCACTTCAGTTACTTTTTCTCTTTATTTGGTAACAAAATTGTGGTCATGATGTAACTGATTAATAAGATAACAATGATTAATGATGTCATCACCAAAGGTCTCTCATTACCTACATATGTAGGTAATAAGGGACAGTTACGAATCAAGACATTTTAAATACAATTTGAATGAGAATGGGATTTTTATAGTTAGTTCAAACACTTTTTGAAAGAGATACATGCAGCCAATGGACTTACTGTAATTTGAAACGATTTTAAAACAATGTGGCCCAAAATATTTCTGTAGTTTTTTGTTTACAGTAATAAAGGTGCTTTAAATTATGTTTAAATACTTTCAGAATAATGTTCTGGCAATGTGACTTTTACATTGATAAAACTCAGAGCATAGAAACAACTTTTTTAAATGAAATGCATTCAAATTAGAATGGTGACACAAACAACCAAATATGTTTCATGATAGTGCCTTTCAACATGAAATGGACAACTGGGGGGAAAGTAGGCCCCCATCTTGGACCTTGTGTCCCCCATTGCCTACACACATTTCTGATCAGACACCATTCATAATGTGCATTGCAACACCCATTCACAACACACAGGCCCGAATTCACAAAGGAGGTTTGTCGACAAACCTCGGTTTGTCGACAAACCTCCTTTTGTTTCGACAAACCTCCTTTTGTTATTTACAAACCAGGTTTGTAAAAAACGCGTCAAAACGCGTCATATGACGTACATAAACCTCGGTCGACAAACCTCCTTTGTGAATTCGGGCCATAATGTCCATAAGTTTTCTGTGATGTTTGGCACACTTCATAAACTTCCTTTTAAAACCAATTTTTAAGAGCCACCCCTAAATATATGCATACACCACAACATTCAGTGAAAATTGTGTTTTTTATATCAGAGCAAAATTTTACGATCAAAGTTGCTTATCTTGGTCAATTTTACCAATTTTCTCGGAGAGAGAACGCATTGTAGTCTTCGAAATGAATTGGATAAATGCAGTAGTGTTTTTAAAGGCCACATGTGGCGCTATAGTAATATTGGAGCCAACACGGACAGACATTAATGGGTTCAAGCTTGGTGGTCTCCAATTCCCTACACCTACCTTACAGCATATGTCAAGAAACAAAAATGGCTATGAAAGAATTCATTTTGCATCAAATCGGTGAGAAGTGGTTTTACGGCACACATTATTATTCCATTGATAGGCTTTATTTAGACCAGCATTGCTCATACGTCAGTGAATGTGGATACAGCAGTTGAAGTCTGTACTAGACAGATGCATGAGTTTCAAAAGAAATTACCTGGTGGATTCTATGACACAATTTCCAAGAAAGTTCAAACCATGGCAGCCATGAACAAGTCAATAATATTGGGGTACGAAAGTCTATGAAAAGTTGATCTACTCCAGAGTAATAGGACTGCAGGCAAGTTCAAGAGAGGTCAATGTCAAGGACATTTTGTCATAAGAGCTTTCACCAGTCCCAACAGCACTCTTCGATGATTCTGGAAACGAGCACTCCCATGTCAAAGGCGGACTTATAGAACTTGACAAAAGTTGAGATGTCAGCCAGGTATGAGACACTGGAACAACCTTGTACAGTCATTTATGGCTGTGCTCTACTGTGGATGAAAATCTGATGATGTTTGCTTGGTGTTTGACAGATCCAAGAGTATCTAGAGGTCATAACGGGTCGAGAGTCTTCCAACTGAGTCCCGCGTCACTGCTGCCCTCCAAGAAACTTTGTTTCACTGTTCGTCGTCGTCGTCGTCGTTGTCATATAGATCATGGCTCACCCATGTGACCCGTTTGATGAGACCTTTCGATCGGCATCTGTCTCCTGCAATCCGGTAGAGTGTATTTAGTATTTAGAGGGTGGCTAGTGATTCCCTAAGGTCCATTTGAGCTTGAGTCTTCCTTTGTTACGTGTTCCTTCAAAGGTACCTTGAATGATAATTTGTCAAGGTTGTCTCCTGATCTTCTGCTAACGTGACCAAACTATTGTAGCTTGTACTTGTCAATCCTGGTAGCAAGTGGCGGTTGATCTCCGATGATGGACATTAATTGTGTCCATTGGTGATGTAATCTCTTCATGATTTCCCAAGTAGCTTCCTCCAATACCACATTTCAAGGCAGATATTGCTCCCCTGTTTGCCTCTCCTAATGCCCATGTCTCGCAGCCATAGAGTTCCAACTTGGAAAAACAATGCCTTCATTACACGGATCTTAGTGGCCAAGGTGAGGTTCCTGTCCTGATATTTGACAGCGTTGAGGCCGATGTTTTAGCCATGGCCAGTTGTCTCTTGATATCTACCGAGCTTCCACCCTCCTTGACAATCATTGACCCAAGAACATTATATAAACTTGTCCACTTGATCAACTTCTTCTCCATCAACCACCATGCTCTGTTGTATGTAGTTAATTTCCACCAATCATGATCTTGGTCTTTTTCACATTGAGGTAGGGTCCAAATTATTCACTTGCATCCTTCACTCTTTTTTAAGGAGTTCTAGTAGTTCTTCTGATGTTCTTGTTATAAGTGTTGTCAGTGGCATAATGAGCGAAAACAGTCTGCATCACCACCACTCATACATGTTACATGCAGGCCCCGCGGAACGTTTTTTAAAGCGGGGGTGGGCTAAAGTATTTACGATCAGGAAGAGAGGAGCGCAAATTGGCGTGGGGTCCAGGGGGCAGGGCCCTGGAAGCTCGGGGTTGTAGGCAGCTAATAATTGTCAGATGAGCATCCATGCAGGGGCCTGCCTTAGGGCCCTAGGTGTGGTTCAAGGGGCACAGCCCCCGGAAGCTCAGGGGTTTTAGGCATTTAATAACTGTCAGATGAGCATATTTTGATACCTCATTTCACCTCGGGTCACTTTGTTTCTTTCTTTCTAGTTCTCTTTAAAATACTTTATACAAAAATGAGGGGGGCTCGAGTCCCCTGAGCCCCACCGTTCCGCCGACCCTGACATGAAGGCTTTTAAAAAAGCATATTTTTTGCTTCACTGTGAATTTAGGGATTTGTCGTTTTTCAATATACGCTTAACAAATTATAATTTACTAAAAACTGAGACAAAACCCAGGAAAATCATGTCATTTCAGCAACATTTGTAAATCACTGGTTACTAATATGAAGAAAAAAACAGTTTGAATTTTATTTGGGGGGTCAACTGTCCCCAAGCCTCCCTCTGTCTCAAAATTTTGTTACACAGCTTATGCATGACCTTTACGCCTTCCTCTCCACTCTCTTTGAAAAGCTTCGCAGGAAATTTTCAATACCAGGTGCTTTCCAATGTCTCAGATGATTTATTGCTTCCTTCGCTCCATTTTGTAAGATGTCAGGTTCAAGCATGGGCTGGTCCTCGATGCTTACTCCTTCATGAGTATCAACTTCTTCAGTTTCTTCTGCAGTATACGGTTTTACACAATATTACTTCTTCCACCTTGCCTTTATATCTTCATCCTTTGTTAAAATGTTCCCATTTTCATCCTTCAAGACATATAAGTTTGGGTGTAGGTTTCTTGGTCAGTGACTTGATGTGTTTAACATGTCTCTAGTGTTGCTAACTTCATTATCTTTTCATGACAACAAACTACAGCTGTTGATCGACATCATATATGCGCGAGTCTGCAGGATGATTGGGTGTTCAGAAATAGGCAAAAGCACAAGCTGGTCATTACCGTCAAGATGAGGTTCCTGTTGAAGTGATTCCAGGCAGTGATGTCATGCCAAGGAAAGGTCTGTCCACAACATAATTATGAAGAAGCAGGCAACATCATAGTACAGCAAGCGATTCAAATTGTTGCTAATGAGAAGAGGTATGTTAGGGTCCTAGTGGATGACACAGACGTCTACGTACTACTTTTGCATCATTATCTACATGACGGACTAATAAAACGCCAATGTCCATGGAGACGCCCCTCACAGATCGAACTGTTATTGATGTTCCTGCCACTGTAGACAAGTTAGGAGATATCATTCCATCGATGTTGGCAGGACATGCGTTGACGGGATGCGACACTCTTGGGGCATACTTTGGCATTAGATAGGGTACAATCCTGAAAGTGATGAAGCAGAAGATTCGACTCCCTTAGGACTCAGTTGGCAATATTGATGCAGCATGGTCATATATGTCATCACTCAACCTACTCAATGCTTTGCTTCATGTTATGGACAGTCAACAACCAGCTCAATGTCAGAAGCTCGTATCAACGTGTGGCTATCAAGGGTCCGAAGACTACGAGCTACAAATACTCCAAACCGTGCATCACTACCTCAAACTACTGAAGCGTTTGTAGAAAATGTTAAGAGAGCTCATTTTCAAACATGTGTGTGGAAGCACGCCTTACAGACACGACCTCACTTCGAACACATTTGTTTTGAATATTTTTGCAGAATTAAGTGTTAAATGACACCCTCTTCCGCATGGAATATTTTAGGGTTCCCAACAATTTCAAGATTTCAAAATTTCAAGATTTTGAAGCAAACTTATAAACGGATATAGTCCTGTATCGTATAGGTAGCTCGTAATTTTTAGGTTCATATAAAAGAATCTAGTACCTTAGAATACAAATCTAGTTTCTTAACGTTGTCACTGAAAACGGGCATTTATCACCATATGTCACCTCATATGTATGGGACAGAGAGCATAACATTCAATCGTGTTTTCTTCGAGTATTAAATTACAAAATAAAATTAAATGTGCAGCACTATTTTTACTCACAGTATCCAGTGCATCTGACTCATGACATATGATAATCTCATGTTAGAAATTGGTATTTGGCCATCATTTTGAACTATGCAAGTTAATGTGTCTATAGAGGGCGCCATTCCGAATTATGCAAATTTACATATTATTTGTGATCATACAACATCGCAATTTTTATTTAGTGATGATTCTAGAAAAAATCAAGATATTTGACTGCCATTTAATGTAGTAAAATGCTGTTAACACTTTTTATATCATTAATTTTGGTTAAAAAGGGGATTTTGGCGGCCATTTTGTATGACGTCACATATCTCAAATTGCTCAATGCTGACAGAGTGTCAGCAATCGGATTCTTCAAATTGATGGTCTAAGGAACTATAATCCAAAAAAAAAAAAACTATAGACCCTAAAACAAGGTATATCGTGATGGCTGCCGGACTAACTTACTTTCAAATAAGTTCCATTCTTACTTTTCTGTTTTGTATTTTACTATAGTGTGTAAACTCTCTGTATTTCAACCAACAATATTTACCAGAATCAATAAAAACTTACCTTAAGAAGATTTTGAGTTTCATTCCACTTTGAGGCCCACTCTTTGGTCAATACTTTTACCTGAAAGGGAAAAAACAAATAAAGGATAATAGAACTAATTTGATCTTGCCTCCCTCCCTCTCTCTTTGGTTCTTTTTCTCTATCTCTCTCTCTCTCCCCTTTTCTCCCTCTCTCTCTCCTTTCTCTCTTTCTCACTTTCTCTCCCTTTTACTTTCTCTCTCTCTGTCTCTCTGTCTCTCAATCCAGCTGAAGTGAAGTGGAAACTGTGTTGCCAAGTAAGATCAAAGGGGGATATTAGCAAAAGGGAAAAGGAAACTACTTAGGTAAATTTGAAGAAATAAACCAGAGGAAAGAAAAAATAAAAGACTAGGGATGGAACTTTTTAAAGTTTTGTCTGATTTCTCTTTAACATGCTTTTATGATATCTATGGTCATCAAGCCTGGATAGCTGAATTTCAAAGCAAAGTGCACTGTAAAACATGAAATTATGATTGTTCAAGGTTATTTTTTTATTTTCAAATTAAGGGTAAATTGTTAAAATCATTCATGAGAAATAAACAATAATCATGCTTTGAATCATTATTGATTTTATTTTTTTCTGCGTTATAATGAACAATCCAAGAAATTCACATTAAGAAAAATGAAACACTCCAAAATGATTGTCATTAGATAATATCAATACCACATCCAAAACAAAGACTCATTGAAACATTCATATAAATTATATATATATATATATATATTTCTTTATTCATGAATAACAGACTAAAACAATGCAATACTTATTCAGCAAAAAGTTGTTGTTTTGTAGTCTTATGTAGTCTTGTCTGTGATTATTAAGCCTGTGTACATTTACATCTCTGCATTAAGTTTCTTATGTACAATATATCTATTGATTTACTCACTCTTTCTTCATTCTGATGTAATTTGTCCATCATATTATTGCCTATAGGAAGGTCATCAAAGTCCTTGGCGAGAGTTAAAGGGGGAAAGAAAATAATATCAATTAGATATAAAATGAAATCAGGAAGGCACTTCTAGTTAATATTCAGGGGACACTACAACACAATAATCTATTGCTACTACAATTAGATGTTAGTAAAAGCAACGTGTAAATTGTACATACATATATTTATTTGAAAATTATCTTTCATGCACCAAATCTGGATTAAAAACCATACATTAATATATGTAATCAAAAAAGAGGAGAAGTTCACTCTCAAATTGGGTTAATTGTATTAAATAGCCCATTCATCTATGTAGCACAAATGAATGTAATCCTGTAACAAAGTGGATTATTGAGTAGTGAAATGATGTCAGAAATTGATCTCATTATGAAAATATTTTGTTAATTCATTTAGTTACAAAATTATTAAAGGGTAAAGAGGTCGACACTAGGCACTCCATTATTTGTACCCTCTTTTGTCAGGGTTTAAACTAATATTATCATGATTTTTATGCAATTCGATATCTAAAGGAGGAACCAATATCTTTCTGGTTAATGTCATGGATTCATGATTTCGAACAACATGATGACAAATGCACACAGGAAAGATTTTCAATATCCTTCAACTGCTTTACAAACAAACTTTAAACAAATCACTACCAAGCTGTCTTCTTGATTCAAAATGATAAATTACACATCATTCTTGTCAGACATTAGCAATGCTTTCCTCCAAATCAAAACAAAATCGTGTGATTTTGCATGCGGTATCAAAGCCTCTGCAAACAATTAAACAATTAAAATTGAATAATTCTGTTCCACAGTATAAATAATTGTCAAATAATCATTCAAGTTCATGTTAATGATATCACATCAATCTTTAATGGTAAGATACTTACTGATGTTCCAAGTCTCTTCTTTAATCTTGCGATCTCTGCTCTCAGTTCTCGAATCAGCTTCACATTTTTGTCCTAATAAAATAAATTAAAATAAAAGCTATGCAACATTTGAGGCACTTAAAATGTATTCTTTCTCAAAATCTGCACACACATTTTTTTTGGTAATTTCCCTTGACAGTATTTCATAAAAGCAAAATCCTACATTTGTTTTCCTCATTTCAAAATTGCAGGACCATTAATGGGGGCATTTTACACACTGAGAAGCCATCAGATACAATCTTTTGACTGATATGCTTGTTTAGACATGAGACAAAATACATGTATAATAGACCGACTACTTTCTTCTTGAGCCAATTAAATTCTATGATATTTCTTTGATATAGGAGGCTTTTCAAATTCCCTGACTGAAAAAAGGGGGAAATAATTTTCAAGATTTTCCCCTGATTTTTTGGGAAGATAGAAACTACTGTATTACGTTCCAGCAAAGACAATAATAAAAATAATATTCGGTTCTTGTATAGCGCATATCACATTATATAACGTCTCTATGTGCTTCCAAAGAGCTTTGGAAATGATTACCCTAGCTGCAGCTCCGGCAGCCATAATCAGCGCACCGTGCATTTCAAGGAATAATCCTACCATAATTTTGGTGATAATACTGATAACATTTATTGTCCTAGAACTCCATACCTCGTTGATAGTTGGCTTATTGATGATGTTCTTAGCTCTGTTTGCGTATCGTAAAGTGCTTAGAGTTTCACCATAGTTGACATCAGCCGGTGAGATGGCTGCACAAGAAAAACGAAAGTGATAATATATCAAAGATGCAGTATTTCTACACTTTTACTTTGTTAATGTACAATGTATATGGTACATAATTGACAACTGATATTTAGACGAAACATATGCACAATTTTTTTTTTTTTTTTTTTTTTAAAACTTAGGATATACTGATTACAGTCAACTTTTGCACCTCATAAAGAATATATGAACTCAATTCCATTTTACATGGGAATAGCATTCTACAAGCTTACATACTTTTGAGTATGACTTTGCGGTCAACTATTCAATTGAAAACCAGCCAAATAGTACATGTATAAAGTCAATGCAAATTCTATACTTCTGTACCATATGTATACAGCCATTGGCAATAAGGCTGCAGTTTAGGAGAAAAACGTATGACTTAGGCCTAGTCAGGACCACAAATCAGAGCTATATTTGATATGATTCTATCCAAATATTAGAATGAGACTCCATTTTATGTCCCACCATGCTAGTTACACAGTTGACCCTAAGATTGACCTGCAAGTCAGGGCAAAACCTACTTTTTTAATATATTTTTTTTAAAGGACTTTAATTTAATAATCAAGCATAAGACTTTATTTACAACCATGATGGCTTTTGGGTTGCCTCCAAGACTGTCAGAGCTATTTTTCGACATGACTTTAACTAACTATTTAAGTATTCGACCTGCTACCGTGAGAGTCTTAAAGGGAGTGTAGCTTGGCAAATACTGGCTAACGCCATCTACATCTTTTTTTGGAGAACTGCACGTAAACAAATGGACTTGATTAACGGTAATCAGCGTTCACAAAACAGACCAAAGTTCTCCTCACGCTTCGCTTTGCGTATGTTGCATGCACGTGATTGCTGCGGTTGTGTCGTTCATAGTCATATTATACCCGATTGGCCCCAAGTCGGGCCATGGGAAAGACACATAGTCTCCTCAGGCTACACTCCCTGAGACTGTCTGCCATGAACAAAGTCAGAACAATGTTTCAGAGCTATTTTTTACATCACTGTCTCTAAATGTAGGCATAAGACTTACTTGCTACCATGATGGTCTTGGAGTTTCCTCCCAGACTGTCTTTGAGGAGCCAGGTGAGGACCGAGTCTCTGTACGGGATGAAGAGAGCTTTCTTCCGGTTCCCTCCAGGACTAGAAGCGCTGTATGAGGAAGCATCGGCTGAGAGAAGAAAAAAAAAGAAAAAGCAAAGAAAATTGAGAAGGGAGAATGAATATGCTGAATCAGCTTTTGGATTTTAACATGTGTAAAGTTTAAAGGGATCAAACATCCTCCAAAATATTTGAATTTTCATTAAAACACCTAAAATCACAAAAATTATAAGAGACATTCAAATAGATAAGAAATAAACAGCATATGGGGAAAACTTCAATCTACTATCAAGGCCAGCATTAAATATAGCTCATTTAACTTGCATGTGTATGTGTGAGTGAGTTACTGTTAAAAACATAATTGTTCACCATTTCAACTTCTGGACAATTCCTTTAATTTTGACGGATGGCAAGGTCAATCACAGTTCAACTCACTTCACAAGAAACAGAGTGGTATTAGGTTTCTTTTCCTTGTTATAATTGATTAGGCATTTAAAACGTAACATACACCAACAATAACTGAATGATAGAGAAAAAACTTTGAAATGTAATGAATGTTAGGATAGCTGTAATGATAGATGTAATTAATATGTGCCTTTTAAAACAGGTAGAAGTCACTAAAGTAGAAGTGTCATAGTCGAGTGGTTTAAGCACTTGACTTGAAATTCGAAGGTCATGGTACACTAATGTCCTTTGGCAAGGCATTAATCTTCATTTGCCACACTCGACCCAGGTGTGGTAAATGGGTACCTGGCAGGAATTAATTCCTTGAAATGCTAGAGTGCTGTAGTGGCAGCTAGGCTAAAGCCGGGGTAATAATTAGTCTAGATAGTCTAGATAGACAGCGCTATATAAATGCCTATTATTATCATTATTATTATTATGTCAAGTCGCCTTCTCTTTATATGTATCCATATTATATGCTGCAATTTCACTTTTTCAATCTTATTCTTCTTTTCTCTCTCTAATTCGATCCTGATTCTGTTGTTTGACTGTTGTCTTTAATAGTCAATATAAGTAGAAGTCCCATTCAGACTTCATCAAGTTCACTTACCCAGAGCAGAGATGACGTTGCCCAAGGTGACAAGTGATTTGTTGATGTTGGCTCCTTCTTTTAACCTGTCCCCTGTGGCACCCGTTGCATTGGCTCGTTCACTGGGATTGACAAGATAAGACAAACCATGAACTTGAATGGTGTTATTGAAAACGAAAGCTTTGCAAAAAGCCTATAACACTTCTTAAAACAAAGGGGAAGATTTAAAATTTGATATTCTGAACTGGTGGTACATTTCATAATAAGATTGTGAATAAATTTGATATTAGAATTAACATACAGTTAACAACTACATACATGTACGACTTGTAAATTTGATATTTTTTGTGTTTTTCGTAATTCTAGGATGATAGGTGGACTGGTTGATTTAGGGCCCCTGTTGAATACTTTTAGATGTAAGCTTTAATACGTCACATTCTCAAGAAACATATATCAGTACAAATCACATTTTCATTTCAGGGGGGGGGGGGCGGCTTTTTACACCATGTGTTCGTTTAGTCCCATATACATCTTTCTGTGTACAGTGTTTGTAACTTTACCAAGACTTGGCCAAATTTCTTATCATTTTGATGATTCCAGAACCTTGCAATACACACAAATTCTTATATGCTAGATGATCAACCTTTTCTGGTCGGTTCCACACCATTTCTTTCACAATGCAATCTCACGACCAGAACTCAACTTCATCTTTAATCCCCGGTATGGTTGAAGACCATGAAGTCCTTTCTAATACTCTCTCTTTTTATACACGGGCAGTTTCTTAGAAAATGTATGATAAAAGGGCAGTTTCTTGTAAGTTACCCACAAAATACTTCTCATAAATTTCAAACAAAATCGTAGACTTGATGTAAGGAAGAAAAGAAGAAACATGAGCATACCTTCCAGCCAAATCCACCAGATTGATTTTACTGACCGTCTCGCTAGGCATATCAGCAATGTACTTGGCCTGCATAGGAAGATGATAGAGACTTAAAATGATGTATAACATTCATGAAAACCATTTCATACTTTGTAGAAGAAAAAAAGAGTGACAAAATTCTTGTCCTAAATAATTGAGAAATTTATTTATTTTTTATTCAGAAAGAAACCAAATTCATATGCATGGACATATACATGTATATCCAACTTCTGTATAGAAGAAACTGGAGGGGGGGGGGGGTACATTGTATGTAAGACGCTCATCTTTAATCATTATTCAATTATCATTGCACTTCAATTTGCCTTTATTTGTTTTGCTCATAACCGTAAGAATGTAAATCTAAATGACTGAAATCCCTAAAAGTAATATTGTGACCCCCCCCCCCCAAAAAAAAAAGGAAGATTTTCTATACACACAAAATGGTAAAATACATAAAAGCACATCTCAGTACATAGTAATTTGTGATATGGTGACCAATAGCCCAAGTATATGCATGAACCATACAATTAATTTAAGTATTTCAATATTACGGAACACCCCCCCCCCCCCCCCCACCATTTTGTTATTTCATATTGTTGCTCTGAAAAAGGCAGCAGATTTAGAAAATAATGATAATAACAATTGTTTATATTTTTCAAGTGACAAGTGATCAGTATAAGTACCTGAGTGAATGTGATGGTGAAGATGGCATGTGATCTACTGCTAGTATCATTCATGTTGGTGGAAGCTGTGGTTCTGTTGAAAAAAATGAGATAGGAAACAAAAAACCCAGAAAAGAATTAACAGATTTATCAAGTTCTGAAGATAAATCTTAAAGTTTATAGATTCATTGTATTAATGATAATTTTTCTTATTATTTAATCATATTTTAGTAATAATTTGCAAGATAAATATAAAATAGATAACTGAGCAATTTATTGCTATTTTGCACTTGACCATGATATAAAATCACTTGATTGTACAGTCAATCTATCAATTACTTAGCTTTATGCATACTCTCAAACAACAGCTACAAAAGTGACTAAAGTCCATTTTACGCTGTACACAAATCTAATGCATGTCTTTATTAATTATTTCATCATCTGTTATGACTAATTGTATTTCAACAGTCAGAATGCAAATTACTGCACATATCATATGTTAGGTAGGGCAATCTAATATTTGCCTGACCTAGCAACAAATAATGTATGCAATTTGAGATAAAATAATTTATAACAGAAGAATGTATTACCTTATCAGGAGGTGAACGTGTACGAACTTGGATAGATATTATTATATGGTCTATTCTAGGTAAAGTACTCCAAAATATTATTCTTCATTAACATTGTATTATCAAAGATGTGAGAACAAAATGTAAGATTTGAAAGGTACATCCTTTAAAGCCCATCTGTACTAGTTTGGCCAGGGGGGATTAGACTACCACGTGAGGTCACTGACAGGTGGCTATCTCATCAACTCTCAATTAAATTTAAGAAAAAGAGGATCATGGGGGACCAACGGGCACCGCTTAGGCATTGTTTTCTCTATAGAGGGAGCAAGTAGCAACAAGTAGTACAGTGGGACTTTAAATAAACTTGGTCTGAAGGTACCTTTGTTCGTTGCCTTTATCCATAAGTGCTTTGACATCATAGTAATCTGACACCAGGTGCTTGGATAAATCTGAAGAGAGAGAGAGAGAAAGCGTGTCTTGCTATGTCTATAAGGGGAAAGGATTCATTTATTTGCGGTACTGGAATCAGGACATTGACACCATAGTAATCTGAAACAGGATGCTTGCTAAATCTGATGAAGAAAAAAAAATTATCAGTTATACACGGCATCACATTCCAAAGAGATCTGTATCAACTTGAAAAAAGAAGGAGTATTTATATATCAGTGATAAGATATTTTTATTGACAAGCAAATACCTAAGGTTGATTGCATGAAGAAGAAATTGGTTTGTGAAATTGGAAACGGGCTATACCAAGTACTGGAGAATATGTGCACTCTATAAGTTCACTCTGAATAACTCTTAGTGACTTTCAAGGAAGGCTCCAAAATGGATAACAATAGCTTTGAATGTTCTCTTACAATTGAGTTAGTATCCACAATTGAGAGGTTTTGGTGACACCATATGTTAGCCTTTGTTAACAACAGGGAAACCGGTATACATGTTGATGGGGAGGGGGGGGGGGGGAGGGGGGGGGGGGGGGGGGGAGGGGGGAGGGCAAGATGAGAGGTTTATAAAGGCATGTGGTCTTTATTCTTACATGTATGTCCATTTCCTTTTTTTCTCGAACATTGCTACAGGGGTAAAGAAAAAGTAATCTTTATATTCGTCATCTTTCTCTACAGGTGGTCATAAGCGGGGTATGGACATTTTTTCAAGGGACCCCACTTTAATATGGGGTCATTCCATGTCAAATCACCCAATGGTTTTAACCCGACCATTTTTGATTTTGATGAAACTTTGTGTACTTGTTGAGTGTGATCTCACAGCATCAAATCCCAAATTTTAGGTCAATTGGGTGAGGGGTTTGGGAGATATGGCCCACCAAATTTTGAGATTTTTTCAAAAATGGGGGTGGCGGGCCTACCTTTGTACCCTTATATTTCGGGACCTAATGGGTCAATCTTCACAAAATTTGTATTGTTGGAAAGGGTATTCAATAAGAATTCCAAATCTGCCGCCATTTTGAAAATTTGTACATGTTGGGGTACTTTGACCTCTTGACCTAAGATTTGACCTTGAAATTGACCTTGTGGATCACGTGACCTTGACAATATTTTTCATGAAATGTAATCTCTGACATGTTCACTAAAACATATAAAAGTTTCAGAGATATAATATTTTTTGTTTAGGAGCAATAAGGATTGAAAATATCCATACTTACAGATATTCACAATAAACCCTATTATAATGTATACAATACATGCAATATGCACAGTACAACATACATCTTCCACATGCTTTTATGTTCTAGGCATATCCATTCTAAATGTCAGCAGTACTTGAATAGAAATAAAATGACAAGTTCATATAGGCCTAAAGGGTTAACAGGATGTATGGCTTTAGGCCTCTGAGTCGGTTCTAGGATAATTACCCCCCTGGAAAATTAACCCCCAGGAACAATTACCCCCCCCCCCCCCGAGGACCAATACACCTAGAGGACAATTACCCCCCAGAAAATTATCTCCTAAGACAATCTGTCCCCCCGAGGACAATTACCCCCCGGATAATTATTACACCTTAGGACAATTACCCCCCCCCCCCTATTCATTAAAGGGGAAGTCCATCCCGATAATAAGTTGGTTTTAATCAAAGCAGATTTTTTTTTCGGGAGGTAATTATCCTTGGGGTAATTTTCCAGGGGGGTAATTGTCCTCGGTCCTCGGTGGGGGGGGGACAGATTGTATTTTTCTGGGGTTAATTGTCTTCCGGGTGTGATAGTCCTCGGGGGTAATTGTCCTCGGGGGGGGGGGGGGGACATTTCCTGGGGGTTAATTTTCCAGGGGGGTAATTATCCTAGAACCGACTCAGAGGCCTAAAGCCATACATCCTGTTAACCCTTTAGGCCTATATGAACTTGTCATTATATTTCTATTCAAGTATTGCTGACATTTAGAATGGATATGACTATAACAAAAAAACATGACTAGATCAAAAAAGCATGTGGAAGATGTATGTTGTACTGTGCATATTGCATGTATTGTATACATTATAATAGGGTTTATTGTGAATATATCTGTAAGTATGGATACTTTCAATCCTTATTGCTCCTAAACAAAAAATATTATATCTCTGAAACTTTTATATGTTTTAGTGAACATGTCAGAGATTACATTTCATGAAAAATATTGTCAAGGTCACGTGATCCACAAGGTCAATTTCAAGGTCAAATCTTAGGTCAAGAGGTCAAAGTACCCCAACATGTACAAATTTTCAAAATGGTGGCAGATTTGGAATTCTTATTGAATACCCTTTCCAACAATACAAATTTTGAGAAAATTGACCCATTAGGTCCCGAGATACAAGGGTTCAAAGGTAGGGCCGCCACCCCCATTTTTGCAAAAATCTCAAAATTTGGTTGGCCGTATCTCCCAAACCCCTCACCCAATTGACCTAAAATTTGATATTTGGTGCTGTGAGATCACACTCAACAAGTACACAAGGTTTCATCAAAATCAAAAATGGTCGGGTTCAGATTTTCAGATTTTTTGGGTGATTTGACATGGAATGACCCTATGGGGCTTCTACACCATCCCTCCCCCCTCACCAACAAACCCCTACTTATGGAAATAAATATAAACAATATTAGGGTATAAAGATGTGGTATATTTGACATTTCTTTTTACCTCTATTCCATCAAAGCGCCCCTAAATTTTCTTTTAAGTTTAAACAAAAGAATGTTCCAGTGTTTTCACAAAGTGCTACCACATGGTGTTACCAAGAGATTCTCTTTGTGAATGTTTGTAAAAGCAATGTTTGGAAAAACTTCCTTTAACTGGTCCAAATATAGAACACAATTGTTTTGTCTTACCAGCTTCAAAATATTTTCCAATGTCACGTGATAACTAATGTTGTATGCACTTGAACCAGTTCAACAAAACAAGTGAAAGTGATCTCTAAGCAACAAGTACTATTTCCTGTATCTTCTGGTACATACCTTTGATACAAGCAAAAACCTGGAGTTATCTGTTCAGAAAAGTTGTGTGGTTTGGTTTGGAAGTACATGACTGCTAAGAAAGCATGTGTAGGCTTGTAAGTAAGCAACCAGGGACTGATGACTTTGAGTCCTCTCTGAGGGACATGGTAAAGGGCACTAGTGCATTGATTTGATTTTAAACTGTGACCTTCCGGTTACGAGACCACTGCTCTACCACTGAGCCATTGCTGAAGACTGAATTTTCACATCATACACTCTGATTCACAAGGAAAGGATTTCAGTGGCACAGAGAATGGAAGATTGTAGGACAACTGCTACATGGACTACAACTCTCTGTACAACACCCCCCCCCCCTCCTCTGACAACTATCCCCTGAACAATTAAGCCTGCAATAACTATCCATGGACACTTACCTCTTTAAGACCCTGGACAAGACCCTGGACAACTGCCTCCAAGAACGACAATCCCATGGACAATTACCCCAATCCGAAGTAGAAGTAGAATCTGTGAGGCTTAATCAATTAGGGAATCGTTTTTTATATGTGGGCATTTCACTACAGAATAATTTCATCAGGAAAGTTGTCCTAGGGATAACTGTCCTACATGGCGTTTTTCGTAGAAGAGTAATTGTCCAGGGATAATTTTTTTGTCTACACACCTTGTACATATGGTCCATCTCTCGGGTGCTCTCTCACTCTGAGGGTGTGTTCCCTGCCGGTCTTCAGTAGATCCCTCACCCGCTCACAGTAGATCTCAAGGTAACTGTTTATGCAACACAGAAAAAGAATGAAAAATTATTAATCAAAAGGAAGAAAACATGTACAAGCTTTTGTAAATAACAACATATCATTGTTCCTGTTTCATCATTGCCTGTGGGAACCAATTGGTTTCTGTATTATTAAGCCTTGGGGATTGAGAGTATTCTGTTGTTTACAGGAGAACATAGAACTTGCCAAGAACACTTTAAGATAGCACAATGTTCTGTATAAAAGAAAAGATTTTTACCTCAAAGGCACATATGACCTATATACAAGCTTTCCTGTCTATGCACAAGCTCCTTTTCCAAGCAATTAGTCTGAAATGTTAATATTTCTTGAGAGCTGCATCTTTTGGACGATTTTCCTGACCTATAGAGGTACTTACATGATATTGACATTTTTGTTTTCTTTCAATTTTTCTTTTGCGGGAGATTTTGAGGTGGAGTCATCACACGTACATGTTCATGTATTAAACCAAATCAACTCTTCCCAGTGTACTCACTACAAAAAATGAGTGTTTTATGGAATAAACATTTGGCATTCATGTTAAACTCTAACGTATAATATTAATTTGAAGCAAATCAACTTATCGAGGCATACACTCTTCATCAATCCTGTTCAGATATAAAACAAGACATTTTGACAAGCTTTCTTGAACTTAAGAAAAGAAATAATCAATTGCAGTTTCACTTTTGGTTGTGCCGTAATATTTCCTTCAAGGAAGTATAAGTATGAATCCATGGGTTTTGCTTCATGTAAACACCGAAAGTGAATATTACGTTCTGAGGATAATATCAAATTGTCTAAAATCGTCTTAGCTGTTGAGTAAGTAATGGAGGGACCCTCAAAACTGAAAGCAAAAACACTTGAGTAAAAGATGATATTGAAACTCATTCATTGCAATGCTTCCAATCAATAGGTAACCTATCAACATGAAGTGTTTGTTTAGACATTTTACACATGCACTTACAAATATACACACCAAGGACTGTATGCATGCAGTTTGAACTTTCAGTCACAGATACCAGGTCAAATTCAAGAACATAAAGCGAGTGGCAGATTCAGGATTGGGGTTTTGGATTTTGGATTGGGGAGGGGGAGGAGGGGGCACAATTTGAAAATTGAATAAAAAATGTAAAAGAGGGATGCAAGATTTTGAGGGGCAAAGTGTTCTTAATATGGTATGCTACATGGGCTTTTGAAGGAATTTAAGGGGGGCAAGGGCTAGTGTAACCTCCATACATCCGCGACTGACTGATAAAACTAGCAGTTGCCTTTTACGTTTCTGCCCACATTTCTCCACATACATGTACATTGACCTTACATACACGTGTCAAGATGTACATAAAACCCTTGATAAGTATATGTAGCTGTACTGTTGTTAGTATTATGTATTCAGCCAATGGTTTCTGAGTCAGATGGTGCAATGCAATGATGTTGTTAGCAGGGTAGACAAGCGAGTCTGTGGTTTACTGTGATTAATCGTGGTTTCAAAACCACAGCCCCTGTAGCTTTTTTTTTTAACATGTGACAAGCAAAATGCTATCAAATATCACTGGTAGTATGTATATACTTCATGGAAGGCTGATAACATGAAGGTTAATCACACAGTGGTATGATTATGGTAAACACGTGCACATGTAAGTACTCCTGCATAAACCCTGGATGTAAGTTATTCAAAATGCACCTTGACAATATACCTGTTTCTAAACAATAATGGTACCAGCTTTAAATAGGGGGAATCTTGAGGACTTTCAACAACTTTTGAGATCTCAAGAAGTGAATATGACAAAATTCATCATTGCGGTGAAAGTGTCTAGTGCCCAAGATTTTTTTTAATAATTTTAATTAATTACATCCATTTTGGCTGCAAAGTGATGACTTATAATCCATTCCTTTAAAGATACTATGTCCCTTTTGCAGCCAACCTCAAATTCTGTAGAACTTTGCAGGAATTATGAATATGTCATGTATGTGCTATCTGTGAAATTTAAACGTTAGCAGTGTCCTAATATTCAAATTATGCAAGGAAATCCGTTTACTTGCTAGACTTCACTGTCAGACACTATTGACTGACTGGCTTTTTTTCTTCTTCGGTAATAACATACATAAAAGGAGCTGTAAAGGGTCCATAGCATTTGTCTACATCAATAACCCACTTCTTGTAATGGCCAAAATTAAACTGATTGAATCTTTGCGCAGCATAAAACGTACAACCATTCGGTACAATGGTCTGAAAATCAAGACTATTACTTATTGGCTCTATAGCTCCTAAGTCGATTTGACAACTACAGTAATAGTCGTTATTTTCCCACCTAAAGACATTTTCAAGCTCCCTTTTTTTTTTAGGGAAGTTCTAAATTAGTATTATCTTTCAAATGCCGTTGGAATTTAACCTTTTCATTTTTTGGGCCTGCAAATGGGACATAGTACCTTTAAAGACATTTCCTGGAACAAGGTTTTCCTCACTGCTGAACTCTGACATTTGACCTGTGTTATTCTTACCTGACCTCCGTCCTGTACGACACATCGTCAGAATCAGTCCTGATCCTGGCAAACAGCCCCTGCAACCACACAAGGAAGATCACTTGGTTTAGTGTCACAAATTAAAGTGCCATGCACAATTGAAAAAAAATGGCAATTTTAGCACCAATTCATCACATCCATAAAACAAAAAGTGAGTAAGAAATCATCAATTGGAACTGACTTCCTTTCCTGTCAATTTTTATTTATCAGTATATTTAACTATGGAAGCTAGGGGAATGGAAAGAGATTAAAGCTTACACAGATAGTAAATCATATTTCCTGAATGTAATACAAAAAAAAATGAATTTGAAATGAAATATTATGCATGGGACTGTAAATGTATAAAGGGATGTTACACACAAAAATGTTCTTGTCTTTTTTGTTTAGACCCGACTTCACTAGAGCCCTTATCTGCCATAACAAAATGACAGCCTTTGCCATCACTTTCTATTTTTCACCTTTCTCTTTAATATATGTAATTGTTGATTATTACACACTAACTTATATCCTGCAAAAGGAGTGAAACTGAAACGAGTTTTCTTTACCTCACATATCCTGGGTATGAGACCTTCTCCATCCTGTTGGCATATAGAAGAAAATATGAGAATCTTGATTAAGCAAAGATAGCTTTATATAAATCAGTGTAAATAAACTCTTTTAGTATGGAACTGTTTACTATTAATGTACTTCAATTTATGCATGTTTCTCTCCCAAACCCTTGGTTACCAACCATTTGGTTCACCCCTATGGATAATGGATAAATTTAGTTTGCATACAATATTTGTTGTTATATACCTCATTTTAAGATTCTTTACTAATCCTGTCTTCTGATTGGTTGAAAATGCAGTCATGTTCTTAACCATGCCCGCTAATTGAAATTCATAGTCATTTTTCCCGGCTCTACCGGTTTATATCCATTTTTCATAGCACTTTTTCCATGGCTGTGAAACGTGACGTCATTTTGCTGCGATCCCCATTTTGGTTTACGTGTTACCGTATAAGTTTCTTTTGTGCGATGACCGATGCGGAATACCGTTAACGGTGTTTGAGTGCAATTCGATTTTGGTCGCTGCATTCAGGCGACGAATCTACCAATCCACGCTGCGCAGACGACCGATCGCCATTTTGTGTACTAGTCTCGATCGCAAAATACTGGGGTTTTTTGTTTCCAATTTTTTGTCAATAAAGAGGCAAAATGGAGGACACAGCTATGCCAAGATTTCAACTTATTCGTGTAAACGTGTTTGGTATTCCCTGTTCTACTGGAGCACAGCTTGTTGGATTTCATACGGTACACAAGTTATTGTTGGTGTTAATATTCATGACTTCAAAGAGATGGAAACCTAAATGGGTGAGTCAACATTTTCCTTTTTTTCGGTATAAAAAATATATATTGACTGCTTTTAATATTCGAGGCATAGTTGTTTCTATAGGGTCTCGGGAAACTCACAACCTGCTATGACCCCGCGGCGCAAGCGCCTTGGGGTCATAGCAGGTTGTGAGTTTCCCTTGGCCCTATAGAAACCACTATGCCTCTCAAAGCAGTCAATATATCCTTACTATGTCAGGAAAGAAGCTTCTGGCAAGCATGTTTTTTTTTCAAGACGTTATAAAGAACAAAACAAAAAAATGGTAAATTGGTATTCACTGATTTTTCTTTGTCTTTGCCGAGTAAATAATAATGATAAAAATAATAATAACAATGATACATGTACATGACAATGTACGATATTTGAAATAAAAAAGATATATTGCTACATTAAATGTTTTCAATGGACACCTGTGATATTTACTTGAATAAAAATATATGTCATTAATGTTAGAACATGTTTTATATGCAACTAAATTCTATCACACAGCATAGCTTTGATAAGAGACCAGTTCATATTTTCATGTACAGTCACATGGTACAAATAAAGCTACAGTTTCCACTGATCTGTTAAATATCGAAAGGTCCCAATATACGCATTTAGAACTGACATAAGCTTTTGTTTCCCCTTTTGAAAAGAATATTCCATATGTGTATCATAGAATCTCAAGTCCCTGTGTTTTTTAAATCTGATTTTGTACAAATGACCTTTATCTGCTCATGCATCCATATTCCATATTGTAAGAAATGGCTTTAATATATGATTGATACGTGTACAAGCATGGACGTACACCCCGATGCACATGTTTACATGTTTATTTGCCAAATGAACTCAATTTACCCAGTGACTCACAAGGGAGGGTTGATCCAACATCCACTTGCACTCTTACCATTTTTCATCTTCGGTCGGCCAACTTAATGAGGATGGTACAGCAATTTGCTGATACCATTAATCTTAATTCATCATAAGGATGAGGGGTATTTTGGAATTCTTGAGTCAGCCCAGCCCAGAGCCCAGGCCAGCATTGAAGGTAGAAATGACGTAGTGTACGTATATAGAAGTATCTCGGTATGATTCATACAGTATGAAATTAATGGAAATAAAATTACTTTATCATATACAAGCTGGCTTCAGGGTCTACTATTATATTTTGCAATTTTTGCTTCTGAAGTTCTGATGTCTCTGTTATGACTTTTTCTCAACATACTGTAGCCAGTACATAAATTTGAAGGAAAAGAGTGACAAATATATTTGTATTGTGTTTCTCTTTCTCTAATCCATAACATTTATATTACTAGCTTGCATATAAGGCTCTAAATTATGGATAATTGGTGGGTGTTTTTTTTAAATCAAGATACAAGTGGAGACCTTATTCTCTCCAAGAACCTACATGTTTCCTATTTAAAAAGTTTCCTAAAATGAATCACAGTGAAAACATATATGTCTGTACAAACAGTAGCTCAAGTATTATTGTGAAGACTCTTCCACACAAAAAAAGATTTGTATTACAAATATGGTAGCTATGAATACACTGGTTCCAGTGTACTTTTTTTATTCTTTCGATCTTTCACATTTTCATGTCTATCCATTAAGAAAGCTAAAGTCTGCATAGATACAACTTAATATAACCTACATTAAAGATAACAATTTCCCTTTAATCATTACTCTTAGGTAAGAAAAATAAATAATGTCAAGCAATGTTACAGCGTAAAGCCTGCCAAATTAGACAATTAGGTCCTAAATTTAAGCCTTCATCATTTACACATAGGTATTCATATCAATCAAAGTACAATTGCTTGTAAAGTCCAGTTATACTGTAATCTTGACAACATGATTGTGCTAGTAGCCAGATGTAATGACAACTACATGTATATTGACACATTTATACAGCCACCTAATGGTCTGAATAACCTGCTTATCTTTACTATTATATCTTTAGATGATCAGACATCTTGGGCTAATAACCACTGGAATTGGAGTCCTAAACAAATAAAATGTGACAGTGTTGATACAGAACACATAGATCACAAAAGACTTCAGTAAAGATTGGTCTATGTACAAGGTTAATTCTGGTCTAGATATACATGTATGTCATAGTCTTTAATCTATAGATATAACAGGCTGCAGAGGCAAATCTACTTGTTCAAAAATTACGTAGAGAACAAGCATGGCAATTCAGAAAATGTGGACACACATGCTTATGTTTAATTACTTAAATGTTAAAACGACTCATAACCAAACAGAATAATATATGAAATATAATTTATATATATTTATATTCTCACAACCAATATCGATTCCCCTTTCTATTATTACAAGGTGTTGATAATTTTTCTTTAAATTTCCAACAATATATTTTGTTTATACCATCTTAGTTGAAATCTAAGTCAATTGATGAAAAATTCAATTTCTTGTCAACCATATCAACATGTCAAATATTCATGCATGATTTACCTTTAAATATAAAGAAACTGGCCTACAGTCTATGTGGTAATATGCATAAAATAGATTTAACCAAAGCTATTAACAAATGTATAAGGAATTCCTTTCATTTTGTACGTTTCAAATTTTAAATAGTACTTGTGAAGTAAGATATAAATACAAATGAGAAAAGCTAGATGAGCTCGCTTCTAAGCAAACTATTTCTTTGTCCGTCATGGTCATCCGAGACTGCACAGTCTTCACACAGCCAGAAAATATCAACAACACACAATGGGAAATGAGAAGTTTGTTGCCTCACGTTTGCACCCAGATACATGTATGTACAAATATAGAACCAGCGTTTTGCAATAGGCAACCTGGATTCCTCGTTAATCAATACAGCTGTAGTTTAGGTCAATCTCGGAAAGCGTGTTTGCGTTCGTTGGTAAGAATCACACATTAGTTTATATTCTTTATCTGCTTGATGTCTGGGAGTATCTCATGAGGAAAACATATGGTGGTATTCTGCCATTTTAGTCCTACATTATGAGTCATAACTCTGAGAGAAAGCAGTCAGTAGATTTTATGATTTTATTTGCCGGAGGTCCCAAAATGTAAATGTTGAGGATTGGAGATCCCCAACAAGTTCTGATCAAACTGGCTAAGGGGAAGGCCACCCTGAAACTGAGTTAATTTGAACAAATGTATAGAAAAAGCAGAAAAATTGATAATTAAAAAGTTTGAGAGAAATTGGATGAAGAATAACCAAATAAGGAAGATCCCTCCCCAATTTCACATTATTATATCCTTTGCAAAGAACAATGAACTCTCCACTACTATTTTTATTTTAAATATCTAAACTCATGAGTTCTGACCCCAAAAAAGAGTACATACAGTATGTACATACAGGTATACCACATACCAGGGAAATGATAAAGGCAAACTTCACATAATTTGGGAACAGATTTGATTTTTATTTTACTCCACAGAACAATGGAAATTATAAATTATTATCTGCTGCTATGTCTGGCAAGTTTTGGGGCAAATGATAACAAATTTTCCATTATCAGATTAAAGAAAAAAAATTGCCTCTCATTTTTCTCACTTTATTGATATCAATTTGATATCAAGATGGATTCCAACTGTAGAGGGGTAGACATTGAATGGGAACTCTTTCTCTGTTATATTCTGTATCCCTGGCCCAGAGCTGCCCTCTTAAAGAAGTCATTCTTCTCACCATGTAATATGTTTCCACCTTACTTCATTTTTGTCATTTTAACCACATAAGCAACCACCAAGTGGAGAGTCTATCCTCCAGTTCATTATGGGGTCCCTTCATTACCAGTAATGTACTTAGCCCAAATAGGTCGCCTACTTTCAGTAATTACAACATTGTAATACATGAACTGGAACTAATTTAGAGGCGAAATTTGTCGGGGAGTGGGTCACTAACTGATGAATCATATAGTCATGGGAGTATCTTATGTGATGAATAATTCATCATTTTTTCCCCCTAAATTACTAATACCCAATTCACAGTGGGCATTCGACCCCTAGCCAAACTTGAGTCAATTCAGAGCTGATAGAAGACACACTGAACAGGCGCTCTATCTTTGTTCACATTTCCTGCATTCATTCTACATGCATGCATTTTGTACCACACTGTCTAGGGTAATTACAAAGTGTAGTGGCAGAACAAATCGCATAAGTCATAATTTGTTGTGATATTGATCAATTAAAATTGGTTATTAGACATTTTTATTTATCATTTTGCCTAGTCAAGGTTGTACATGTATTTAAACCAGTTTCATGCACTCGTGAGGTGGTTTCATCTCCATTCAACAAAATTATTCTTTCCCACAATTAATCATTTCGCTAATAGCTACAGTCTTATCTTTCACAAGGCAGTGTAAATGCATTTTAAATACCTCAACATATTATTGCTATTGTTGTTTCAACACCTACCCCCCCCCCCTCCCCCCCCCCCCCAAAAAAAAAGTCTAACTTACTGGTACCCCCATCATGGTGAAAGATTTGCCAGATCCAGTCTGTCCATAGGCAAAGATACAGGCATTGTAGCCTTCAAAGGCAGAGTCTAAGACATCGGAACCCAGATCAGAATACACCTAGAACCAACCAAGATAAATGATGGAAGTATAAACAAACATGATATGAATCAACAAAGGCACATATGAAGGTTTATTCACCTAATAAAAAAACAATCTTGATGAATACATTAATAATAATAATAATAACAACGTTACTTATAAAGCGCTTACCACCGAAGTCTCTAAGCGCTATACACACAAAATAGACTGATATACAATTACATCTTATACAAAACTAAAAATGCAAATAAACCTACAAATTACAATACATATGGAATACACATCAAAGTGAACAGAGTTAATTAATCATCGAACGCAATTTTGAATAAATGTGTCTTATTATGTGCTTTGGAAGGTACCTTTGATTTTATTCTGCTCCAACAAGGAAGATTGAATTTTGAAAGTCACCATGTACATGTACTGTACCAACACCATGAGACGTGCTTCACATACTGTATACATAATTTATACAAATAATATATTTTTAATACTTTAGAGAAGAAAAAGAGTATGGGTTCAATTTAACACAAAGAAAATGAAACTCTTTGTTTAGATTTACTGTTAATTACATTGTTGTTAATTAAATTGTTGGCAATTTTGAAAATTTACCTAAAAACAAATGAATAGTGGGGCATAGGGAAAGTTAATTTTGAAATATACGTACTGTATGTTAATTTATTCAAATAGTATATTTGTCATAATTTAGGGAGGAAAAAGGGTATGGGTTCAACTTAACACAAAGAAAATGAAGATATTTGTTTAGATTTACTGTTAATTACATTGTTGTTAATTAAATTGTTGGCAATTTTGAAAATTTACCTAAAAACAAATGAATAGTGGGGCATAGGGAAAGTTAATTTTGAAATATACGTACTGTATGTTAATTTATTCAAATAGTATATTTGTCATAATTTAGGGAGGAAAAAGGGTATGGGTTCAATTTAACACAAAGAAAATGAAAATATTTGTTTAGATTTACTGTTAATTACATTGTTGTTAATTAAATTGTTGGCAATTTTGAAAATTTACCTAAAAACAAATGAATAGTGGGGCATAGGGAAAGTTAATTTTGAAATATACGTACTGTATGTTAATTTATTCAAATAGTATATTTGTCATAATTTAGGGAGGAAAAAGGGTATGGGTTCAACTTAACACAAAGAAAATGAAGATATTTGTTTAGATTTACTGTTAATTACATTGTTGTTAATTAATTGTTGGCAATTTGGGCAATTTACCTTTAAAAAAAATGAATTTGCTGGGGCATAGGGAAAGTTAATTTTGAAATATTAAAGTTAATATGAATCTGCTTAACTTCCCTATTTTTGTAATGACACATTCAAAGTAATCCCACATATTGTGGTTACAATATACACAAATATTTGGTAAAATTTCAATGAACCACATGTACACTGTACTTGTAAAGGACAGATTTTCATGGCACTGATTCTATTCATTACCTATCTCTACATTCCCTACAAATCAATTTAAACTCAACACCTCCACTAAGACAACTGATGTGAGTGAGTGGGTTGGATGAATCACGCTCGACAGAAAAAGAATTCTGTGTCAATCGTCGTCGTGTGACGTATCATGCGACTGATTTTATGTTAAATTACGGTAGCCTTGAATAGGGCAAGAACACAATGCAACCAGAACTGTTGCATATTTTAAATGCTGTCGAGAGCTGCCGAGACCAGTCGTCTCGGTCATGTATGGTAGACTAAATCAATGTAAACAATGTATTATTTCAGGAGAGAAATCTGTGTCATGGTAGACAAAGTAATATGAAAAGTTTTTATTTACATTTGCATTTCATCATTAAGCTTGAAAAAGCAACTGTATTTACACTTTTAAGTCCAAAAAAACAATTACCACTGGAATTTATTAGATTATCTTCCACATTCCCCCCACTCATTTCCAATGACCTATTTAATTCACCTTTTAATTGACAAGCATCTCCATGAATGGATTTCACCTCACACCATTGACAAACTGCTGCTATGACAGGCAATTGGTTGGGCATGAATAACCTAATATTTTATTCTACCAAAAAGTTGTATAAGTGGTGGTGCCACAAGAGGATTGAGGTTGGGTGACAGGGATTACTATTTTGTTGTATCCCATTTGTAAATCCAAGATTTGTACATTTAAGCTTTGTGGGTTATCATGGAAAACATCATTCTTTATCCAATCTTAAATGTCAATAACTTTGTTGAAACTTGCTACATGTAAATTGTTTCATCAAACATTTATAATAAACCATAATTAACTACCCGAGAAGCTTTCAATTTTTTCTTTTTTGGGGGTGAAAATGTTAACCAAGAACTTTAAAGTGAGCAAGTAAATTGCAAATGAATAATTCATAGATTCCTTGCTGATTGTACTGCTTGGGTGTAAGTCAACACAAGGAAGGCCATTTTCTCCATCTCGCTTTTATAAGCATAACATGTACTGAATACTGTAATGATAATAAACACATCTTAGAATAACATGAAAATACCATTGTATGATGTACATGTATGTAAGGGCATGTTTGGGTGCAATTTGATATTTTGTATGAAAATATTTCTGTCTGTGACATGCTATGTAGCAATGATTAGGATTCATCCAGACATGTAGAAAAGGAAAATTTCTGGGAAAAACTGAACAAAATTGAAACCATGACTAGCTGGCCATCCTTGCACTAAAATTATGTACAGTAGGCCATTGAATGAAAGTTCAGTAACATTTTAAAACTTACTCTGTACTAAATTCCATTAGACAATTTTTTCACCAATCAGATTTTCTATTCACAGAGGTGCTGTGGAATTTTCTACAGGGCATATGCGCATTAAAAGAAGATTTATATTACATCAACTAGTTATTTTAAAATTTATGCATATATACCTCCCACTAGTCTGGCTTTAAGGGCATATTACATGTACATGTATCTGCTGAGAACCAAAAAACATTAACAAATGACAATTTAAACAAAAGGTCATATGTTTCTGACTCTAAGCAGAAGATATACATGTATATGCAAAAGATAACAGGAAAGAACTGAAATAAATGTATGACATGTTTTTACACTTGCTGGTTGAGGTGATGAGAAAGTGTAACACATGCATTTCCATTAACCAATTGTGTATGGGATCTGCATGCTCCCTGTATTTAACCTTATGGGAATGAGAGAATTCAGTAGTCAAAGGGTTTATACACATTGTAAAGACATCTTTTCAAATACTCACCTCTTCTTGAGATGCAAAATGGGGATCTCCCTTCTGGACTGACCAGTAGGAGTAGTCATATGTGAAGGTCTTGATTCTTTCCCTTCCTTTCACCCCTGATTCTCCTTGTGAAGCTGGGATCTGAAAGAAAAGAATTAAAGGATTAATAGTTTATATTTCATGATCAAATAATTACACTCAATGTATTTAAAGTCTGTACATGGGAAAATGCAAATCATAACTCTAAATCATAAGTGTTTAAAACTTGACTGGAAATGCAGAGGTTGTGTTGCGTATCTGAACAGAAGAGCAGACAGTATAAATGTTCTTTGGCAAGACATGCCTCTAGCTTTGCCACCCTGTACCCGGGAGAGAAATGGAAACATGGTATTATATGCTGCAAGATGTAAAATGGGGATCTCCTTTCCTGACTGACCAGTAAGAGAAGTCATATGTGAAGGTCTTGATTCTTTGATTGTCAAAAGAAACTCTTTATATCTTTGACTAACTTTATAAACCGATTCTGATCAACAGCCCAAACCCGTGCTTCAGGTTAACATTTTAGTAGAATACAGGCCATTGTGTCTACATGCTTTCAAGTATTATGCTTGTTACAGTTGAGGGGATGATCGAAATGTTCATATAAATTAACATACCAGATAAAAGTACATGGTATTACAAATTCTTGTATAAAAAAGAAATGTAACATGTTAGAAAGCTCCAAAATGAGAGAGCTTTCAGAATGAAAAAAGTAGACTATCAAAGAAGGCATACACTATCACATACAATGTATATCTTTAATACAACATGTTTCAGATCAATGCAGAATAATTAATGTGGGAGGATAAAAAGGGATATATTTGTTGTATAATACATTTAAAATTTGTCAATGGAATAAAGACAGACAGACAGCTAGACCGACAGACTCTATGTACACACAGGCAGGCAGGAAAGCAGAGACACTGATAAACAAAGCAAGGAAGACAGAACTATTGATATACAGCCTAAAAGTAGGTGTACAATGTACATGCTTATAGCTGGGTAAACAGACAATATTTGAAATACGCATTGTTATTGCAGATGATTAAAAAGAAACGATAACATTGTAAAAGATAGCACTTACAGAGAATTTGTTATCCCCATTTAATTCAAACTTTAGTAAAAACAATTTTGATTCAATGTATGGGAACTGATGCTAGTGAAAACTAATGAAATGATAACAGTTTTAACAAATATAAAAACTAAATTTCAGTACCTGCTATACAGAAGGTTTAAAACTTAATGCTTTACGAAGAGCACAGAAACTTTGTCTGGGGTTAACACATCGGTGGGAGGATATGGTGGACTTTGGTCTGGTACATGTAGTAGCCTAGCAGGGAAGTTATCGCAATTGCTATTACTTCCCTTTGACCGACTCCACCAGTTCACAACAAATGGTTTTCTAGTAACTGATAAAGTGATGAGTTTGCAAGGTTTTGTTTTAAGCCCACTATGGTAAAGGTACATGAATACTGATACCTTTAGTATACACTGGTAGACTGCATTTTTAACCATGGGCAGGTGAGAGATTTCTAAACATCTAAATAAATTAGATATTTTGCTCCTAAAAGTGGCACCAATTATTTTTGTATTGTCCGCTCTTTAAAGTTAAAAAAATTAACATGTAAATTAATTAAACGAATGTGAATGATTTATTCATTTCAATCAATGAAAATGTATTATCATTATTATTAAAATGACTGATTTGTACACAAAAATAGTGATTATAAATATTATTTCATATTGCCAATTTAGAGACTTCAATGATTAGTTTCTATTCAATCGCTCTAAATTATTTTTCTACAAAAGAAATGGACTCAAATGTTCAATCGGTCTATTTGTGTTTGAATGTTAAAGAAAGGCTCTTTCAAAACAAAATGCTCATCTATACCCTAAACCTTAAATCCCATTTCAAATATAATCTTAACCCTACACACATGTAATGTATATCATTGAAAAAATAAAGCCTGGAGCAAATATCAGGTCAGAATGAATCTAAACATACAGGCACTCACATGTTTACATCTATCAAAACCTTTACAAACAAATCATCCAAATCAAAACTCTAAGACAAGTGAGAACCTTTTGTTTGAAAAATTTGAAAGGAAAATACATGTAGGACAGTTGAGTATTCCCTTTAAAGACCCAAAAGAGCCTAGAGAGTAATGATTAAGGGATGAGGGAAGGCGATTAAACGCCTGCTGACGATGATGGTAATTAAGTTACAGAGTAACGCGAGTGACATTATTCTAATGATGGTCAGGCTGGCATTACATGGGACTATTCCGACAATTGAATAAAAAAGATTGGAATCAATAAATTCTAACATCATTTTTTATAGGAAGTTCATTCAAAAATGAAATACAAGAATCATATGCAACATTTATTTCCTCTGTTCCTCTAGCCAACACAAAAGAAACTGTAAATAAAGTCAACATTTTCATTCACTAGAAATATAAACCAATAGTGAATTTTTAAATAAAAGCTGAATTTCATTACTAAGATTGCTAAGAGCCAGAAGGGCATTCATCTTCACTGATAGAACTACATAGTGTTATTAAAGGTAATACAAAGTTTTGGTATGGGGTCATGAATCTGGTTCAAATTAACATATTGGAAGTACATATATGCGACAACATTTTTTCTAGTGCTTATACTGTAATACATTCACAGGGCATCCAAATATATCAACATTTTAAAGAATGGCTATATACATGTACATCCAATTTTCAAATTTCCCAAAACTTGCAGTACTTTTAATGCTCTTCTGGCTCTTTGCAAATGATATACATGTATTGTACACAAGAACTCCAGATCCAAGCCATTCATTCGACTACATACAGACACATGATTTCATCTTGAAATGCGAGTTTAAGGAAGGAAGGAAGGATGTCTGGAGCTATCACAGTAATTCACCGTGATCTGTCACCGATATCCAGCAAGGAAGTACTTCTCCACCCTCTGAAGCCACCATAGATCCTCAATGGGATCAAGCTACATATCCCTGGTCGGGCTGCAGGCTCAGATACCATACATTTCAGAGCAGTTTGTGTGGTTCCACTTCTTCTTAAGGGGGATATGGCAAGCATTGCAGTGAGACAGAAAATATCAGGAGGTATACTGCAGAAATTTACCATTTTAACTTGATATCTTCTACAAATTTTTCTATGGGACTACATGTATGTACACACAACAACTTTATTTAATTTCCCCCTTCTTCCTGGGGTCCAGAGCAAAGGGGGGGGGGGGTTGTGTTCCTCACGCATGTGATTACATTTTAACATTTTGGGGGCTCACATGTGCCAGACCCCTATTAATGTTAAGCCTACATGTACAGTGTATGCATGCACAGGATGAAACTTACAATCCCTTTATTATTATTTTTTGGTAATAAATTGTTTTTCTCTTCTCAACTTTAATAAGTACCTGTCGTTATGATCATATTGCAGAAATTCTATCAGGGTGATTAAGATAACAAGGGAAGTCGACCCTGATATGGAATTGGTTTTAATAGGCAGTAAAATTACATAAATGTACCAGCGATAGTTTGGGAAAATCCAATAATGAATTGTTAAAAGTTCAAATCGAACAACATTAAAATTGCAACTCTAAAATTTACTTTGCAAGCATGTACAGGGTGAACAGTACCTGTTTTTTTTCACTACCAGTTAATGTTTCAGAAATTCCTAATGTTCCTGTTAATTAAGGAATATCATCTATTTCATGCAAGGGTTGTATAAAAACACAAGCCCAATAATATATGGGGGACAGTTATTAATACATTTTCTTTTGAAATAATGGATATTTATCGAACTCTTTGAACAGATCAAATGGGAGCTAGAGGTACAAGGTTTGCTCAAATGGAGATATCAATTTGTGTTTGATTGATAGAAATTATAATAACCCATAAAACATCTTATCCTTCTTTTATGGAAGTACTATCATTCAATGTATGTGTTACAACATGAAGGTACATGCACAGTTCCTGTTTTTAGTGTCATCCCATTTCCAAGCCTTGGGTGAAAGGATAGGAAATGATGACATTGGGTCTCTGTCAGTAATAAGCTGATATTATATCTAGCATTGTGATGTCACTGCATGCATCATAAGGGGTGATAAGTGCATGGTGTGGGGTACATTTCCTGCTATGATAATCAGACTGTCAGACACTGCTACGATTGTACATTCAAAGTATTGTACTTGAGTTCTCGAAAAATATGTTTCTTCTTTCATACTTCCAAGTACAGTGTACATGTGTAGGCAATGAATTTACTTTCACTTTTCACAGTAGTTGACACCCAGAACAACTAGAAAATATTGAAAGGACCAGATAATTCAGATGCTTATTAATCATATCATGAAAATAATAATACTACCCAAACCATGATCAAATTCACTCTACTAAATGTATTCCATTGTATTCCGTTATCATCTATGGTATGCTCTTTACTTTCTGTTTTGAGGTTTGTTAAGATTATGTTGGTTTATCAGTACTACCACTTTCTCTTTCATTACATCATGGAAGATAGGTCTTTAGCAAGCTCATAAGCTTAGCTTTTGAAAATATGAGCCATTTATAAACTCAAATACTAATGGCCAAACTGTTTACTGCTTAATTGGTGTAAGTCAATGCCAGCCACATTATTTCAGACTGTTATGTCTTGTCTTTCTTTATCCTCTCAAATGTTACTTGAAGTAATATTTTACTTGCTGTAAAAATGCAACTCCACCATATACATGTACATGTAGATACTACATGTACATGTAGGCAGGAAAAGAGCCAGAGACTCTACGATTTCCAATCTCATGATCTCACTACTTACACCATAGACGTAATATGCTTACACCTATCAAAGGACTATAAAAACTTAGATCCTTATCTAATATCACAGGCATATGACAGACCAATAACAATAACACATGGTAGAGATAGTTGTGCTAATATCCTCTGTCCACGAAACACAAATCTACCATATGCGTATATGTATGGTCTTTCATTATGTCCTGAATAAGGTCAGCTCACAGAGGTTATATGTACAATGGCATGGTCATCAATGGACAGCCTCGGTCAATACAAACCTAAGGAAGAATTCAAGCCAATTAAATTCTGCACAAACACAGGGATGAATTTCACCTGGACTACCGGTACATGTATGGTGTGTATCTAGAGGTCATTAGAAAATTATAGTCAATTATAATCCTCGACAAACAACGAATGAATATGATCTGAAGTGTGCAAACAGATCATTATTTTTTAATTGATCACAATTCCTGCATACACTTACAAAAGTATTCTTTTTTCAAGACCCAAGAGCTAGAGAGAGAGAGAGAGAGAGAGAGAGAGAGAGGTTTTCCCCACATGACAACAATAAATACATCTAACACTATTTATGAATGTGCATTTCTTTGATATCATGTTGTCAACTGTTTGTTGTCGAACATTTACATCTGATCATACTGTCACTATAAGGGTTACAAATAGGGGAAAGGGGCCCGAGGGGGTACCAGGTCATTATTTTTATAGGAAAAACAACATCTTATGCATATCTGCATAGATTTAATGCCCTTCTGGCTCTTAACAGCTAGAGTATGCATTCATCAAGTGAGGGAATGCGTCACAGGCTAGAAGGTTGGCTTTGGTCAGGAAACCACTTGCACTTTTATGTAACCCGAATACCACAGAGACATGCCATGGCTTCATGAAGAAACATGCTAAGAACTTGGCACAGAATATCAGCAATACCGGATGCATGGATAAATGATGGATCCTCCATTTTTAATATCTGTGCTCAGTGCTTAGTATTCTGCAACTCAGTTTAAAAAAATACTTTCTGTGTTATGGGATTTGTTTCATAGAAAGTGTGCTTTTCTCAGAAAAGTTGTAAAATATTTGAATGTGTCTTTTTTCTTCTGCCAGAGCTCTTTAATTGCTCACCACTCTCGACCATTTTTTTTCACTGCGGCAACTATATGTAGTGTATTTCGCAGTCACAGCTGGAAAAGTTCCTGGCAGACGTACAAAATAAGCGTTCAAAAGATGAATGACTACATTTGCTATCTTAATAGTCCATCTCTCTCCTCGATCATGGATTTAGTGACATCATAATTGTTCATGATGTTCAACTTGTATGTAGACTGTATAATATACTGTCTTATATTTGTGTCACAGCAACAACTGCAATGCAACAATATAGGCCTACAAACAATGTATATTCTGTACATGTACACAGTATGTCTTTAAATAATGTATGTAAAATTTGTAAAAGTATAGGTAGGTCAATGTAACCTTATACTAAGTTCAGGCCCGTAAATCATTACACCTACTGACTATTATGTAATATAACAACTTGTTCAAGTACATGTAGGTCATAAACTGCAACCTGATAATACATCACAAAAGACAAAGCTTTAATAAGCCATCCCTAATCTTGTGGCTATGCATGCGCTATAGAAGCCTTCTGTGTTTTCGCTACTAACTGTGCACAGCTTCTGACCTCTGAAGCCAGCAGACAAAAGACTGGATTATACCCTAAAATGGGGTTTGGTAGCTCAAGTTCAAACTCTTCATCCATGACCTCTGGCTTCAAGTATGACAGACAAAGACATCTTTTTCATTCTGTCTCCTGGCAGAAAGTAATATCCAGCCCATCCCTCGTGCAAAAATGTGTGTTTTCAATTTTCTCTGTCCAATGGTGATGCTAATAGAGAGGAACTCATTTGCTATCAAAGGGCACGTTCATGCTTGATTTTGACGACCAGAATCAGGCATCTGTTACGTGTTTAGTTTAAAACACGATTGCGTTCATGCTCACTATTGTAGAATCACCGAAAAACGGCGATCACAAACGCCGATCGTAAACTCACAAAAAGATGCGTTTACAATTGTAAACGCGTTTAAATGGGGTCAACGCACTGACCTCTAGTGGGTCTACGTAGCATGCACAGTGAAGGTCACACAAGGCCACACAAGGAGAATTGCCTGGATGAGCCAGAGAAGTAAGCATGAACAGCTACACCGTGGAACTGCGATCACGATGAGCGTTTACGATGAGCGTTTCAGATCGCTCATTCTACCTTCAAAATCAAGCATGAACGCGCCCAAAATCAAGCCTGGGTAAATTCTTGGATGCAAGATCCCAGTCTCCATTTAATGAGTTTTGCATATATTGGCAGGAAAACAAGATTTCATTAATTTTACATACAGAAACAGGATTTAAAAAAATTACATTCTTCAACAACTGGTTTCCCTAGTAATTAGAATGTTATGAATACAAACAATTCCATTGTAGGTTTCTTATTGCTGAAAACATTGTACACTTTTTAAAGGGAAATGCTTATATTAGGGTGTGGGCTATGTATGTGGGCTTCTGCAAATACAAAATGAACAACATTATCACACATATAGTGATGCAATTTGTTTGCTAAACAAATATCAAATATTTCTATTTATCTTTTATTTTCTTACACCAAATTACTATTAGCACTCCACATTGCAATAGCATCATATTAATGACCACCATTGATACACACATGTAATTGAATCAAATAGTTTGAATAGTTTGCATTGTGACATAGTGAAGGAGAAATCAATGGGGGTGACTGTTATTACTGGCTGATCCGCCCACCTTTGTTTCAGCTGGATACACACGACTGCAAACACAGCATATCATTTCCCAGTTCCCACAAGATTTATTACGATTTTCATGGTTAGATGGCATTTTCAATACAACAGAAACACTGTTTAATACTGACAGTTGTAAAATTATGATAATCTCGGGGCCAATACAGGGAAATGAGATTGAAAATGGTGACAGTGTATATAGGTAGGCATAGTTTTGTCTAGTAAATTTGTACAGGTATAGGCCTTGATTGAAGTAGCCTTCACTGCAGAGATGTATGTTTGAAGTATCAAGTACATCAAATTAAAATGTAGAATACATTGCACTCCGTCCAAATAATATAGTATTAATGACTGCTTTGAGAGAAATAGTTGTTTTTATACGCTCAAGGGAAGGTTAGAATTGTGCTATTACCCGAGGCGTGCCGAGGGGAATAGCCCAATTGTAACCTTCCCGAGAGCGTATAAAAACAACTATTTCTCGAATATTAAAGCAGTCATTAATACTTTTATATGCCAAAAAAAAATAGACTAAAAAATAAAAAATATTTTTTTTTTTTTTTTTGAAGATGGGATTCGAACTCTTGCGTACAATATGTGATGTATCTAAAACCAACGCATATTACCACTCGCCCATCGCGCACTGTTTCCATGCTTGGCAGTTTTGTACAATATATACATTAAAATGGATTGAAACCGGCTTCGCGTGATGAATGCTTCGCAAAAGCTCCATTAAACGGACCCTTCTTTTACTTTTGCAATGCATATTGGCACGAACTTAGATCAAGATCTATCGGCAGATGTTGTTTTTTTGTTTTTGGAAGTTTATTTTCGTCTTCATGTCAACAATGCAAGATAAAATTGTCGGGAAGATCGATCGAGATTCAATTGTATTGAAATTACCGACCAATTCTTCGCACACATACGGTATCCTCGATCGCTCAAACCATTTTTTAACATGTAAACCTATGGGGTAACCATGGAGACTGACCTATTTTCCCAATAACCATGGTTATTGGGAAAATTGGTCTGTTTTAACAGGAACAGTTAAAGTTTATGAATGCAATTTCGACCAATCAGATTGCTGGATTACTTAAGTGAGGTATATAATGTTTAATATAAAAATTTGAATGTTTATCAATTAAAATGTGAAATACCCTGTGCTATACTCTGTTCAAATAACAGGTACATGTAAGAGATCTGAAAAACCAATCAAGTTTATGAAATATGATATCATAATTGTGTGTAACAGGAGAAGATTGCCTTTAAAGAAGTCCCACTTTTCAAAATTTAAATGCAACTAGACTTTTCTTAATTGATGAGGCTTCAACTACCTCTGTAGAAATGTATATGTACCGGTAAGTGTCAAATTTGAAGAGTTCATTGTAAGTGGCATATTTTGTTGATTCCAACAGTCAAATTAAAAGATAATTGTTAATCGTGTTGTGGTCTGATAGATATATCACTGGACTGTGGATCCCATGATTTACGGTTCAAGTCCCGCCGTGATGAGGTAAATGGGAACCTGACATGAATTAATTCCTTGAAATGCTAGAGCGACATAATGGTAGCCAAGCTACATTGTATAGCAAGAGTACTAATTGTGGAGCACCAGGAGTGTCACGTCTGACAAACTGAGCACTATTTACAAGAACCCACTACTATTATAATTGTTATCAAATGATCAAGAATACAGATATTCTTTTCAATGCAAATTGTTAATTGTGTTGTGGTCCGATAGATATATCACTGGACTGTGGATCCCATGATTTACGGTTCAAGTCCCGCCGTGGTGAGGTAAATGGGAACCTGACATGAATTAATTCCTTGAAATGCTAGAGCGACATAATAGCAGCCAAGCTACATGGATAGCAACTAAGGGTAATAATTGTGGAGCACAGGAGTGTCACGTCTGACAAACATGAGCATATATTTACAAGAACCCACTACTATTATAATTGTTATTAAATGATCAAGAATATAGAAATTCTTTTCAATGCAAATCTATACACTCCACATAACAACCTATTCATGCATTAAAAAAAAACATTGTACACGTACAGTACATACATGGCCATGGGTGGAGACTCCTTGTCACCACACACTTTGGACTTTTATACATCAATTATAGTCCTGCACTTGTAGCAAAGTTATATTTCGTCCAATTAAAATGTAACTTCATATCTAGTCTGCTTTCCATCCCTCTTACACTTGATACATGGAAATTGGAAGTAATTGGCAAACAGTGCAGCATTAAAAAAACAAATGCCTTTTCAATCATGCCTGTCATTGTTTTCATTCAGTTTTCATTTTCATACTTTGGACATGCAATATATAGTCCTATTTACATACAAGGCCAGGGTACTGTGTGAAAATCATTGACTGTTGATCCACAACAAACAACACACTGAACACAGTATGATTATTTCAAGATAAAAACATCCAAGCACCAATATATAAACAATATTCCAGGTAAGTTCAGTATTAATGGCTAATAAAATTTGACTACTCGTACTTGTTTGACATTTTCATATCACCTCTTGGCAACTAGGATGTCATAAATGCGTACAAAGTCTACAATAACTCAATATTTATGATTTTTAACCAACTAGGCCTCACTGCAAAATGTCAAAGCATAGTGAACTGTGTAGTGTCAAGTTCTATTTTTACATGGTCTCCTGTATTTTGTTGTGGAATGGCAAATTGAACTGCTGTGTATGTCTTCTCTGTGAAGACTTCATTTTTAGACTCAATAACCTTGGCAAACAATGTTTTAATTAATTCATTTGGATTTTCCAGTAATGTTTGATAAATAATTGGTTGCAAAGTAGGTATAGATTCATCTACTTTGATATAGACAGAAGGAAACACCAGACCCATACATACAGTATATTACATTCCTGGCCCTAATATATAATTATTTGGCATAGATTACAGAGAAAACATACAATAGCACATACCAACTTTCTTTTCACGAAGTATACAATATTGTCTGGTGAGTGTGAGTGGTAAGAGATTGAATTATTCCAACCTTACACACCAAGAATGTAAATGAATAAATAAAATAAGAAGGACGCAAAGCGTAGGATACAAAAAACCTCTGATTTGAAGAGCACTGTTTGAAGTATTAATTTCAATTTTTACACAAAAAAAGCTGGTTTGAATAAACAAGGTAATGTAAATAGACTTCTCAAACCAAGTACCCCGAATTTTCAGATTAAAACATTCCCAGCTGGCCCAACATAGCAACAATATCTACATGCAAAGTGCAGATTCTATCCATATACTTCATGTTGCATATACAAAAGAACTGAAGAGAATCGGTTCTTGGAAAAAACATCCATAAATCAAAATTAATTTGTAAACAGGGACCACTTTCTCAAGCTGTCACAATTTTGAGCTTGTGGACCTGTTCCACTTCTTGTCACATACATGTATAACATGAAAGTGAACTAGCCTTTGTTCCTTAAAACATTCATACACCCTGTATCAAAATTAATTAGTAAAAAGGGCCAGTTTAACAAAACTATCACAATCCTGCATTTGTGAAGTGTGAACCAGTCACAAATTGGAACAAATGTTGTACAAATAGCACACATTTGAAGGGGATGTTCAGAAACTTAGTGTTGTACTTGTAACTGGTTTGAGAAACCAGCCCCAGGCCCTACATGTAGGTCTATTCATCAGACTAGAAATTTACCTTTAGATTTGTGATACTGGTCTTCTTATCCTCCATAGAAATGATACATGATGATCCAAGATTGATTTCCCTGCAAGCATCAAGAAATGTAGGGAAGAAAAAAAGTTTTAAAATAAAATAAAGACACTAATTTTAACTTTATAAATAATTGAGGTCTAGTACAATGACAATGGAAAATATTACAGTTTCAGATTAAAACTTACTCCAAATGTTAATGACTATAAATACTTTATACACTGTTCCTGCCCAAGTAATTTGGTAGGAAATTCATATTTTCGGCACGATCATGAATCATTTGCATTTTGCAAACTGTTTTGATTGCTAATATTCCTGATTCTGTGATGTCATTGAATATCAGCTATCAAAGTTCAAAAAATTGAAAATCACCTGCATTCAAATATGGATTTGTTCATATTTTGGAACCGAGGCTAAGTAGACAATATTGTTATTATTTTGCCGGAATTTTCGGTAAATGAGAGAGAGAGTTATTTTTTTTATTTGACATTTTTTCATGTCACTCAAGTTAGAATATTAAGTCAATGTAGTGGTTCAGCCTTAGCCACTACGGCTCTGGCGGCATATGCGCGTAAGTCCCGCATTAGGCGACACCCGCGGTAGTTTCCGCGGGCGTGTTTATTACTGGGAACATCAGATTGAACCTGAGACTGGCACGCGACAAACACTGTTGATTGCCTGTCTCTTCTGTCTCTTCTGTCTACTACTACAAGCGACGGTGGAGCTCCACTCAACGAGCAACACTTCAAGTGCTTCTTGAGACAGACTTCAAGCAGTATAGTATCCAGCCTATGGTAGGATAAAACCGTATTATAGTCGTTTATATTGCGTAGTTAAGATTTAGGCCCAGTAAGTAAACATCTCCGCTCCGGCACTACAATGGCGTGATCGTTCTTTTCGGACTTGCGCGAGATATTTTTTTTGTAGCACACGTGTGGGTGACGCCATCTTGTTTTCATTCACTCGTGTACTTAAGGGATTTTCAATTTTGGTAAATTAATTCGTGGGGCCTTGTAAGCTTGTTTATTCCCCGTTTGTAGTTGGTTATTGCTGTAGATTAGTAGTTTAGGGACTCGTAGGGTATTTTCAGTGCTGTATTCCGATTTTTGGGTACTCATTTCCGTGTTTTGGGGATAATTTTTTGTGGTCGCACACATGTCCGTGCCGCCATCTTGAATACGTTCACTTGTGTGTTGAAGGATTTTTTTATTTTTGGAACTTTTTTCGTAGAGCCTTATAAGCTCTTAGTTTTTCATTTCTTGTCTGCTTGGGGTTGTAGGATAGTTTTTTAGGGACTCGTTGGTATTTTTCCGGCCGTATTTCGATTTTTGGCATCGGTTTCGGTCATTTTTTTGTACTTAAATTTGCCCACTTTTTTCTACTCACTAGACTGGTTGTACAGCCGTTTTTTGTAGTTGTGATCCTCTCGCCAGAGTTTTATACTGTGGAGATAATTCCACGGTGTTCTTTTTCGGTGAGGTATAGGGTCGTTTAAGTGGAACTTAGTAGGCTCTAATTAGACTAGTTTCAGCCCTCTCGCCGAAGTATTATTACCGTGGAGATAATTCCACGGTGTTTTTCGGTGAGGTATACTATGGGTATAGGGTTGTTTAAGTAGGAGTAGATCTAGAGTAGTAGTAGTGAGTAGGAGTCATTAAATTAGTTTCAACCCTCTCGCCGAAGTATTATTACCGTGGAGATAATTCCACGGTGTTTTTCGGTGAGGTATACTATGGGTATAGGGTTGTTTAAGTAGGAATTTTTTAGTAAGAAACTAAGTAAGATTATGAAAGAAACTAAGTAAGTTATTAAGTAGGCAATAGATCTAGGTCTTTCCTGTAAGAAACTAAGTAAGTAAGCAAGTATTTTCCTTTATGAAACTAAGTAAGTAAGCAAGAAGTATTTTCCTTGAAGGAACTACGTACGTTAGTAAGTAAGCGAGAAGGAGGGATTGTTGGGTATTGAATGTTGTTTTTCTTTCTTCATTTGGTTATATAATCGTTGCTGGTTTACAGCTGGTTATGGCCACAGAGAAGGTTAAGGTGAATTATGGGACTGAAGAGGCCTTACTGGCCGTTGTGGATAGAACTAAGTCCCACAAAATTCTGACGTGGAGGGAGCAGTGTGGGAGCTTAACGGAGGAGTTATTTTTGCAGTGTCCTCGTCTCCATGAAGCTAAGGACCTGTTGCATCTATTTGATTTTGAGCCTTATAGGAAGGCGGATCGGGCTGAGCAGGCACAGGGGGAGGGGGTGGGGACTGAGCTAACCCAGACTGAGCAAACCCAGTCGGTCCCGAGTCCCGAGTCCCGAGCCCCAATTCCGGATCCTGTTCCCTATAAACATACAGTGTACCCCCCGCCTTCGGGTGGAGGCCCAGCTGGGCCTATAGCCGGGTCGGCGGCTGAATCACAAGTTAGGAGCTCGCCGCAACCGGCCGAGCCCTCCCCAGCCGAGCCCTCCGCCGACAACTGGCTTAGGGAAGATAGGACTCTACCTTCCAGGGAACCCCCACAGAGTAATTATGCATATCCTTCTTCTAGGGAATCCCCTCCTACCAATTCTGGTCCGTATTCCGGGGTGCCCCCACGTGATAGTTATGTATCTCCCTCTACTAGGGAATCCCCACCAGGGGGGCAGGGGGATTACTGGCCGCAGGGGCGCCGAGATTGGCCCCCTCGTCTGCCAAGGTCGCTTAGTTTCGATGGGAGGACTAGTTGGCATTCCTTTCTCAGGAAATTTACAAGCTATGCTGCGTCGTGCCAGTGGAGTCCGAGGGAGTGTTTGGATGCTCTAGGCTGGTGTCTGGAAGGGCCTGCGTTGGATTGTTTTTCCAATCTTCGGGATATGGGCACTGAGTCGTATTACCCGATGTTGACAGCGATGGGGCGTCGGTTTGGGGCTACCCGATTTCCGGAGGAGGCCATAGCCGAGTTTCGGACGGCTCGCCAACTCCCGGAGGAGTCCCTCCTTGGGTGGTCCGACCGGCTCCAGGCTTTGTTTTGTGAAGCTTTTGGGTCTGACCAAAGGGGTGACGGCACTCAGATGGTATTGCAGCTATGCCAGGGTTGTACGGATAAGGCGGCGGGTTTGACCGCTCTGAATAAACGCCCAAAGTCCGTTGAAGAGGCCCTGGAGGCCATCAGGTGGGCACAACACACTCAGCGTGTTGTGTACGGGAGCGAGCCCCGCCGTTTATATCCAGCTCCTCGGCAGCAGGTGCAGCAGACTTGCCTGTACAATCAGGAGGCAGACAGTTATGATACAGTTGAGGAGCCGGGAATTTATCGGTATAGGCAACCCTATCGTTCCCCAACAGTTTCCACAGGTCGAGATGTTCCCCGTCCGGCTCCTGTGGAGGACCGGGGGAAGGACAGTTATGATACAGTTGAGGAGCCGGGAATTTATCGGCATAGGCAACCCTATCGTTCCCCAACAGTTTCCACAGGTCGAGATGTTCCCCGTCCGGCTCCGGCGGCGGACCGGGGGAATGTCAGCACCCTTCTTGAGGTTCAAGGGAAGGACATAGGCAGTCTGAAGGTGGACATGAGTGGAGTGAAGAAAGAACTCTCCAGTTTGAGGACACGCATGGACAACATGGATAGTATGTTGGCGGAAGTCTTGAAGACTGTTAAGTCTTTGGAGGTTTCTATGCTGTCCCATGCCTGCTCTCTATCTCCCGTGGCTGAAGTTCCGGAAAACCTGGAGGGGTCGGAGAGCGAGGCCGATCTCCGATCTGGAAACCAAGAGGCCTACAATCAGTGAATACTAGTGTAAATAATGTTAGTGACCCGCCTGACTCTTCGGTCGGTCTCTTGGACAAAGTAAATAATGTTAGTGACCCGCCTGACTCTTCGGTTGGTCCCTTGGACAAGGTAAATAATGTTAGTGACCCGCCTGACTCTTCGGTCGGTCCCTTTGTCAAGGTAAATAATGTTAGTGACCCGCCTGACTCTTCGGTCGGTCCCTTTGTCAAGGTAAATAATGTTAGTGACCCGCCTGACTCTTCGGTCGGTCCCTTTGTCCAGGTAGTTAATGTTATTGTCGGGGGGGAGGAGGTACATATGTACTATGGAACGGATTCCAGGGCAGCCTGTATCCAGGGAGTTTGTGTCGCTAGGACGACCGTGGTGCCCCCTTCTAGTAGGAAGCGGGTGAGATGTAGGGTTGTTGGGAGTCCAGGGCTCCAGAGTAAGGACCTTTCCCTTTTCCAGCCCACCCACAGGCTCCCATTTTGGATTCCTTGGATCGTGTTTGATCGGGGAAAATAACATATTTGTCTTAAATATATATTATGGTTCACTATCAAAGCCATTCACAACGGCTCGTCCGCAAGGACATGGTGCCGGTTCCATTTTGGATTCCTCGGATCATGTTTGATCGGGGGAAAGAACATGTTTGTTATATATATTTTAGTTCACTTTTGTTTACAGAATATGATTATGTTTTGGGGGAGTAATTCCTCTGGATCTGCTTGATGGTGTTGTGGGCCTGGGTGCCCTAAAGGATATCAGGAACTTGCCGGCAGTGGCTATTGTGCCCCCGGGGGCCGAGTGGCCCAGAGAATGTAATCTTATTTTGTTGAAGTGTTTTAACCTTCTATATCATTTTCCATCTGCTTTTATCCTTCTAATACTTCTTATATGCACCGTTTGGACTGCCTGTAGGGAGCCGTTTGGCTCTCATGTGGGACTGCCCAGTTTCTGGACATTGTACCATCCAAACTGCACTTGGGGAATGGGGAGCCATTGGGCTCTTCCCCTTTTCTGCACACTTATTGCCATTCATCGTTTATGTTGATCACTCACTCTCATGCTCGGTCACCTTGGGAATTTAATGTAATGCCCCGGTTAATCCCTTATGCCCGTGCCAAGACGTTTTGCAATTTGTCATTATGTATAACCGGCACGGTAAGGGTTAACTGGTATATTTCTGTTTCTTTATGACTGTAATGCCCCAGTTAATCCCTTACGCCCGTGCCAGGACTGCTATTCTTTGTCATTTACACGTGACACCGGCACGGTAAGGGTTAACTGGTATATTTCTGTTTGTAACCAGAATGGAAACTATTATGGCTATGGGATTGGGTCTCTATACACATGTATTTTTCATAATATTTCCGGTACCAAATTTTGGAATACAGTATATTTTCAGGTATGATAAAGGCGCCCGCCCTCTGGAAAGGCCAAGACTTCACCGGTGCTGGCAGGGAGGGTCCTTGACCCATCCGCCAGCGGGAACGGCGTGACCCCGCACTGCGGTACGGGAGTAGTTTTAAGTTAGTTTTAGTTTAGTTTTAAGTTGGGCTTTAAACTCATTAAGTGGGGAATAATGTAGTGGTTCAGCCTTAGCCACTACGGCTCTGGCGGCATATGCGCGTAAGTCCCGCATTAGGCGACACCCGCGGTAGTTTCCGCGGGCGTGTTTATTACTGGGAACATCAGATTGAACCTGAGACTGGCACGCGACAAACACTGTTGATTGCCTGTCTCTTCTGTCTCTTCTGTCTACTACTACAAGCGACGGTGGAGCTCCACTCAACGAGCAACACTTCAAGTGCTTCTTGAGACAGACTTCAAGCAGTATAGTATCCAGCCTATGGTAGGATAAAACCGTATTATAGTCGTTTATATTGCGTAGTTAAGATTTAGGCCCAGTAAGTAAACATCTCCGCTCCGGCACTACATCAATTTTAAAACAATTTTTTTCATACAAATTCAACTTGTCCATGCACTCTACGAGTAGTCTATGAGGTTTATCAAAAGTTATAATTGCACCACATGTCCTCTCGTCAGACTTTCTTTTATTTCATTCCCAACGATTGGCAACACAAATATATAACAAAACAGGAGGTAGATCTAGGTTAAATCGATTTTACTAGGCCTACAACATCACATGCCCAATTACTGAGTCGGTATTTCAGATTCTTCCAAAATCTAAGATCACATGTTGTTTAACCATAGATCTAGATCTAGATCTATTCATTTATTGGCGATTTTCTGAGTTTTGCATTTTTGCTAATTTGCACACTATTTTTATACACAAAATCATGCGATATGGTGTAGAATCTAGGCTAACATTATCAGTAGACAGTACACTTAAAACACCAGCACAAAGGCGCCCATCTTCAGCGGGGCGGCCACGGATCACGTAGCCAGTGCGAGCGGCCTGGCGTGACCTTGCACGGTCCCCTTGCACAGCCGGTAAAGCAATTCAGCTGGACCAGAGGCGATCGCGCCTGTATTCGCATGAAATCTGATAAATATTGTCATTCTAAAATATAAAATTATCATCGCAATGTCTAACTCTGCTCACTCACCTTGCATTTATGGGCCGTACTCGTACAGCAACCTTTACAGAAGCCATGGTTACTTTTCCATAAGTGCCAACTTCGGACCAGCAGAATATCACTGATGTTGTTGTCACATGATTTTGCACATAAAAATATGGTCAAAATATCTCTTCAATGCAATATATTCACCTGTAGATGGCGCTCTGAAAAATCTTCGTAAAAGCAATTTCGTTCTTTGTTTGTTTTTTCTTCTTTGTGAATTGGCAAAGGACAATGCTCATAATATTAAATCAGCTTCCAGCATTCATGAAAGTCACTTCGCTTTTAATGTGCTCGTTCTCTCTCTCTCTGAATCTCTCTCCATCTTTCATTTTCTGTTTGAAATTTTTAAACAGTTAGATTTTATCGATACTATTTTACATATAGAGAGATATAATGATTGGTAAAAAAAAAAATGCAAATATAATTACCAAGAAAATAAGTAATAATCATTTTGTGTTTTATGTTTTGTTTTGTTTTCATTTGAGGATTTAGACTCACTGAGAAAATAATTTTAACGATGTACTGTACGCAGGATAGGTTTCGATGACTCAGATTAGATGTGTACGGTATTAATTCTTTTAATTTTTAGTTTTTAATATAGAAACTTTTTTAAAGAGTATTGCAGTTGAATTTTATTCATGAAAGTTGCAAGAGCTTTAGGAAAAGAGAGGTGAGAGGGATGGAAATGTATAGCTACTTTATACCCTTCGCTTCCTTCAATTTCTACCCAAGGTATAGATCTATATTTCAAACCTACTTTTCTAAACTAATGGAATTTTGAATATTACAATAACAGAGGCGGTGCTCCTGGGATTGGGGGGGGGGCACAGGGCACAGTGCCCCCTCCATTTTTTCAAGTACCCCAACAGTGTCCCTTTTCCATTCTTATAGGTGCCCGTTCCACATTCTTATAAGTGCACATTACCACTTCTGATAATTGCCCTTATTCAAATTCAAATTTGTGAGGTGCTCCTTTTCATCTCTGATAAGTTCCGCTTTTTATTTTGACACACGCCCCATTTTCGTTTCTCATAACTGCCCTTTTCGCCTGTGATAAGTGCCTCTTTTCTTTTTTTGAATAAGAACCCCTTTTCACCTCTGATAAATGCCCCTATTGAAATCTGATCGGTGTTGATTTTCCATCGACAAGTTCCCCTTTTCCTTTGTAATAAATGCAAATTATCATTTCTGGTGAGTGCCCAATGTCAGGTTCGAGAAGTGTCCCTTGATACCTGATAATAGCCCTCCTCAAATTTGAGAGGACTTTTACTTTGACAAGTGCCCTATTTTCCTTTGTAATAAGAGCTCCGTTTCACCTCCTTGTAAATCTGTTAGGGCTGTCAGTTTTCCATCGCCAAGTGACCCTTTTCCATTCTCATAAGTTCCCCCTCTTAATCTCCGGTGAGTGCCCATTTTCAGGTATGAAAAGTGCCCATTATACCATCTCTAGTAAGTTCCCCCCTTTTTCTGGACACCACTTGTCTTTTCTACTTTCAGATATAAATCTTCAGACCACGATACCCAAATTTAAGCAAATCTTTGAACCATGTAAAGAAAGAAAACAAAAGTAAATCATCCCTGATAAAGTAATAAAATCAATGTAGGGTTATATATCAACGTCAAAGATGATATATTTCTACCCTTTTGTGTCGGTTCCCCTCCCCCCCCCCCCCCCCCCCCCACTTTGGAAGACGCTTCGCCGCCCCAGTACAACAGTGCCTTTATACAGTGACTCATTGGTTGAATGGGCGTCATTACGCAGGGTTCACTGTTGTTATCCAGCTCGATCTTTATTTCTCTCCCACCTCTCTCTCTCTCTCTCTCTCTCTCTCTCTCTCTCTCTCTCTCTCTCTCTCTCTCTCTCTCCTCTCTCTCTCCCTCTCTCTCTCTCTCTTCAATCCACCCCTCCTCAAACTAAGGTTGTGTTTTAGCCCCACTGCCTCTTGCACTGTACATGGGCCCGAAAAAAAATACCGCATTAATATTCAAATTTATTGATGATAACACAAAACATAAATCAGAACTGTGGTGTCAAAATATAGGCTTCACAAAGATAATTGAGTGCACATAACTTATTATGTCAAAATTACATTCGTGATCGAGATGTTGGAGAAGCCGAAAGAGAGTGACAGGCAAACCGACCCATCTCAAACTATAGAGAATAAAGTACATACAAAGACAGACTTCCATTCACTTGCAATCTAACCCCCATCCCACTCCCCCTCCCAACCCCCCCCCCCTCTTGTTCTGTCTCTGTCTGTCTTTGTCTCTGTCTCTTTCTCCCAATCAGGATTTGTTCTCCGAATATACTGTTACGTATAATTATGTGATTTATGGGGAAATCGGTGAGCCACTTTGTATAGTTCCCTTTGAGGTATTTTCCACGGTTTCGCCTGACTGTCCACGGTTAAGTGCACAAATCCAATAGGAGCTTTCACGGTCCAGTGCGATGATTGTGTGTCGAGCAGCTTTTAACCAACTTTTGAAGAAGAAAAACTCACGCTTTTAGGAGTACAAAAAAGCAAATATTTTCGTCAATACATGCGGTATATAATGACACAGCTCTCTTAATCAGGATTCAGTTAGAGAAAACATGACTGTCCTGTCATAACAAGTCGAGTATGAGTCGACAGTGATCCTAATTGTAGTGTAAAATCTCAGAAAATCATGGAAACATTTGGAATTTTGTGGAAAGTGATTCTTCTGAAAGTTCTTCTCATTTTATCATGCAGTGGGCAGAGTCAAGCGCAGGGTAAGTTAGTGAAGTTAAGATTTACTTAATATTGTTCATCATAAAACATGCATACAGTTCAATGTTGTGAGGTGTATTATCATTCTGCCGGCTCAGCGCAAACTTCAGTAAGCAATCATGACGGTCAAATATCCATGTTTATATTGCACAAAACTATAGCTAAAGTATATCACAAAGCGCTTCTATATGTACCGAATGTAAAAAGTGGATTCACATACTGGAAACTGATGATATTGAACTATTGCGGCTTGAAATTAAGCCAACAAATAAGTGTATTTTGCTGGTAGGAATAATTTACAACAAAAAAACAGATAGTTGTTTTACTTTTCTTGACAACTTGGAAGGTGTTTCAGATTGTGTTCTTTCTTTTTCGGACTTTAATTGTAACGTGCTTACATCAAATTCCTTTTCAAACAAATTAACTGATTAATGTGTGTACTACATGTACTTTAGGATTTACTCAGCTTCTTCGACAGCCTACTCGCATTACTCCAAACAGCACCTCGTTAATAGATTTAATATGTGTTTCCAACACAATTGGTCTTGAGAGCTGGAGTTCAATCAGTCGGATTAAGCGACCATTCTTTAGTGTACTTAGTCACAAAATCACATCATCAAAGGTTAAAGGTAATACAAAGTTTTGGTGTGGGGTCATGAATTTGATTTAAATGAACATATTGGAAGCATATGCGATCCTACAATATTCAGTGATCATTGTCGCGGTTGAAATCGAGTCTTAAGTTATGAAATTTTAAATAATAAACTCTTTATGTTGTATAGCTCCCTCTCAAGGTCAAGATATTAATTAAGCCATAAAACAATGTTTCTTGATAAAAATTGACCAATCGGCTATTTCCGTTTGGAAATGACATATCTCAACTACAAATTCTGAGATTTTTATGGTCGCAGCTACCATTGTATGGCCGTAAGCGCTATTTGAAATTCATCAACATTTACCGGGAGCACCGGTAAATTTTTATATTCAATATTTCTCGAAAGTAAAAATGTTTCAGGGGCTATTTTTTCTAGTGCTCATAATACATCCACAGAAGCATCCAAATATATCAAAATTGTAAAGAATTACTATCCTGCCTATTTTCAAAATTTCCCAAAACTTTGTATTACCTTTAACGTCCCAAATCTCTTCTTTTAGAACGTTCAGGTCCCTGAGCGAAAACGACTTTCAAAATGATCTTGCATCCATTGATCGGCATTCAGTCTTCTCTTTTATAGAAGACAATGTCGACCAATAATGGGAACTATTTTCGTTGTTAATAAGCAGTAACAAACAGTCATGCTCCGTACATTTTCTGTGAGGAGAAAGATAAATGGTTCTCCGTGGATTAACGATGAATACTTGGCTTTAGCCCGAAAGAGGAACTTCAACAAAAAGAAATTCCACCAACTTAAAGCTAAGATACCGGAATCCAATTATCAACCTAATCTTCAGCAACCTGTCTAATATAACCAAACCATGAAGTTGCACTGGGAAAATACACTTGCTTTCGAAACAAAGCGAACAATTTGAATACAAAATTGAAAATGTGTTATTATATAGGACTAAGCTTACGGAAACCAGCAACGATTTTCGGAAAACTTTGAAGGTGATCTGATGAATGTTTTACTTCCAAGTAAAAAGTCTGAGGAAGAAAGGCATATTGTTATTAACCAAGAAGTTATATCTGATAAAAATATTATAGTTAACAAAATCAATGAAATGTTTAGTAGAGTCGGCATCGATAGCTTCTAGTTTAAACACAACGGATGACGATACGAATATCTTTGAAACTTTGTCACAAACAGCTTTTTCTTCTAAATTTGGTAACATTGACTTTGTTCTGAAAGAGTTAAGTACTATTGATTGTACAAAAACGATTGGTTTCGATGATTAACTTCCTCGATTTTTGAAACTGGGTGCTCCTTTCATATCACAGCCTTTAATCTATTAAACTGGTCCTTGCAGACCGGCCGCTTTCCAAAAGATCTAAAACTCGCTAAAATTATTTCAATCGCTAAAAGAAAACGATCAAATCAAATAACAAACTTCAGACCTATTTCACTTTTGGCAATATTGGAAATAGCTGTTCACTCACTTACTGTATCACTATTTAAACGAACATCGTCTTTTGTCTGACCGCCAATTGGGCTTCCGACCCAAACACTCTACAATGTATATTGCCACTTGCCTGACCGAGATATGTAATTTTTTGTTAGATAATAATGGATTCAGGCCAAATTATAGGAGCGATATTCTTAATACATCATTAAAGCATTTGATGCTATACCCCATGATATTCTTTTACAGAAATTACTGTACATGTACTATAGAATAATGATACCGAATACCGTCGGGTGCCTATAAAATCGAAAGCTCGCTAAAAGCAGGGATGTAAAAGTGTACGGGGAAGGGGTACGTGTACAAAAACTATATATGACAACATTACAAATAAGTCAAAATAAATATGCAAGATTAATCGAGTGCTACGTTGATGCATAAACTTAAATGGCAACATTTTGAAGAAAGATTATAGCACCAATTAACTTTAACGTTTACACAATTTTAAAGTCCTTTGTATTTAAATACATTTGTATCCAGACGTCCTGCACAGTACCCATAATATATATGCCCTCAATGGCTCATTATTTATACCCAAACCCCGAACAGATTTTTGTTTAAAGCTCATTTTCTTAATTTGCATGTTCAGTGTTATACATTACCACTTCCTACTCAATCATCATCATCTTTGCAAGTTTTCAAAAATCAAACCCGACACTGCTTTAAAAAAAAGTATATATATAATGGATTTCACTACTTTCAACGACGACTGACAGAGTGTTTGTTCTTTTGCTCGTTTGATTGTATATAATCTTTTAGTCTCGTTAAACTATCCATTGTGTGCAATCCACTTTAACCTGTCATTTTCTTTTTAGCCACACTTTTCTTTAAACTCTTCAGTCTGACTTGAAATTTTCTTATCTTTTAATGTTTTAAATTTTGTTTGATTTTATCGTATCCGTGCAAGTATATCAATTTATGTGAACTTGTTTTGTTTAATTGATAAATATAATTATAATATGCTACTTATTTGGTTCATTTCAACTAAGCTTGAATTTTAAGTAAGTCGTCTTTCCAAACTAAAACGTGTTTTGTGTTAACCTACCAAATTGATTTAGTAGTAAAGAACTGTGTATCTTGTATGTTTTTATTTTTGTTGTTGTAATTTTTACCATGTGCTTTGTCACTTGCCTATAGAGCTTCCTTGAAAAGCAGGCCCTGCGGCTCTGAAGGAACTACCCTTATTTTAAAGAAGACTGAATAACAAAAATAAAAATGAATAACTCTCGTATGTTCAAAACAATATCCGTGTCATAACGTTAATAATTTCCTCATTAACCTCTCTTTTTTCACGAATACAATGCAGTCGTATATAGGTAGTTAATCCTTAGCGCACAACATTGGAAACAAATTTTTAAGTATAGAACAAGAACAAGAAAATTTCGCGAGCAATTGAGAGTACTTTAATTGTAGGCAAATGATACCAGGGCCCGGTTTCATAACAAATGGTATCAATAACAAGTTGCAATAACTATTATAAGCTACTGAAATATTTGTTTTTGATTGGTTGAGAGCAAATTTGTTATTGAAAAGTGACACTTGTTATTGATAAAAGTTTTATGAAACGGGGGCCAGATCATTCAAGGAGTAACCACCTGGAACATTATAGATTGGCCTAAAGTTTGAACTTCTTCTTTAACGTTTCCAGATTAGCCTGATTTCAGAATATTCATTGTTCCGTATAACCATGTGACTCTATATTGTTCCACAATGAAGTCCAACCAGGCTAATTCATCATCATCATGTCACCTATAAAAGAGTTCTGTATTGTTTGCATTTGCCTTGAACCACACTGTATTAATCATACTGAACAAACATTCAACAAACGCCCAGCAGGATACCTGCTCAGTATTCCTACATTCTAATCACGTCCACGAATCTGGGAAGGAGGGGGAACAGGGGGAATGTGCCCCCAGTAAAAAATGGGAAATCTGCAAAACATTTTATAATTTTGTGTGCCCCCATTCAAAATTACGGTCGACAATGCACCTCCAAAATATTCTTTTTTTAAATATTTGTATTCTTTCTTGTAAGACATTTTATTTTGTCAGACTTGTGCACTGCCTCTGCATGCCAGTAAACACAGGCCCCCACGCTGTAGACATTCCTTAGTTTACCTGCCTTTTCCATTCGCTTGTGCAGTTGTATATACATGTAGTAGAACCTATCTCAAAAGTATTTTGTACTTCTGTTTCCTCTTTATAAAACTGCTTGTTTCTACCGATAACTTTTAATTCACACAGACAAACAAACAAAAACAACAACAGCAACAACAACATCAAAAACACTCTGTATATGCAAATCGATCATTCGCAACAGCAGATGAACACAACTTCTATTTTCCATGTTAACTGCTTGCCTTTTGGCTATGCCAAATCGCGAAGAAAATAATTAAGATAAAGGAAGAAATATGATGGAGCCTAAAGAGAAAGCAATGCTTGTAGGTCGGCTGCGGAAGTTATAACATTGAAATAGTCTTGTGTATAATAAATAACGTAATGTGATTAAATCTGATCTCATACGGAATAGGTAAACATTGGTCATATAAGTATGAACTAATGCATGGGATGTAGAGTGTTTCTATCTGAACCCAAATTCGGTATCAGACAATTGGGGCAGTTGCAACAATGGACATCTTTTCTTCTTCTTTATTCGGCTCAAGAATGTAGCAGAAGAAAGAAGTCCTTATAAAAGTCCTTAAAACGGGGAAAGAAAGTAGAACAACTCCTTCCACACTCCTTTCTTGTCGGGCTCTCTTTTCTCGTAATCCATTCATCCTGTAAGACGAGGGACCCTAAATGACCAAGCCTTCATGCCCAAACTAAAAACGTGAATAGAATAGACTTTTCACATAACACATCTTTGGAAATTGTTTTTATCAAAATGCTCTCACGTGGCTTTGTTGGATAGACCGAAAACAGGACGCATATTTATATATCCTTCGAAAGCTAATTAGCCCTATCCCCTTGTAGGCTACCATTCAGTGAATTATTTTCAATCCTTTCTTTAAAAAAAAAAAAAAATAATAATAATAATAATTAAAAAAATCATGCTGTACTATACTGTCAGTAATTATTAGATTAAGGCAGTGAGGGGGTGGGGGTGAGCTGGGGGTGGGGAAGGGATTGGGTGGGGGAGGCGGTGTCATGCAGAGGGGACTGGATGACCACCGGTCTTACAAGCGATAAGGATGAAATGCGAGTAGTCCTAAACCAGAGTCAAATCAGTAATAACGAAAGGGGTGGGGTGGGCAATGTTCTGAACAAAATGTGAGTTAAAAAAGACCACCAATTAAAACAATGAAGGGTGTTGGGGGAGGCATTGGATGGGCTGGGACTAGTCTTGCCATGCAGGAAGATGAATTACAAAAATAGTGATCATGAACAGGGACATCGAGGAAGGGGGTGTGTGTGTGTGTGTGTGTGTGTGTGTGATGGGGTTAGGGATAGGCACCTGTGTTGCTAGGTCGATGGAATGCGACTGAACAAAGTCATCGAGGAAGGGATGGGTGTGGGAGAGAGTCTGGTGGTGCATTGCCGTTTTCATTACATAAGAGATCTGTCTCAACATCTACTATAGATCTTCATAGAATAGTAGATTACTGATTCCATTCTGTGAGATAAATAGGCATATGAGAGTAGGAATAACAGACCACTAGAAATAAGAAGATGAAAGAAAAAACATATTCAGAGGGGAAAAAAATGAAAACGTTATATATTATTTTATTTTATTTATTTGAACATATTTCATCAGGATAACAAGATCCGAAAAAGTGGTTTACATCCTGATCCTGGATATTAAAAGCTTACACTAAAACATCAAAATAGATTAATCATACATAATTATAATGAGGACGCGTGGGCTGTGCGTGGGCTTTGTAATAAACCCTCTGAAAATTGACAAGGCCTACGAGGCCGACAATTTGGCCTGGTGAGGTTTCGTTCCCATGTTCCTTGACCACCGGCCCTTGTTCATGATTTATAAATTAATTACAAGCTGAGGATTGGTAGAGAGTGTAACATTCACACGGATCTCGCTGGTCATCGTCACATATGGGCTGCAATATTATTGTTGCTCCCTGTTCATGATTTCATAAAGGACTGGAATAAACCAGTTTTCATCAATATCTATCATCCATGGTCACATTATAATCTTCAGGTCCATCTTTCACGAGCTGTCCAACCGACAGAACAATCTCTATCCAAGTCGGCGAGACGATGACGGACGTGGACTGGGCGGAACCACAGGTGACGGGAGGCCAAGGCCAGTTCACCGTGACGCCATCCAGATCGTCTGGGTCATCGTTTGAGTTAGGCGACACGACGGTCACGTACCGGGTCGTCGACGACGCCGGGGACGATGGCAGTTGCATGTTCGTCATCACAGTTACAGGTAAACGAAAACCAGCACATCGTTTAAATTTTTTTCAATGTCAAATTTACATTTAAACAAAATAATTCCATACTCTATTTTGTCATAATAATAATAATGATAGGTCCATTTATATAGCGCAGCTACTATAATAATAAATAATACTCTACTGCACATAACACAAAGTATCATTATTGCCCCGGCTGTAGCTGAGCTGCCACAATAAGGCTAAAACATTCAAGGGATTTCTTCTACCGGGTACCCATTTACTTCACCTGGGTGGAGAGTGGCATATGTAGATAAATGTCTCGCCAAAGAACATTAGTGCCGCAGTGGGACTTGAACCGCAAACCACGTGATCCACAGTGTGGTGACATATCCACCATACCACGACATCTCCTCACGGTGAGTGCGGAAGCCAAAAGCAGAAGTTTCCTTTTTTCCCCATCTGGTTTGTTCTTGTTTTAACTTTTTAATTGTTGAATTTTTTTTCCAAGTAGTGTTGCTGCTCATAATTATGTACATGTAAGTAATAAGTAACTACATAATTGTATAAGTAAATAGTAGAAATGCAGTACGGGTATTTTGTCGCTGTCGTCCATGTCGTCATCGTATTAGTCGAAGTAGAGATGGTAGTCACATACATGTACATCTAAATATTTTGTATCGAAGACAAAAGGCAAATGCTAATTTCAGCATTATAATTCCAGAACATTCACAACCAATACTGGTGAGGACAAACGTTTTCAATATCAAGTTCTCCCGCCAACTTGTCCAATAAAATTCATTACATGGCTTTTATACCCACAGCTCCTACGATCTACGGTTGCCCCGATCAGACGATCGTCCAAGATAACGAGCCAGGCCTCGACAACGCCGGTGTGACCTGGGTGGAGCCTCGTGTAGAGGACGCATCGACCACCAGTTCACTGAGGTCGGATATTATGAGCGGTGATCGTTTCTTCATCGGAGAAACAGTCGTGACATACAGACTGACGGACGACGGGCCCAACGTCGAGATGTGCGAGTTCACCGTCCAGGTCGTAGGTGAGTTGGGATGAAAATAGTTTTAGTGCTTCAGGTATCATCAAATCATAGAATCAGACAGCATGGTGGGTGTGAAATGAGAAGAACAAAAAGATGAAGAGGGAGATAGAGAGAGAAAAGGAAAGAAAGAGAGAGAGAGAGAGAGAGAGAAAGAAAGAAAGAAAGAGAAAGAGACGGAGGGAGAGAAAGAGGGGGAGAGAGAGAGAGAGAGAGAGAAAGAGGAGAGTCGGGGGAGGGGAGGTGATGGAGGGAGTAAAATGGGAGGGAAGATACGAAAATATAATAGGGAGAGAAGGAGAGAGAGAGAGGGAGAGAAGGAGAGAGAGAGAGAGGGAGGGAGTGAGACAAAGAAGAGGAGAGAGAGACCGAGAGTGCAGGAAGATAAGGCAAAGACAGAAGGGGGGGGGGGGGGGGGGGTAGGGAGGAGGTAATGGCATATTACATTGTACAAGAAGTAGTGGTAGAAGTAGTGTAATTGTATTTATCTATATCATTTTATTGTTGTTTGTCGCTATGCATGAAGGCCAATCACAAAAGTTTAAACAAATATACGTTTTAGTGGAGGTCGTTCGTGAGAAGTATTGACCAAAATACGATTGAACCATGGAAAGTTATCCTACCCTAACCTTACACAACCTTCATTTTGTATAGTAAAAGAAAGACATATATATTCGCTAGTATACAAGGAATGCAACTATACCGAGCATCAAAGAAAGAAAACCCGACTATTAAAACTGTTTATAAATTAGCTGTCTCCAGTTCGTAAGTTTCATTATCAGAAAAAATGATGCATTCCAATAATAGTTACCTTGCTTGAGACCAGCTTGGTTACTAGCTCTTCTTAGCCAATTAACAGTCAGGAAGCTTATCTAATTTTGGTTGGGTTTAAGGGTTAATTATCCTTAGAAAAACATAAAACAAGAAGGCAGTCATGAATTTTGACCAAGAAGATGCAAGCGCTTGGGTGTTCTGTCACACCGCCAAACGCCCAAATCGACTCCTCTAACTGGCTAGAATGTATTTTTTTGTTCGGTCTGGAGTCGTTCCGGTGTCAGTTTAGTAGGTGTGACCGAGGCATTTCTCTGATGCTGCAGATAATATTTCCGATATGTAATGCAGACTTAGATAATTATTGTTTAATTAAGTCAGTTGGGTCAAGTTTTCAAGTACAACTACGAGTATTTTAATTCCCCTTTTAATGCTATTAGTCTTTTATTAATTGAACTGCATTGAGATCTTACTCTTTTGGGGATTTGTGCTATGCAGACTGTCTTGTTGATAAAAAAAAAAAGTTCGGCCAGACTACCTTCATAGCAAAGAGTATCGTAAGAGAAAAAGATTTCGTTGTGCAACCGCTTTGAAACATGGGTGAATAATATCTCAGAATTAAACGAACCTTGATGAGAATTGAAGCATGGAATAGGTATAAAAGTATCTTTTTAACACCATGCCCATTGTGTTTTACAAGTGAACCAGATTTTCTGTTCTGCACAACAATATTATTCTAAGACTTTTTATTTCAATGGAGCATGGCCTAGAAAACCCAATCCAATATACCATTGGAGCGATTATCCATCATCCTGCCAGACAATATTGATTTCATTTGCTGGTTGACATAATAGTCTATTTACATAAATTTCGCAACTTAAATTTGGGCTTCGTTTATGTGGAACACCCAGTAGATTAAACCCCCAAAATGTATAGGAGTTGAAAAGAGCGGAGACGTCGAATTACTTCTGGCTTCTTCATATGAATGAATATTGTCGAAAATGTGGCCGAGTTGTTGGTTATTGCTCTGAAAGCTGTATCTAGTATACGGGAATTATGGTTGAACAGAAAAGAACTTGTCATGCAGTTATGAATAAGAGAAATGGCCTTCACGATGAATTCACTGGCAACTTCCTATTCTAGAGAAATAATAGGCTTTCGACATCGGTAGTTTCGGCATTTCCCCCATTCACTGCTGACCTGCGATAATACATGTACTATTCTGTAATATCCCATATGTGTCAATAGGCAAAATGCATATTGACTTTTCAGCAATAATGAACAAAAGGAAAATACTAGGTGATTCTGTTTATCAAACCCAGCGCGAAAGTAAATACAATATCAATAAGCCTGGACAAGCTATTGCAAACAGACTTTTGAATGGGGCGGGCCGGCCATGGTATTACATCTGTTTTGACACACTTTATGGAAGTGGATTTCTTAAAGATATGACGATGCAAACTGGTCCAGCCTCTCAGCATGTGTTGCTTCAGTTGGACAGACACATTTAGGGTTCTGTCCATCTTTTAGATAGAGACGGCTTTCAAAGAGCTGTTCTCTTGAACGCGTTGAAATATGTATTGAATTGTCAGGTAGGCCTATACCAACCAAAACAAAAAAGGATACTGAAGACGACGGCTTGTGACTAATACAGACTCTTAGACTAGGGAAGCTACCAAAATGAACTAACCCTAGGATAAATATACCCTCAACTGCATGAATGGAAACTTTATACTCTCGCACTGTCACATTAGACAACTAGCCCCGGACAATAATCTCTAGGATAATTACTCCCAGACAATTACCTCCTTGGTGATAGTTGTCCGGATGGTAGTTGTCTGCATACAGTACTTATCACCACTTTCTCCCCAGTCTCTATTTAACAAAAACAAATTATGTCAAGTTATTTATCAACTAAAATAAAGAAAACGTGACGTGGATTTGAAATATTATTTCCGACACTGCAGATGGCGTTGGAAATATTAATATTACCATAAGCTATTTCTTAAAATTTTAGTGATAACGATGTACAAATAGTTTATAGAGTTTCTAATATTTCTTTAAAAAAGCGCAGATACGAGTAACTATACAGTGCGTCCCAGAAAAAACGAAACCGAGAAGAATCGAAGTTTTATCATAACTTAATCACAACCATAATTAATGAATGATACATATTTGGAAAGCTTAGAGACTCCTCTTTCAGTTAATGCTACTCAGATGATGCATATTTCACGCATGAGTGATTAAAAGCAATTTGAAGGAAGGAAACCAAAAAGACATTTGGCGGGCGGTATCTGAATTTCGAAGAAAAATTCACATTTCTAGAAAGTTGAGTTTCTGCTCTTTCATATGACACCTCAATCAGGAAAAATGAGCGAGGAATAACAAAGTTCTGTTTGCTTAAAGTAGCCCTTACATTTTCATAATTTTAACAAACGAATTCGTTTTCACTGGGTGCCTGCCGTAGCAAAAAGCAGATTTGACAAAAGCCATGCATGAAGACTCTCGTCTACGGCTGATTGTCAACGAAACGGGGTTAAGTCTTTTCGTTTATTTATACGGCAGGCAGCCGGTGAAAACGAATTCGTTTAATAAAATTATGGAAATGCAAGCACTACTTTAAACAAACAGAACTTTGTCATTCCTCGCTCATTTTTTCTGATTGAGGTGTCATATGAAAAGGCAGAAACTCAACTTTCTAGAAATGTGAATTTTTCTTCGAAATTCAGATACCGCCCGCCAAATGTCTTTTTGGTTTCCTTCCTTCAAATTGCTTTTAATCACTCATGCGTGAAATATGCATCATCTGAGTAGCATCACATGAAAGAGGAGACTCTAAGCTTTCTAAATATGTATCATTCATTAATTATAGTTGTGATTAAGTTATGATAGAACATCGATGCTTCTCGGTTTCGTTTTTTCTGGGACGCACTGTATATCAATCTACTCTTTACTAGTAGCGAAATAGGAAGTTCTTTGTTACATAAAGATGTTTCAGAAGAGTAGCGTTATTCATGGGTAATTAATCTTCAATGCAACCCGATTTATATTGTATTATATAAGTTATGCTCTAGATATTGTTTTTAGAGAAGTGGTCTAGAGGAAAACAGGTCTGGTTCTAGCTAGAAAAGGAATATTTTTTTCGGGAGGGGGGCGGGGGCTCTGAAGTACGTCTTAGAGGTTTGATCGTTCTTGCATGCATTCATTTGCCTGTGCGTCGCTTTATGTTCAATAATTTATCGACGGAGGGGCGGGCTTGAGCCTTAGCCCAGGGTCAGCGATCGTGTCGCCTACCTCATGCAGTGGGTCTTTGTCTTGCTTCTTGCTTAATAATAAATGGGAAAATTACGTGAATAAAGAAAGATTTACCATGATTTACCCAATCTTTTTTTTAGATTGTAGCCTAGTTGAGCCACGTTGGCAAAAATGCGCTATAAAAATATCCAATGCTAATATTATTAAGTCTTGTTTCTTCCCCCCCCCCCGCCCTGCATGCTATTCATTAACGTTTCAGACGTTGAATCTCCGACGTTCAACCCTTGCCCTGGCAACATAACATCAAGGGTACTTGCGGAGTCTGCTTGCAACGTCACGCAGTCCTGGACAGTCCCGACCGCGTCAGACAACGATGGAACACCGCTTATGGCGTATTCACATTTCCCAGGCAGCAGCCTCTTCGACTGTGGTGTGACCGAGGTTAACGTTACCGCTACAGACCCGTCCGGTAACGTCGCCTATTGCAGGTTCTACGTCACCGTCCAAGGTAAGCTGAAAGGTCAAAAAGTGCAGTCCCATGTTACGATAAATATTCGAATGACCTTTGATTAAAGGAATAACTCAGGAATTCGGGGGACATGAGAGGATATCCATCCAGTTTATTTTATAGATATTATATCAAAATAATAACAACATCAATATCACAGTAAGCATAAAGTTATCGAAGATTTCTCTGGCTGGGGTTCGAAATGTTCTTGACGAGCAATATCTCCAACAGATAACATTTATCAAATTTTCCCTGTGGACAGGGGTTTCACGAATACAATATTTTGTTGGTTTTGGTGTATTTTAGGGAAGATTTTAGCCGGGGGAGGGGCGCTCTTGCTGGGAGAAAGCTGTCAGCGTTTTAACGGCTATCATGTTTTATGTATATATACATACACAATAATTGATTAACATTCCGTAGTTTACAAAATAATGTATTAGCCCTAGATCTATACTTAAAGAATCAAATGAAATTAAATGAAGTTAAATGGTAATCCGGAATGTTTCTCAGTTGGCGCCTACGAAAACTGCCCTGGCGACGTCACCGGGGACAACTCGCCGGGCTTGATCACGGGCACGGTTACATGGACACCGCCAACCATCGTCGGTCGTCAACCCGGCTGGGAGGAGAGAGTGAGCCATCAACCGAGCCACCAATTCTTCGTGGGCACGACCAACGTCACATACAGGCTGTTGGATCTTTCTGGCGCGGCCGATGTCTGCTGGTTTCTTGTCACGATTGTCGGTAAGGAACCGTGGTTGAAGCCGGTTATTAGGGACTTTTAGACTCGCACGAAGACACTAGGTCTATGCTACGATCGACGTCCTTTTAATGCATTGCCTTGAATGGACGTCACAAGTATCAGTCCACGCAAATCTAAAAGTCCCTGATAACGGCACTACGCCGTGCTGGGAAATAAGCTGTTAGAAATCATGGGGTAAATGGAACATACAGATAAGGCGTGTCGACTTTCAAGCAAAGGTAGATCTAAGGCTGTCTGAAAGATGGGGGGGGGGGGGGGGGGGCGCATGCTGTGGGAGGAATGAATCATTGAAAGCAGCGAATGTGCGTGATAATATCTGATTATCGTATAATTATAATATAATTTAGCTAGGGTAGCATCATAATTATTATACACCTGGGCCGAGAGGGGAAAATGTTGGGAATATACCTTGCCTAAGGGTGTAAGCACCAATGAAGGATCGATCCCGGGACCTCTCACGTCATTATCATCACTATCTCTATCATTGTCATCTCTCGTCAACGCAACCATTTATTTGCCATTGTCATTATTATACTCGTCAGTACTACTACAAAATATACTCAAACGGTCAATCATTATCAACAGCGTAATAGGTCCATTTATGAATATACTCTAATGCGCCTTTATAATACAAAGTATCATAATACTCGGGTGCAGCTGAGCCGCCACAATAAGGCGCTAAAGCATTCAAGGTATTTCTTCCTACCGGGTACTGATTTACCTCACCTGGATGAAGAGTGGCAAACTTAATAAAAGTGATTATCATTATTGTTGTCGTTGTCAAGTTCATTTCCATTTTCTTTATGCCATGTCTTACGAATCACTAAAATAATCATTCTAAATAATTTTATTTTAATCCAATCTAGACGTGGAGCCTCCAACTATCGAATGCCCAGCTGATATCGTTGTTACAGCAACCGGTAGAGAGGGCGGAGCCATCGTGAGCGATTGGCCCCGCCCCTCTATTACCGATAATGTAAACATAGACAACATATGGAGCAACCACAATCCCGGAGAAGAGTTCCCTGTGGGCGATACGGTGGTCATCTACGGAACCAACGACACGGCCGGATACTCTCTTAAAAAAAAAGAGTGAATTTTCACTCTATTTTCACTTTCTTGGGAGTGACGTCCGTGATCACTTGTTTAGGAGTGAAAATCGATTGATTTTAGAGTCTCTCTAAGAAGAAAAGAGTGAATGTTCACTCTATTTTCACTCTATTTTCACTCTCCAGAGGAGTGACGTCCGTGATTTTGAAAATTCACTCTTTTTTTTTAAGAGAGTACACAACGTTCTGCAATTTCACTATAACCGTCCGAGGTAATTCCTTAAAAATGCCCGGAAGTTTAAAACTATTTTTGTTCTAAATAATCTCTTCCTGGTTTTATTTTAAAGAAATGAACCAATGCGCGGTCGGAAATCTAAAATATCTGTGATTAAATCATGGATATGAACATTGCGATCTAACTATATACGTTAATATAATGTATTCTTTAGCAATTAGATATTATCATGTCCGTAAATTCGAATTGTATATTATTATGTTCCAATGCATGTAAAAGGCAATGTTTATTTTTCAAAAAGAGGAAATACAAAGCAATATCAATATGTTTATTTTAATAGCAATAACTCATTAACGACAAGCATTGTGACAAATGTCCCCCTAAAGCAAGATAGTGTATAACAAAATAAATACATTTGTAAAACAGAATTCTTATTTGGAACAAAAAAACAAAAAATAACATCTGCAACAACGGGACAGCAGCAGCAAAGTCTAGCGGCCTTGTCACATTCTTTCCACAAATGTATCATTATTCACATGATTGTAACATCAACAAATATTATCTTCCTCCTACCTTCCGTCATCATCATTCAGCCTACGTGCTGTCCTTGTTCACGAAGATAGACGAACACACCTTGGTCGGCAATGACGATGCGATCATCACCGCTTCCGACGTCGCCGAATGCCTGGCTGCATGCATCGACGAGGTGACGTTCGTATGTCGATCAGCCGAGTATACTTCGTCCGGAGAGTGTCGTCTGAGCGAGAACATCGCGCGAACCTACGACGATCTTCAACATCAAGATGGCGTAATCTATTTCGAAAAATTAGGAGGTGGGTTATTCTAAAACAGAAACACTTAATTCAATCATTTTAAGACGATGTAAGTGGGATAAAACTATTTACGAGTGGTAAATTGGAGCGTGGTCACTAATCTCATTATGCCTGATACACACGATACGTCATGTTACAGACGTAAAACTGCGTCAACAACTGACGCAGTCTTTGACGCACCGTTTTAGAGTGGCATCGTACATACAAGTGGATGCAAAATAGACAGTGCAAAAAATTGCGTTGCATAAAAAAAAAAAATTATTGGCGCATGTGCGCTATGCGAGAGTGATAATGAACAACGCGCCACAGAAATGGCGCCTTGTGTGCAACGGGTACCACTTGCTTATCTATCTTTGAAAGATTCACAAGTCATGAACCACATTTAAGAGTAAACCATCATTATTATTTCATTTTTTAGACAACACACCGCCAATTATTGCGCTCTGTCCCAATGACGTCACCAGACCTGCGGACGACGGTCAACGTTTCACCGTCATCGCCTGGCTTTCTCCATTGGGTCGTGATGACGGTGGCGGACCAGTGACTTTAACGTCGTCACATCAGTCAGGCGAAGTCTTCTATGTCGGCGTCACAGATGTCGTATACACCGCCGTAGATGAGTTCTTCAACCGCGCAACATGTTCCTTTAGTATCACTATCATTGGTATGCATCGTAAATCGGAAAGAATTAATATTAATAAAGAATAGGCGGTTCGAGAAATTACCCCAAAACAGCCGCTGTCTGCCTCCCAACAAAATGAATTCCTTAAGGCTAAGTGTTCGTCATATTATGTTGATTTGTGTGTTTGCTGAATCTCTCGTATTCTAGCGAAAAATAAGTGAAATGATGATACCGAACCAACTGAGTGAGCCAGGAAAGGGTCAGTGGAACTTCCGAAATAACATTGTCAGGACAAAAGTAATATCGGGAAATGTTCGGTTCTTCTTTTCGACAATACTGATGTCATAAAAAGTAACGTTCCAAGGCATCAACGTCATTGACTATTTAATGGTCACCATGGTAGAAAGCTGTTAGGGTAGGGTAGGAAATGGAATGAAGAACTAATTAGGAATCCAAATTTAGTATAATCCAAGTGCCATTCTTAGCGAATTTGTGAGATGTCTGTCCCATGCGACTCATTTATTTCATCGAACATAGAAAAATGTTTCAATATAACTATTGACTGACGATTCTTTCTAGTATCAACACCATTAGTCATTGGTTATACCAAAAGAGTCTTTAATTTTTTGGACAAAATGAAAATATACACGTCACTTATCTCAAAATTGATATGTGTGTATGCGTCCCAAATGCGTTATTTAGTTACAAAATTCTTGATTGGTCTTTTTTTCAGATGACGAAGACCCAGTTATTCTAGACTGCCCAGATCTTACAATGGGGTACCTACACTCTGCGGACGAACGGTCTGTCGGGGTCTCTTGGTTGGTACCAAAAGCCCTGGACAACTCCGGCAATGTGAGCTTGGTCAGTTCCCTCCAACCCGGTGATAACTTTGACAAAGGAAGGACGACTGTCACGTACACAGCGCGTGATCCTTCGGGCAATGAAGAGACTTGCTCGTTCAGGATTCAGGTTGTTCTGTTACCAGGTAGGCCTGCAGGGTTCTTGAATTCAACAATAGAGACTTTTAGATTCGCACGAAGACAATGGGGATTGCTACGATCGACGTCCTTTTAATGCACTGCCTTGAATGGACGTCACACTTATCAGTCCACGCAAATCTAAAAGTCCCTATTGCTTCCAATTTCATTCAGACTTCTTTAACAGTTGATGCTGTTAAAGACTCAAAAGGTTGCCATAGGTTTGCCCGACAAAGTGATACTTATAGTGTATGCATGCAGGGTGATTATTTTAAAAATGCATACTTCTTGAACAATGGTTGCTCATGAAGACTCTAAAAGCTTGCGGTGGATTTGCCCGACCTAGCGACAACTAATGTCTGTCCTATAATCTCACATATTATTTCGTCTGTCATCCCTCTTGACTCCCAATACACACAAATAACACAATAATACACTTCAATTATTGTGGAATAGCCTGTCAACGACTACTGAGAGCCGGCCGTTTATTCAGTATGAATGTTTAACAAACATTTCTTCTCGTTTCCTTCACTGGAAACCGGACCTATCATGGTCCAGGATAAAAAACCAGAGATAAAACTCAACGAGCATAAAAACTCTGGAAAACCTTATACAAACACAGTCATGTAACACTACATGACACAACGCACTTTTATTGCAAATAAAAGTGGTCTCGTTGAAAGTTCAAGCTAGAATGATTCAATTACACACTAATTCATGCCACGCCCTGGTCTCCGTGGCAGAATTAGCTCGCACACCTGTACGAGCTGCCTATGCAAATTACATTCCATCGGGGCACAGCCCCGGACCCAACATAAGTATGCATTCATTAACGATACAAACAACATTTGTCTGCTATACAATCGTACCGCAGACAAATAATAATAATGCATGCAAGGTGCATATACCTGTTTACTCATGCATGCTTCTTGAACAAGTTGCTCTTGATGACTCGAAAGCCTGCCACATGTTTTCCCGACCTAGCGACAACTAATATATGTAAAGTGGATGCCATCCATGGAGTTGTTTAATGTTTTGTAGGTGAATTGAATAGTTTGTAACCATGCAGGGGTTCTGGAGACATAGGCCATTTTCGTAATGAAGTGCCTCAATAGTCAATACAAATGATTTCATTCACCTGATAAGAATAATAGTATTTCATTAGACAGAATCCGAATTGCATACATTAGTTTATTGCCAGGTAGGACAAACATTATGGCTTGACCCACCTAGCAACACTTAATGTATGTAGTTTGCATTCTGACTATTGAAATACTATGATTCTTATCAGGAGAATAAAATAATGTGTAATGAGGCACGATCCATAAAGACTTGTGCATAGAAATTTGGTTACATTACGAAAATGGCCTATTTTAATACATCGGTGAACATTTCTAGATAAAATGAAAGATGAAAGAGAGAGAGACCGAGACATAAATGGGAAAGGGGGAGATATATATATATATATATTTTTAAATCGTGATTTCATTCAATTTTTCAATCTTGATATCTATACTTGGTCTTCCGACAGCCCGAAACAGATTCTCATTGCAGATTCTGCTACCCAGCCTTGTGTATTCAGATAGCCTGGCGGACAAAGACTCTGAACATTATCGAATGATAGACGAATCCATTCAAACACAGGTGAAATACATACTTCATGATGCCTTTTCAACTCAATATCAAAGATGATTACGATGGACGTTGTATTTATGTAGAAAATAAATATTTGAACACAGAATATGATTGTGTGAGAAAAAGTTATTAACATGTCGAAATAGTTCAGATTTCATGACATGCAGTAATGTGGAAAAAAATGCCTTCTTTGAATTAGGTGTCATCGTTTTCAGAACATAATGAATTATACCATTTTGTGATTGAGGTTTTATTCGACCGTTTTTAGATACTGATTTAAACATGATCGTTTTTTCCAGAAAAATAAATTTGCTATTTTGTGCCTGTTTTCAGATTGAAGAAGCCTTTGGAATGGATCCTGCTTTCTTAGACTCAACCATCTTAAATATTACGTAAGTAAACTTGTTATGTGCCTTTTACAACAAATTAGTAGGATGAAGGCACAACAAATTTCAGAACAAGGCAGCAATTTACAAATTTAGATTTTAGGCAAGTTTAATGTCAAAAAGGTTTTACATACTCAGAGATCCTTTTCATCTTAGTACGAGTTATTTAATGTTTGAAGTTAAAACCTTCAAATTCAAATCATTCTTTGACCGTATAGTATTCCCTATTGCAGAATATCTTTTGGGAGATTATATGAACAGCCTGTTATGAAGTTTCAGATGCTATCAATTTTGTTGGTATGGCATTTTACTGGGATATTTTGAAAGAACGAATGGCATATCAAAAATAATTTAACAAGGAGGATCTCTTCTAATCTTGAAAGAGATTAGGGTACTATCCAACTTAGGAAATTACAATAAATTAAAAAAAAAACAATCATGCAAATGAAGAGAAGCGAGATAATAAGATTGGTCGTAATAGTATGGAATTTCTTCTGAATTACTCCTTTCATTTTAATATTATTCTATGACTTCGAATTATTTGTACTTTTGTAGCGTAGGTGAAAGGAATTTTTCATTCTAATTTTTTTTAATGAATATCGATGTTCCTCATATTTTTTAAGGAGTTTCAGGGAAATTAGTCCTTACATTTGAAGTCAAACTGACAATTCCTCTACTTCCGAGACTGTGTCAGATGTTAAAGCCACACTGTCCTACTTGTAGATACTTGCTCCCTCTATATAGAAAACAATGCCTAATCGGTGACCATTGGTCCCCTATGATCCTCTTTTCTTATGTTAATTCAGAGCTGAGTTGATGAGATAGCCACCTGTCCAGTGACCTTGCAGGCGGTCTAATCCCTCCTATAAACTAGTACAGATAAGTTTTAAATACTGACCAAACACTGATCATTTTCCTTAAAATGTTGGCCAAATTGATTACAGTACTTTCACAACCATTTAAAAAATGTTAGATAGGATCTTCAATAAGGATTTCACTTTCTCTATCTATATGTGTATTTTTCTGTTTATCTCCATCTCTCTCCATCTTTTTCTCTACCTATCTTTTTCTCTACCTCTCCGTGTCTAATCTCGTGCATGTATGTAATGTAGTATGTCAGAAGAAGGGGGCGTAGAGATTCAGCTCAGTCTCGGTTTCTCAGAGGAGGCAACGCCCGATTCCAAACGAGAAGAGACTAGGGTCCTTCTCACCTCACTCACGGACGAAGGCCTCGTTGGCGCTGGTGTTGAGGAGGTCTTGCTGATCAATGATGAGGGTAAGGAAATGCATTTCCAGGGGGGTGTTTCCAAAGATTCAAAGTCGAACTTAAAAATTATGGAAAGCCATTTGTAGCCTTAAAATAAAATATATTCAAAAGCAAAAATTCAAGTACTTTAGACTATTCATACATTCCACATCAAGAACTTAAAATCTCCATAATAATAGAAAATATAAATGATTTGAATCAACATTTTATGCCTCTTAAAATAATTTTTACAAAATATTTTCAAAGATGCTAACGGCTTTCCATAATTGTTAAGTCCAACTTGGAGACAAGTGCAACTTAGGATCTTTGTGAAACACCCCCTGGTTGTGTTTTGAAGATTGTCAACAGTGCATTTCGGTATGTGTCCTCTTCCAAAACAACATTAGTTACATATTGTCTGTTTTGAGCCAGAAAGGGATTAATTCCTATCATTTTACTCAAAGTTAATGCCCTTCTTTGGCGGCTCCAAACAGACGATAGTTTAAATTCTCCTTGTTTGTTATAGCCTTAGATTTGAATATCGAGAAAGAAGATATATGCCTTTAATAAAATGTAAGGACATATAAAGGGAGAGGCAGAGAGAAACCGATGGGGGAGGTAAAACAAAAAAGGAAATTAAAGAGAACATTAGAAAATTAAAAGACCCTTTCAAAACCACCACAATTGATCGGTTATTACTCTTAATGCATTTAAATCTGTTGGTCCTCGAATATGGAATTCCCTCTCTTCTGATGTAACTTCCAGCAGTAATGTTACTTCCTTTAAAACCAAACTCAAACGTTCAATAATAATTACCTATGTCAAATAAACATGTAATTTCATTTCTCCTCCCTACGTTTTCTTACTTCACCTTTTCCTATTTCCCTTTGCCTGTATGTTTAGTGTTTAATGTTTTTTTGTTTTTTTGTTTGTTTTTAAATTAAATTTGTTTTGTATCTCATGTATATTGTATGTATATTTCTTTATGTATTGGGCACCCCATTAATCAAGCCTTGGCTTTTAGGGGCACCCTGACCATTTATACTGATTTTTTATTTTAAATGGTTTAATAAAACGAATTGAATTGAATTGAATATTATAATAAGGGTGCCTTTCATTGACTGTAAATTGTAGACCTGTTTCAAAACCTCTTGTTTTCATCCCCTTATCTATGTTCTCCACTACCTTCTTACCTTTCCAAGATTGTTACCTCTTCTCTCAATACGTTTGCAGGTGAAATCATCACTATCGACGTATGTTACTTGCTACCATGTCCATCTGGCATGAACTGTACGGTCCAAGGCGAGAGCTGTGTCTCTCACTGTTCTGACAACCCCAGCTACTGCCTCAATGAAGGATTTTGTGTGAGACCTAACAAGGAGCCATTGGTGATGTGTATGTAAGTTATCCTCCCATCCTCCAAATAAAAAAAATATCTGATCTGCCAACAAGGCTTTGAAAAAATATGAAGTTGCTCGCAGAAAGTTTTGAAGAGGGTGAGGAGAAAGTCACATCGATCAAAACTCTCTGATTACAAGTGTTTTAAAAACATTTAAGGAGCCAACCTCTTGAACCAAAACAAAATGTATTAATGAAAGAACAAAAGAATGAATAAACAAATAGATAAATAACAAATTACCAAATAACTAATTAAATTAACCAATTATAAACAGATAAATAAAAAAATAATTTCACAAATAAATAAACATATAATAAACAAAAATGAATGAATGAACGAATTAATTAATTAATAAACAAATTACTGAATGCACAAACAAAATAATGAATAAATAATATTGTACTGTTTTGAAATAATAAACTTATACACTCACTACAAACAATTCTCTTTATTGTCAAGTTACTAAACAAAATCTCCCTTTATCTTTTTTTTACTTACAGATGTTCGGAGTTTATCTACTACGGGACAAGATGCGAATTAGAAGACAAAGTGAATGGTGGGAACTCTAGCATCTTTCAAATCTTAACCACCACATACATGAAAATAGCTATCCTATCTGGATTCTGTAGTTCTGTACTTAGTAAATAGAATATAAAAAAACTCCTCATTTTTCATCTAAAACTAAATTGATATTAGGTTTTTAAAGTTGACTAATCCTCGTCATATGGAGCTCGCTGGTTCCGGGTAGCAGCAGCTGATTTATTGAACAAGAATCAATTAATTGAAAAAAAGACTGAAAGTCATTTGTGCATGAGCAGTTTTCCTTAAGTTTAAAGTACATTTGGTATCGGATTTGAATTATATTTTCTTATTATTTTGAATGAGCAGTGGTATGCACTGTACCACTATCATTTCTTATTATTATTATCATTGTCAATAACACAATTGAAATCTATGGTAGGGATGCCTGTATTTCAGAGTCGTAAAACTGATGAAACAATGATGAATTCACACATTTATCGACATTGCCAGAGCCAATATCAAATTACATTGTATCAATGAAACGTAACATGGGCCCTCTATAGTGCCAGTAATGAAACACCAACATCCCATTGCCGTTCTTAGCACATGCGCAAGAAAGTTTCAAAACTTGCAGAACTATAAAATCTGAAGGTTCATGGGATTTTCTAATATAGTCCAGTACAAGTAACCCTATGGGACCATTACAAAGATTCAAGTTCAACGTACGTCTTGTTTATGAATCATAATCTAAATACTATCATTTACTTTCACTTCACTTTACTTTCATTTTACCTTCATTTTACTTTCATTTTACCTTCATTTTCCTTTTGTTTTCCTTTTGTTTTCCTTTTGTTTTCCTTTTGTTTTCCTTGTTTTCCTTTTGTTTTCCTTTTGTTTTCCTTTTGTTATTCTTTTGTTTTCCTTGTTTTCCTTTTGTTTTCCTTTTGTTTTCCTTGTTTTCCTTGTTTTCCTTTTGTTTTCCTTTTGTTTTCCTTTTGTTTTACTTTTGTTTTTCTTTTGTTTTACTTTCGTTTTATTTACATTTTACTTTCAATTTACTTTCATTTCACTCATTTTGTTGTCACCAAACAGAGCCTAGAACCCTAGCGATTGTAGCCGGAGCTTTCTGGGGTGTTGTTTTGCTCCTACTCCTCATTCTGTGTTTCCCCATCTGTGTACGCCGATGCAAACAAACAAAAACTGAACATTATGGGTAAGATTTTAAAAGATCATATTATAGATATATACAGTTAACAACTAAATTATTCATACTCCCTTGTAAATTTTACAATTTTTGTGTTTTTTATAACTCAAGAATCAAAGGCTTTGGGCCTTTGTTGAATACTTTCAGATGTAAGCTTTAATATATCACATTCTCAAGAAACAGAAATCGGGACAGATCAATTTGTTTTCATATACTGAAAGAATTACAAAACTTGGTAAGGGTATGAATTAATTAGTTGTTAACTGTATATCTTGATATTGGTGGTGACACAGTTTGGTAGATATGTCACCGGACTGTGGATTATATAGCTCCTGCTGTGGCTTAATCTACATTTGCCACACTTGACCCAGGTGAGGTAAATGGGTACCTGGCGGGAATTAATTCCTTGAAATGCACAAGTGTCATAATGGCAGCCATACTCAAGCCGGGGTAATAATTGTGGAGCACCAGGAGTGTCAAGTCCGACAGACATAAGCGCTATACAAGAACCCACTATTGTCATTATAATGAATATTCACATTATAACCCAAAATGAATAAATTGGGGAACATACTAGATGTGATATCTCATGATCAAAGTTTCAGAATTAATACCATATATAAAAATTATGGATTAAGTATTATAAGCCTTTCTATTAGGCAAGGACCAAATCAGCTCTTAATCTAGGTGATATGCCCAACCCTATCGCATGGATATCCCTGATCTACTGCCAATTTGGGCTATTTATTCCAAATCATCAATATGATCTCAGTCAGTAGATTAATAACATTTTTAAAAATAATATTGAACCATGTTGTAAAGTTCTTTGAAAACCCCATTGTAGTCAGGTAGATCACAAAATGATGATGCTTTGAATTTAGTTTATTTTTGTAGTTTAGGTGAAGCTCATTTTCATAATTTAATTTTGATGAGATGATGCTGCTTATATGTTTAATCTTGTTTTTGTAATGCGCCTCAAATTGATATACGATGTCAATATTTACTCGACTTTGTCTTAGCATTAGCACACGTTCTTTATTGTCTTTTTGTATATATCTTACAGAAGTGACACAGAGCTGGTCAAAGCAGATGCGTACGCTCAAAGTGAAAGCGACAGTGACGATGACGGCATGCATGATGAAAATGCTAATCGAGATACGAAAGTCCCTTCCCCAGATCCAATGCAAAATGGTGGAAAGATCAACGCTGCTTATATTGACGATGAACAGGAATTCCAAGTCGACGAAGAAGAGACATTACACACTGGCGAAGGAGCAAATGGTTTCATTCTCAATGCAGACTCAAAGAGCCGGTCACAAGGAGACGGAAATTCCAATTTAACAGATGACACGAACGAAGCGATTGATATGACGATGATGTCTGATTCTTCTGATCCGACGTTAACGATAGAAAATGAAGAGATGACGACCAATTTACTTGACATCGAACTAGAAGCAGATGGGGGATTTATTTCAAACGGCGATGCACTAATCGCCCCTGTCGAAATGAATTTAGACAGCGACGTTCCCGATGTTCTTTTCTCTGATCCATCTTACGGCAGTAGTGATCAACAGTCAGTTACAGCCACTGTGCACAGCAGCGGGGATGGAAACTTTACCGTTCGATCCTCACTCGGTGATATTGAAGAGGAGGGAGACGATGGCAGAAGCACACCAAGAAGGCGATCGTCACTTGCAGACAGCATTGATGGGATGTACTAACCCATTCATTGGTCAAAGAAAATACTAACAGTACATGTACTACCTTTATTATTATACTGTGATTGGTGATCCAGAGAACTAGTCTGTTTGAGGATCCTTATACTAACAGCGAACCTAGAACAATTCTTTCCAGGTTTTTTTTTACAGTTGATAATCATAAATGGTAATCATACAGTTGGTAATCATAGAGTTGGTTACAGTTGGTAATCATAAATGGTTACAGAGCAATTTCAGCTTTGTTAATAATAATAATAATAATAGCTAGTTCTTATATACCCACCTGGCAACTTTCAGCAATTTGCATAATTTGAAAATCAAAAATCCAATGTCGTTTATCTTATGAAATGCAACCTGTGATGCAATGAACTGGGTTATATCAGGGATTAGTATTTAGTGTTGTATCGCAGATTTCATTGCACAAGATTAACACGATGTGTGCAGTGTGCACGTTCTGTGTAAGTTGTCTTGATCTGTTTAATATGCCTGGAAACATGGGCCATTAGGATTTATGCAAATTGTGCAAAGCTCAAATTGTTTGGAGACATCATGGGATTAAAAAAAAAAGTTACCTGGTAAACTGAAAGAAATTTTCCTTTGGTTCGTAAAATGTCAAGTCGACTAAACCGCTTGAGTGTCAATTTCAAAATCTTCGGTATATATTCTAGAATTTAATTTAATTGCTCCTATGAAATGTATTTAAACCGTAATTTTGTCTGTAACATATTGAAAATCATTTTATTTAAAAGAAAACAGAAGGGATGCGGGTATTTTATATTAGTAGAGGACAAATTAGAAATGGAATTTATTAGATAAAATGTAGACAGGGAGAAACTGATGGTTAAAACATTTCAACATTTTGAAGGTGAAGGTGTTCATGGACCTTGCTTATGCAGGTTCGACTAGGTATATATTAATGCGTTACTCCTATATCAATATGTGGAAATATATCACTTAACCCTATCTTAACTGGGCTATTTCAGACCAGGTTTTTACTGGGGGGGGGGGGGTCAATTTGACCCCCCCCTAAGATCTCGGCCGTTTCACCGCCGATCGCCGCGAAAATTTGCATGCATGTCAAGTGAAGTGTAAAGAATACTATGGTAATTTCAAATTTTTGAAAAATTCACTCATTTGCATATTTATGCTAATTTATGCAAATAAGGTCATACAATTCACATTTCTGCCCATAAATCATAGATTATTCATATTTAAGTATTCTTTTTCACTACATATATTTATTAGACCATTTGGAATAATAATACAACACAAAAAATTGGAAGAGCCAGGTTATTCCTTATGTTATCTCTTGTTTTGATAATTTCTTATGTATTTCATTGTTTTTTTAACTTATGTATTTTATTGTTTTTGTTGTTTTATTTCATTTATAACTACAATTCAACTATTTTGACCCAAAAACAAACATCTAAACTTTAAACAAGACTCAATAACCAATGTTTTATCTATTTTTAGGAAAAATGACTTTTACATATGTTTTGTACACAAATCATGAAAATGAGCGATTTTCGGGCTGACATGCAAAGACAAAAGGTCATGTGACCTTGTAACCGTAGGTCCGATTTTCGAAAAAATTGTTTTAAAAGATGCGTAAGACTCGAAAGTAAAAAGTCGTGAAAGGAAAATTTTATATCTGCCGCGGTTTCGGAGTAGTCGCGAAATTTCTACAGGGGGGGGTCAAATTGACCCCCCCCCCCAGTTGACATAGGGTTAAGAGAAGAGAGAATGTGTATGTGTATGTGTGAAATACAGAGACAGAAAAGGAGAGAGAGAGAGAGAGAGAAAAGGGAAGAGAGAAAAAGGGAGAGGGAGAGAGAGGGAAAAGGGAAGAGAGAATGTGTATGTGTATGTGTGAAATACAGAGACAGAAAAGGAGAGAGAGAGAGAGAGAGAGAGAGAGAGAGAGAAAAGGGAAGAGAGAAAAAGGGAGAGGGAGAGAGAGGGAAAAGGGAAGAGAGAAAAAGCGAGAGAGAGAAAGAGATAAGGGCATTATCCTAACATCAAATTGTATCGTAATCCTAAGAAGTTTATACATTTTTATTTGTGTGTTTCACATGTTATTAAATTCCAAAATTGAATTTTTTGCACTGTTACTTCATGAAGTCACAGTAAAATAGTGTGTGAGATAATAAAAAAATGGCAATGTGTTGTCATTGTCAAAATACCACAGCATTAGACAAGAAATTTCTTCCTACAGTTTGTTTGATGTTTTTCATTTAAAAGTATATAGAGCAAATGTTATCAAATGAAAATGATATTTTGTATAGGTTATCATATCAGCATTATAAAAAAAGTGTGTAAAGTCAATAAGAGAATAAAGAATGCACAACAAAAAGATGCAAAAGCTGTGAAAACATGCCAAGGAAAACATAATTTCCTCCTATGTGGACTTTGTGGAATTATTGGGTACCGGAAGTTATTTTTTATTGAATTCTACCATGTATGAATGTTGTATACACAGATATGATTACATGTATCTTATTAAAGGTGTCGTAAATTATTAAGTTTTTATTTTTATTGAATTCTACCATGTATGAACGTTGTTTACGCAGATATGGGTACATGTATCTTATTAAAGGTGTCGTAAATTATTAAGTTTTTATTTTTATTGAATTCTACCATGTATGAACGTTGTTTACGCAGATATGGGTACATGTATCTTATTAAAGGTGTCGTAAAATAACTTTTTTCCCCCTCCATGATTACATGACTCTTGCTTTCAAAGGTTGTGAAACGAGTGTGGATGAGTGGCCGAAATGGTTTGGTGTGTCATAGCTCCTAAAATGTGAATTAGTACATTTAATTTCATTACACAGGGTCACAACAGATATTATAGTCATCAACGATATTTCCTGATACAGTACAAAATAATATTTTAATGTCGCATCTTAGAAATGCTCAGTAATAAGCAAATTTTACACATTTTAAGACAACAAACTAATCGCTTCTTTCGCCACATTATAACATTGGTAACAAAGCTTGCCTTCCCTTAGAAACTCGTTTCTTCTTCCAGTAATTGTAATCTCATTGATTAAAGAGCAATCCAACCGTTGTAAAATGTTGATTTATTTGAGAGCAGAAAATTAAGAGAAAAAGAATGGTGAAAGTTTGAAATTTATTGGAACAACAATAAAAAAGTTATGAACGTTTGAAATCATTTGAGATCTCTAAATCTATGCAAATCTCAAATTGACAGTTTGGTCAGTGGATTGAGAAATAGTCACGGATGACTCTCCTGTTTGTTGTGTACAAAAATATCATTGATTTCTGTTTTTCTCCCAAGCGCCTTCTCCCTTGGGGCACTACACAAAATCAAGGCTAGCATATTATTATAATTCCTGCATAAAGGAAAGATCCTCCTGAGTCGTATAATTGTAGTCATTTTGTGTATTTGGACAAATGGGAAAGTTGACAGGCACTACATCACAGTGAAATTACCTATTCAGCCGATTTGAATTATCCCATACATAAAAGGGATTACAACTACAACTTTCAAAAATGTCAGATTTTGCAAACTGCCACCAGTCTGTTTTTCTCAGTGGTTTGCTTTCCCTCTAATGTGTGAGCTGGCACAAATTATAATGAATTAACAGGGCCACTGATGAGTGGGTGGGGGGGGGGGGGGGTGCTGCAGTGGGTCATATCATCTTCTTTTCAAATCGACCTTCTCTTCCCTTTCTGCACCTTTTCCCCCAATTTTTCCTCTACTATCATTCTATCAGCAGGGACGAGTGCCTCCTGTGGCTATGTCATTGCCAAGAAAATTTCTCTTCAAGTTAAAACAAACTGCGAGGTGGGATCAATCTCATCTAAATTTGTCTCCCGTTGTAAAACACAGTGTAACTTTATAAACCACACAGATAAGTGAATATACGAAAGTCAATACCGTGCATAACTACTTATTTCATATTTCAATAATTTTTTCCCAGGGGGAGGGGGGCTGGACCAAAATATGCATGATCAAGGCCTAACAGTGATTTTGCCCTTTTGCTAAAGACAATGCCTAGATGTTCATTCTCACTTTTAATACTCAGCTGTATTAAACCAGGCACTTATTTATCTGTCTATTGGTCCCTCATTTCAAAATGAACAGCTAAGACTCTGGAATGCTTTTAACAGTCTGAAGTGTCTCGTTCCATCCCTCTATAGCAAAAAATGCGCACTAGATGTATCCAACTGTCATTCTCTGCTCCTACCAGACTCATACCCATCAGCTCGAAGTCAGCCCAAAAGATTGATACAGGCCTATTTCATTCAATCAATGTGCTAGACCTAAGCAGGGATTCCAGTTAGAATTGATCAGAGGGCCTGAAAATCACATAGAATGAGCTATTTCGTACACAAAAAAAGCCTAAACTATGGCCTGAAAATAACTCGCCAGGGCCTGAAAACTTGCATCCCTGCCTAAGGTATATATTTTTTGTTACTCAGCTGCAGCTAGACTCCTGCCGATCTGCTCAAAGCCTGTCCTGAGAAGGTACTCGAACCGTGTATTGTCCCTCATCCCTTGCAGCTCATAGTGCTGCATCAGTGTGTCTGGGTCCGGCAGGCACTCGGTCAGGTCAAGACCTGCCAAAGAAAGACATTCAATGCTTCTTATGAGTCTAAATTAAACAGCACTGGTCTTATTGGAGAACAAAAAATTGTGTTTAGAAAACAAAGCCTACAAATTCGCAGTTAAAATTTAACAAAGAAAAAAAAAAGTGAAAATAAAGTGACTTTAAAGTCACAGAGAAAGGAAAGATATAGAAAGGGAGTGAGAGAGAAAAGGGAGAGATAAAAGGGAGAGAGAAAGAGAGAGAGAGAGAGAGAGAGAGAGAGAGAGAAGGGGGAGAGGGAGGGGACTGGGGAGAGGAAGAGGGGGAGGGAAAGAGAGAGAAAAGTGAGAGAGAGAAGGGAAAGAGAGAGAAAAGGGAAAGAAAGAGAAAGAGAGAGGAAGAGGGGGGGGGGGGGGGGGGGGAGAGGAAGAGTGAGAAGGGGGTGGGATGTCCAATTGCATCAAGTTAGGAAAATATATAAGAACAGACCATCTACATGGATATATACATATAAAGCAATACAATAACATTACACTAGAACATTCAAAATTTCAAATATCTTTAGTCTTTTCTCCTACAAGGCGGCAAATGTCGGTAATTCCCATTTTGTTTCAGGTAGTCCGTTCAAGATAGACATGAAGATATATTCAAAGCAGGCCTCGCCACTTACAGGTTTTCCGGGACACATGGGTGCCCAAAATATCAAGATTTAAACACAGGGCCCATGCATTAAGACTGTAAAAAATTTAAATCAGAACCCCCTTCCCCCCCCCCCCCAAAAAAAAAGTAACATCCCCAAGTCAATTTTTAACTCGATCAATTAAATCTATGAGAGGAGTTTACCTTCTTGGAGTGCTTTGGCAGCTGTCTTGAAGAAGATGGAGTCTTTGATGTAATCCCAAGGGTCCACACCCTGCATCTCATTCCACCTACATAATAATATCATAAGTACATTTGTTAATTTTGTTTTTTATAATTTTGATGTTTATTTATTCCATTTACATCAGCTGTTACTCCTCTAGCAGACATTAAAATGGCATATAATTGATATTATTTTAATCTATGGCTCATAAGCTTTCCGTTGATAAATAATTCAGCTACCAGTACTTCATTTTTCACTTCCAACATAGTCTTTAAGTGATTTTTCTTAATTTATGGTAGGAAGGAATAGGAAGTACCGATGGAAACCCTGATATACTTGACAATATTCTAAGAGACCCTCATCTACTAGCCCAAGGCTGTAGCACCGGTTTGAATGACCTGAACCAAAACTCTTATAGAGAAACACGTAAATATTACATATATTATCATACAGCTATATTGGTATGAGTATAATGAAGCAAAATGTCTGGAGTTGATGCTAACAAAATAAGAATAATTTATGTACCTAATATTTGAGTCCCTGATCATTTGTTTTTTATTGATAACTCCAAAAATATTTCAACAGTTAAAAAAAAATAAAATCAAAAGTTTAAAAAAAAAAAAAAAAAATAGTATGCTAAAGCATTTCCGAGAACTCTACAATTTTCATTTCAATTATTTTTCAGTTCTGAATACAGTACATAATAAAATCAGTATACATTAAAATATACAAGAAAAAATATTAACTTTTTAAAACAGAACTGGCTAGGGCGAAGCTTGATATCTTGTGAGCCATGATACATGTTGAAATGCAGGAAAGAAGCTTTCAGATATCAATATCAGCGCTTTTTTAAAAAGGTGTTATATAAACTCACCTACCACTGTAATTATCATCATGAATAATAATAGGGCATATTATACAGTTATTGACTGGCAGGGGTAATATAACATTATTTGGACCGCTGTAGGGAGTTATATTTCCCAAGTGGTTATATTTTCCCGAAGCGCGTAGCGCTGAGGGAAAATATGGTCACGAGGGAAAATATAACTCCCTTCAGCTCCAAAGAATGTTATATACCCCCTGCCAGTCAATAACCGTTATATTAGATAGCCTTTGCTTTTTGTGTATTTTTTTTTTGGGGGGGGGGGTCCATTTTTTTTTTGCCTGAAATTTTAATTATTTTTTTCGGGGACAATCAAAATTACGTAAAAATAATCTGTCGAGATAGTTCAAGAAAGAAAAAAAAAAATCAAAAAAAAATTTTGGTAAAAAAAAATTTAAATTTAAAAAACAAAACAAATTCCTATCCAAAAAAGCATATTTCAAGAAAAAAAAAAAAATTACCCAAAAAAGGATTTTATGGGGAAAAAAGAAAATGTGGAAAAAATAATTTCAAGGGAAAAAAAAAATTCATGAAAAAATATTGTAAAATAAAATGACCCTCGGTTATGGTGTAATGTGTGTTATTGGTGACATACAGTCCTCAAGAGGGCGACATGCATTGATTAAAAATATATTCATTTCACCAGCTGGTAAATATAACACCGAAAAGTGACCGGCCAGGAAAATATAACAATTTGGATCCTCGCAATTGATATCACGTGACAAGCTCTGGACCAATCACATCTCGGTATCTGTCTAAGCTATCTAATATATCATTATATCTTAATCTTTTTGTAACTCTCATTAGTAAGAAGAACATGAATACTTACTCATCTCGTAGAATAGCTCTGCACCATATCCTCACCATTAGGTCTGTATATTGGGAGCCCTCCTAGGGAAAGACAAGTTTAGACAAAGTGAAATACACCTAAGCAGGGATGCCAACCTTTCAGAGCACAAATCAGTAACCGTAAGGCTCAAAATCAGTAATTTGGGGAATAAATCAGTAATTTCCTATGCGGCGCCATGAATCTTAAAAGAATGGCAAGCGGACGCATGCGCGCATGATTATCTGAAATTTGTTGTGATTTTACTCCCACAAAGTTGCTAAATATTGATTTTCAGTTCATCACAACACATAAGTTTTCAATGAAAAATTGGCTTCTATTAAGAGAATACTTGATAATTGTCCATCTTTCTCATGCAGCGAGTGCTGGATGGCCACCATACTGTACAGCACTTGCTACGATAGATCCCTATGCGCAAAAAAAAAAAAAAAAAAAAAAAAAAAACGTAATTTTTAGACAACATTCCGTACTGCCGTAATGGTCGTTAATTTCCGTACCAATTACGGGAAATCCGTACTAGTTGGCATCTCTGCCTAAGTCACCATCTAATTTTTGATGCCAACAACAAATGATTTACAAGATACAGGTATTAACAAAAGCTAATTTATAAAATACCAAAGTTTTGATAACGATCAAAAAATATGGTCCAATCAATGATTTTTGTTAAAATGAAACTCATACATAGTAATGTACATATGTATGTTAATTATGCGCATGAGCAGAAGACTTGCTTGTGAAGATATGATTTTTTGAATTAAAACTTACGACTGTGTTTGTCACAGGTATTTTATTATTCTGTTTTGTATTAAAACTGATGCTAATGTTTTGTTGTGAAGTGCAAGAAGCTGTGATTGTATTATACAATGTCACCTTGTTGTGAGAGTTTACAACTAAAGATTTTTGGTCCTACCTTATGGAGGTACTGTAGCAAATCTAGAGCCTTCTTGAAGTCATACTCGTTGGAGTTTGTGTTCCTCTCGCTGATGTAGAGCTGAAGGTGATAAAAAAAAATAGAAGTAGGAGAAAAACAGTCATGTATCCATCTAGCGTAAGCTGCCGTGAAGGATCAATGATGCTAATCTCGACCCACCCCATCCCCCTCTCTCCCTTAATTCGCACTCCATTCACAGAGTTTGATCATTGTTTTCCCCATGCTAGTGCCCCCCTAATTGGCATCTTTTGGCCCCGTTTTATGAACAGTTGTGATCGATCCAAATCAATCGCAAGTCCTCCAATCAATTGTAAGTTTGCAGTCTCCTATCTCTTATGTACATAGTTGCGATTGATATCAACTCTTTATAAGACGGGGCCCTGCTATGCTATTATGCCCCCCACACTCTTTCTCTTCCCTCCTCTCTCCCTTTCTCTCTCTGACCCCCCTCCCCACATCACTGTGGTACAACAAACAAGAAGGTACTCATTAAACAGAGATTATAATCAATATTTAATAATAATGATTTCAGAGAGACTTACCTCAATTAGTTGCTTTGGAGTCATGCAGGGCAGATCGTCTCCATTCAAATTCAATTTCTGTAAACATACACATGGAAATCATTGTTATTTACTTATTTTTTTACGGTACTTATTCTTATTTCTTTACGGTACAGTACTATTGTAAATGGCTTTTACTGGTAATTTGGGGGGAGGTGGTATAAATTTGCAACAAATGACACAATCTTGGCAAAATATGTAGAAATGACTATGAATTTAAACTTTGCTTTTTTTTTTTGCTGAAAGAGGGTTAAAAAAACTCACCTGAATAAGATCCCTTGGAAGCTGTTCATGATGCGTGATGACGTCCAACTCTGCATTGATTTCTATGGGAGGACAAAATATGTTAGAATTCGTCATCTGTGAATATTATATTTTCAACCAAGAATTCACTTAAAGACATTGTAAATGTAGTAAAGATGACAACTTAACTCTTTTCTGCATGTCTAACTATTCCTTCAAGTTGACAGATGATCTAAAGAGTGATTGATTTCACACTGTATAAAAATAAATGCTGATTGAATCTGCCTGCAGCCATATTGATAAATTTAAAGCCGGTAGATATAGTGTCATTTCCCGAAAAACCTAATGGTACAGTGCATCTGAAAATCATGATGTTAAGGCTGTCATATAATATATAAAAAAGATGACTCCATAAACATTTAGTTCATTTTCGAGGAACAAATATGGGAAAATAGGATACAAATTTGTGGTTCTTTGGCTATAACCCATACAATCTAAAAAATCACACTGATAAAAACGTGATCACGGGAACGTTACTGTTAACGTTCATTTGTCCCTTCTTAACTGCTATCTAGCAGATAGTGTGTGTTTTGAGGGTCTTGTTCACACTCACCACCAATCTCTCTCTGATGATCATTGTCCGATGCTAGAGCAGCAAGCTTGCCAAGGCTCAGCAGCGTCTGTAATCAAAACAGAGAATTTCAATTAGTTCTCTAACTAGCACAAACAAACTTTCCAGAATTTTGTGAACCAGTCATGATACTCAAGGTCTAGGAATGTTCTGATTCAATCCAATCCAATCCAATCCAAAAGATATTTGATATAGCCCCTTTTCCTTGCAGTTACAAAGCGCTGCACACACGCTCAAAGATGCAAAGCCATTGCATATCAGAAGTAGATGAATGAACCTAGTGCCAAAGAACTTCAAAATTAATTGCTAAATGAACTATCATTCCACCTCATTCAATTATGTAGTTCTTTAAATAATAGTACAATATTTTTATAGTACATAATAAACATAAGTTTCTCTCGGTTCATGCAAAACGTGAAACATATAACATATCAAAAATTTATACTTATCAAGGCTAAGTACAATTTAAGATAATGACATAAGCAACTAACATTATAACAAAACAAAGATAAATGCAATTCAAGATAACTAAGTGGTATGATATATATATTACATGTACATACTACTAGATGATAAACATAATTGTAATTCTTACATCATATCTTGAATATTTACTGCTTTTCAAGGAATGTAATCAGTTGGTTAGTTTTTACCTTCTTCTTGGAGACTGAGAAGGATTCTCTAGTTGCAAGTTTTCTCAATGTGTCCTGTGCCTGTAAAGAAAAAAGATAGATATATGCTGTATGAATAAAAGAACATTCCAAACATCAGGTGCAGACTCAAAATATTACAATGGCAATTACACCAATCCATGTTTTCCTCCCTTTCATGACAAGCATCATTGAAAAATAGAAGAAGTGAATAATCACTGCCAGGGAGGGAGAGAGAGAGAGAGAGAGAGAGAGAGAAAGAGAGACAGAGAGAAAGAGGCAGAGAGAAAGAGAGAGAGACAGAGAGAGAAAGAGAGCAAAAGAGAACACAACTGACTGACAATATTGACTGATAGAGTGAACAAATATTCTATCCTGTGAGAACAAACGTTACTGACCTGCGAGTAGTTGTTTGTGTGGATATCCTGTAGCCATCCCAAGTGATCGTGAGGTTGTAGGAATTCACTCAGCTCCGGACGATGGGCAAAATGGGTCAGCAGTTTCCCACGTTGACCTTTGACACAGACACACACAAAAAGGAAAAAAGTGTCAAGTCTTGTATACAAGATTAAAGTGACTTTCCTGTACTAGGGAGGTCTATCCTCTACGACAGCTAACGACAGCGTTAAACAGCCCCAAATACCTTCTTTTTTTTTAACGTGTAAATTAATGGCAACTGCGCGCAACAAACATTCTATGCATATACACTTTATTATAGCTCCGTGTAATAGATACATATAATGTGAAGCGTATTACATTTTATGCATCCTAAGAAGAAGAAAAAAATCTAGATATAATACTAATGTGTGCATATAACCAGCTTTCCCTTCTTTAGAAGTGGTGCTAGGACATCAGAAATCTTACAAATGCAACAAGATTTCAAAACAAAACAACCATTTGTAAAAGATTCACTTCATGTCCAAAATTATCGCAATGAATTTAACATTTTTGTTACATACATTACATTACATTTGATACATATCATACACATGTGTCATAGAATAGTTACATTAAGGTGAGAGGAATAACCATTTATAGTCTTCTGATGCACCTGACAATACACAACAAAGCATCCCTTTTTAACATGTTGAATATACTATAAGAATAATAAAATACAAAACACTGAACTCACCTCTGTCAATGTAGTACTTGAAAACAAAGTCAGAGAAGCCCTGTAAGCATGGAAACAAAGAAATAAAAGGGTTGAAAAATTAGATGATGTAAAGTATTATGAAAACAAGCATTTTGATAGTGCACCCTATGACAAAGAAACCTAGCCATTTGAAGCAAGAGGCTTACAGATAATATAAAACATGAATAGGGTGTGTTAAGGGAAGATCAAGTTTACTAATAAAATAGAAGCATAATCTGAATTAAACAATAACTGAAATAATTTTGTCATCTAGGACTAAATAATTTTGGTATTAATATAAAGGGGATGACAGCAAGATCAGTCAATTATTAAGGAAATTGAGTGAGTTAATAGCAACTGAAGGATTGAGGAAAGAGATGAGACAAAATCAACTTGACTGGCATTGGGTGATATCAAACATCTGTTAAAAGGAAACATCATTGTACAATAATAAATAATATATTATATTAGCAAGAATAAACCAGATTATTTAACCTCTGGACCCTCTTACGAACATGTCATAAACATGGAGAGATGTAGCGTACAGACTGGGAACATCTTCAAACATTAAATCAACTTAATGAGACACATGGATCGTGATTTACCTTATTTGAGAACTGATCCATGTAGTATTGGAGTCTGTCCTTGCGGCCGGTCCCAGACTCGCAGAGCTCGACAAGGATGCCAAAGTCACAGTACTTCTCAGCAAGGACGGCTGCTCTCTCGTACTGTCTGTGCTCCACTGGTGACATTTAAATGAAAAAAGTAAAAGAAAAATATCAAAATGTACAAGTTCATTTATGATATCAATCTAGAAGAATAAGTATTACTATTGCAATGATATATCAGTTGTTCATTTACATGTATTGACCAATGAGTCCATGTGGTAAGGGAATAATGTCATCAAGTTATTCTGTTACCGCATCAAGATAACTTATTACACATGCAGCTACAGCTAGAAGATTAATTTACTATGAACACTGGTTTAAATAATCATATCGCTTCTATTGTTGTTAGTTTAGTTGACAAGATTACTTTTGCAATGATATATCCTTAGATCGTTTTCAAGTATTGAAAAAATTAGTCCACGATTTTACAGAATAATCATTTTTCTACCTCAGATGATCATCAAGATAACTTATTACACATGCAGCTACAGCTTGAAGATTAATTAAATATGGATACTGGTAAAAATAATGGATAGATGGTATTTATTAAACCATAGCAACACTCGTGGGTAATTTGACCTCATGTCTGTGATAAGTAAGTTCAAATATTTAGAACAATCCTCTTATAAAGTGATTTCATTACAGTGGAATTGCCTTCTTGATCTGCCAACACTATCCTCAGCCACATCTTGGAAGGATGGAATGCATCACTTACAGAAGGGGGAGATGAGGGTGGTCCTCTCCTGGGTATACCTCTGCTCCAGCTCGGCATACTGCACGCTGTCTTCCCCGTCAGCCTGCATGGAAGATTCCAGCTGGGCGATGTAACCTTCCAACAGGAGGTCTGTGATGGACTGGAGCTGCTGGAAGAGACCGGAGCGAGACTGGGCGTCCTCTGCGTTAGCCACGGCCCTGCCTACAGTCAAGTTATGCTGCAATAAAAATAAACAAAATCAAATGTTATATACACAGCCTGCTTTAATTGCCAGGGGGGTGTTTCACAGAGATCTTGAGTTGAACTTATCTCTAAGTTGGACTTAACATTTATGGAAAACCATTAGCATCTATGAAAATATTTTGTAAAAGGCATAAAATGTTGATTCAAATCTTTCATATTTTCTATTATCAAGGAGATTTCATGTTCTTGATGTGGAATTTATAAAAAGTCTAGAATACTTGAATTTTCGCTTTTGAATGTTTTTATTTTAAGGCTACAAATGGCTCTCCATAATTTTTAAGTCCAACTTAGAGTTAAGTTCAACTAAAGATCTTTGTGAAACACCCCCCTGGTCTAAGAGCATCCAAAAACATATAATCTCTACATAAAAGCTGTTCCTTAAACTTGTTGAAAACTAGTATGCTCTGAGAGGATTTAATTCTTTTGTATTAAAGCCCCACTGCATTACTTATAGCAACTTCCGCCCTCTATATAGCAAACAATGCTTAATCGGTGACCATTGGACCCCCATGACCAAGATAACCACTTGTCAGTGATCATGCAGGGAGGTCTAATCCCTCCTGGTCAAACTAGTGCAGATAGGATTTAAGATACTCTCAATATTTTTGCAAACCAAACTTGAATTTGTGTTAAAAGTGGATTCAAACTTGAAGGTATTGAGAAATTAGCATGATTAGTGAAAGATCATACAGCTTCTAGCAACGCATAATAGAGGAATAACAATGCCTCTATCACCCAAGCTTGTAAATGATGACTCTAATGGGTCTTAAGATATCAAAACAAATGGGATAGCAGATCAGAAGGGCTGATGGATAATATTGAAATGAAACTCCACCTACCTGTTGTACAAGCTGCATACGTATGCCCCTTGGTCCAGACGAGGCTGTTAAAAGAGAGTATAGAATGGAGTGACAATTTTATTGCAAAGATAATATCAAAATTAACAAAACACATAAGATAGCCATAATTTAACAAAGAATGCATTTATTTCCTTGTTTTACTGCAACATAAGTCATTATTTGGAAAAATTAAGACTGATAGACAAAACCCTTTGACTGATGGAAACATTTTTTGAATGCCTCTCAGATGTTAGAACACTAGTTTATGAAACTGATCCATAAGTAAGTCCTTGAAATAGAGAAACCAAAGTTTAATGGCAAATTATGCAAGAAATAAACCAAAGGTAGCAGCCATCTGCTTACGTGTATTTTGGACAATGGAGTTTCTGTCTGATATTAATGATGTCTATATAGACCAAATAACAATGTCTAATTATTGAGTAATTCACAAGTAGACTTTCGGTTTCCTTTTTCTAGGGACACCGTGTATAGAAGTCTTTGAGTAAATTACTGAGATGGCTAGGTACCGTGTGAAGTTCCTCTAATTGATGTCTAGGCATACCAGATAAAGTTAAAATCAAGCACAAACATGTCCGTATCTTCAATTCTGTGACTCACCGATCCATGGGATGAACGGCAACGAGGTCCCGCTGGCCTCGTTGTGTGACTGGTAGACCAGCGCCCTCGATTGGTGGAGGTGCCAGGCTTCTTGGAGGACACTCTGAATGATGGTGTTGATGCTAGAGATGAGACTCACTGTGTCCTGGGGAGTAAGTCCACTCGATAGAAGATCCTGCTCTTCCTCCATCAAGGCTTCCACAATGTCTTCCATTTTAGACACCTGCAATGGGAGAAACAAAGAAGGAAAAAAAAGACCACTTGACTTATCATAAGTTCGTAATAAGTTGAGTTCAATCGGACCAATAGAGGGAGCCTATATGAGGTCACTTAATCTATGTGAATATGAAATTGGCGATTTCATCAGTGGATTGTGATTTAGTCATGGACAACTCTACTATTTATTGTGTACATAAACATCATTAATTTCTGTTTTTCTCTGAAGTTCCTTCTCCCCCGTTGATCATTATATATTCTGGATGGCATATTTAAGTCCTCTAAAGAGAAAAGACCCATCTGAGTCATACATTTTGAAAAATTGAGATTATTGTTATTATGTGTGTTGAAACAAATGAGAAAGTTGTTTGTCGTCAAGTCAGTGACGTTAATGATTCAGCCATTGAGAGAGTGCTCATACATTTATAAATTACAACTTTCAAAAATTCATTACTTTCTAAAAAAAATGGTCAGATTTCATTCAAACTTTTAGCACTCTGCTTCTCTGACTTTCCTGCTTTCTTTTAGAAAGTGGTTGTCCATTAAGTTTGATTTTCCTTAAAAGCCCCACTGTACTACTTGTAGCTACTTGCTCCCTCGATAGAAAACAATGCCTAAGCGGTGCCCGTTGGTCCACCATGATCCTCTTTTCCTCATGTTAATTGAGAGCTGAGTTTATGAGATAGCCACCTGTCTGTGACCAACCTGGGTGGTCTAATCCCTCCATGCCAAACTAGTACAGACGGGCTTTAATGAGATGTGTGTAAGATGACGTACCTCTCTGTAGAAGATGTCTCTAGGAGTGAGACCGGAAGGGACTGCATCTTGCTTCCTCTTCCTCAACGCACGACATACAGCTGTGTCTATCAGCCCCTGGAATCTGGTTTGAAAAAAATAAATGAGAGAGGGTGTATGTGGGTGAGATTGGGCTTTTACATTGGGATGTTCACTCACGCTTGAGAAATGTAAGCAGGACTGCTTCAAAGTTTGTGCAGAAAGGGGTTTATTCTTGAAATCTCTTCATTTTTGCCATGGACCGCACTAGTTAAGAGTGAAAGAGAGAGAGAGAGGAGAAAAAGAAAGAGAAAGAAAAGAATGGAGGCCAAGACAGACAGAGAGAATGCGAGAAAGACAGAATAAAGGCTCACTCACATATGGCACAATAAACAACAGATATTTTGTTATGACATAAGCTTAATGCACTTAGCATTTCTACATCCTATAACACAGAGAAGTAAGTACGCATATGGCCGCTGTTGTATGTGTTTACCTTTTTACATTTCAACTTGAAATGCACTTTAATATATGTAGAAAAAAACCAGCTGTAGTTACCCAAGTCGTGTGTGAATAAACCTTTAGTCAGGAAAGATTAAAAACTTATTCAGATATAATGCGGTAACCACCGCAAAAAAGCTGCTGTTTTGTTTAAATGTGTAAACGAATGGCAACTGCCTGCACCTTACAGAGTCCCTGCTCGTATTTGCTGAGATTTATATTAAAAGATACAGAAATATGAAGCATGTCATATTTTTCGCCATCATAAAAAACCGCCAAGGTTTTGCAGCGTCATATCTGAAAGAGGCTTAAGAGCTGTCAAACTTACTTGACATGTTTGTTACACAGTGCTCTAGCAGCAGAGAGCTTCTCGGCATGCTCACTGAGAAGGTTGTGTGTCGTCTGCGGTAGGTCTCTCACTATCACTGAATGAAGCTGAGGAGAGAATTGCAATCAAATACCTGCATTTAAACGTTAAACTTCAGCAGTTTCTATGTTCATTTTGTAACTATTAACTCACACCGGGCTCAGAATACTAAAACATAAGCCCAAATAAACCAGGAATGCCAGTTAGAATTGATCAAAGGGCCTGAAAATCACCTAGAATGAGCTGTTTTGTACACAAAAAAGCCTAAACTATGGTCTGAAAACAACTCGACAGGGCCTGAATTCAGGCTATTGCCTGAAAACTGGCATCCCTGATAAACTTCACACACACAGACAAAATAAAAGGAAAACAAGGGAAACGCTCTCGGCGGTCTCGCCTGCATTACGCAATTAAATATAATGAAAAATTGAGGTTGGGACATTAGTCAGAGTGGCCCATTTGCAGCCCCCCTCCCCCCCCAATGAAATCCTCTAAATATAATCTATACAAAATAATTTTTTTTTTAATCCTCACATACTGACCTAAAATGACCTTTGACCTTGACTTTGTGACCAGGAACTTGCGCAATAAGATTTGTGATACTTGATAACGCTTGTGTACAAGTCATGGAATTTGAACAAACACTTTTGAAATTATTTTAAAAATTCAAATTTTTGATGTTGATGCCACAAAAGAGTCTAAGTTTGTTGACCTGAAATGACTTTTGACCTTAATTTAGTGACCTGAAATTCTACTCACATGATTGGGGATACTTGATAACCCTTTAGTGTAAGTTTCATTGAATAAGAACAAACACTTTTGAAATTATTTTAAAAATTCAAATTTTTGATGTTGATGCCACAAAAGAGTCTAAGTTTGTTGACCTGAAATGACTTTTGACCTTAATTTAGTGACCTGAAATTCTACTCGCATGATTGGGGATACTTGATAACCCTTTAGTGTAAGTTTCATTGAATAAGAACAAACACTTTTGAAATTATTTTAAAAATTCAAATTTTTGATGTTGATGCCACAAAAGAGTCTAAGTCTGTTGACCTGAAATGACCTTTGACCTTGATTTTGTGACCTGAAATTTTGCTCACATGATTGGGAGTACTTGATAACCCCTTAGTCCAAGTTTCATTGAATGAAAACTTATACTTTCAAAATTATACTAAATGTTCAAAAACTTAACCTTAGGTTAATTTTTTGATGTTGACGCCGTCGCCGCCGCCGTCACCCGAAAAGCGGCGCCTATGTCTCGCTTTTTGCTATGCAGGCGAGACAAAAATGACAACACAATAAAAGAAAATGTAGATCCAAATGTGCCTGTACTACAAAAGCAGGAACAGCAACAACAATAATAACTTCTACTATAAAAACCAAGATTTGAGAGTGTTTAGTTTAATCCGAGAAAGGGAACAATATCTATTGACTTGAATTGCCGAGAGCTAATCTCTTTTGTGGCAACACTGGGTGGTTTCATTTTTTTTCTCCCTTTCAAGAATTTCCCTGACCTATGAAAACCAAAGGTGAGTTGGCTCAGTTGGTAAATTTTCTGCCTGTTAAACAAAAGATCATGGGTTGAATCCAACCCAGGCAGATGACTGAAGCCTGCGTTGTGTGTTAACGTGCCCCTTCCTTTGTTCATAGACGCAGGCTATGTTACAGAGGAACGCACTTTGTCCCTTGGATAGGACGTTAAATAGAGGGCCCCTGTAAAAAAAGGTCACCACTTTTGCATGTTAATAACCCACTGCACTATTTGTATAAGAGTAGGGGGAAACCCCAGTGTAGTGGTCCACCTGCACATCCCCAATTACTTATATCGGGAGGAGAGATCCAAGGGTCACAGTGATTCAGTTTGATTTCTCTTCCGAGACACAGGTGACATGAAATAATTGTACTACTGCTACTACTAATACTACTACTACTACTACTACTACTACTAGAACTACTACTTCTACTACTACTACTACTACTAGAACTACTACTTCTACTACTACTAGAACTGCTACTACTACTACAACTACTACTTCTACTACTACACTAGAACTACTACTACTACTACTACTACTACTACAACTACTACTTCTACTATTACTAGAACTACTACTACTACTACTACTACTACTAGCACTACTACTACTACTACTACAACAACTACTACTTCTACTACTACTAGAACTACTACTACTACAACTACTACTTCTACTATAACTAGAACTGCTGCTACTATTACTACTAGCACTACTACTACTACTACTACTACTAGAACTACTACTAGTAATAATATTGATTATGCAAATCCATTTATGTGGGTTGCATACCATGTCCCAGATGCCAACATCCTTGATGAACTTGACGAGATGCTCATGGGCTTTCATCTTGTCTTCCAGCTGGTGCAGGAGGATGAGGGAACCAGTGGAGGCTACAGAATCTGGAAGCAGATAACCATAGCAATATAATAATAATAAATGGTATAATACTTACTATGGAATACCGTCTCTGAGCTCTTTACATGGATCATACCAGTCATCGATTCATCCAGGCGCAGTACGCACCATTTCACAAATTTTCTTGTTCCTTCACCCTAATTCATTTAATAAACATTCTTATTTTTTTTTAAACAATGAAAGCGTGGAAAACAGAAATAATTGTTGCCAATTTGAGGAGAGAATATTGATTCATTTAGACCTTTATAAACATAGGGTGGTATTCTTATAAGTTAAGCCCGGACTAAGTCCAGACTAAACAAGAATTTTAGTTCACACTTTTATGGAATGCTAGGTGTCATCTTCCTCCTTCAATATTTATGACAAGATAATCTACCAAAGACTTTGTCGAAATTCAGTTCACATTCATAGTATATCTTTTTCTTCCCATTTCATTGCAAAATTATTTGTTTGGACACTTTTAATTGCAGGATTAAAGTAATCTGTACAGGGTAAATGGGTTGGCAACTGGTACTCCATAAAGGTGTGGACTAACTTAGTACACGCTAACTTAGTACGCGCTACCGGAATACCACCCATTATGTTCAACAAATTTGTGGGCAGGAATCGCCGCCCACGGCAGAGAAGGGTTCACACAGTCACCTTGAGGAAGAGACTCCGCCCATCTTGGATCCGAAGCTGGAAAGTCATCAATGAGTTCCCGACTCAGTTGAGCCACTGCCTGGTCCAGGGACGAGTTGGTCTTGCCTCTCTCAAATGTGTCTTGGAGGAACAGGTCCTGGACTAAGTTCTCTGCCTTATTCTGCACAACAAGGGAGATAAAACAGACCGTAGGCAAAGTTTTGAGCAGCGTTTCTACCTTAGTATTATTCAAGGCCAATCATTTTCAAAACACCGTGTAACATTTACAAGATAGAGTTGGAGGATTTCCCATTCCCTAAGGCACCCAGAATTGAACAGTTGTGGGTCCTGTAACATAAAATCATTTAGAATCAATTGCAAAGTCTATTGTATCTCCATTCTTACTACAATGGATTGTATCTTAACATTGAATTGTACATTTTGGGTAACTGTTTTCCTAAACATCTCTCTATTGATCAACTTACACAATAAAGGAGACAAGATAGCCTAGGACAAAAAACAAATTATTGATAGATGCAGGGTATAGAAAATTAATTGTAACCTTATTTTTTTTTTTTTGGGGGGGGGGGGGGATACAAACAGTTGTAAATCTGTATTTTACAGGGCTCTGATTTGTACTTTTACACTAAACCATGCACTAGAGACCAAGATGGAAAATGCATGTTCTTATGCAAGTAAATGAGTAATCAGACATTAGGATCAATAGGTATTTGGATAATCAATGTATCACCAACATGATTTCATGTGGAGGTGTTGTCGCATAGTTATTATTCATTTGACTCTCAATCTAAGGGCTGAGGGTTTGAATCTCAGCACTGCACTAACGTCCTTTGGCAAGACATTAACTAACATTTGCCACTCTCCACCCAGGTGTAAATGGGTACCTGTCATTCACTGGGGTAATAATAGTTGCAGGGCCCTCAGGAAGAATAGCATAGGAGCTGATGATTTTCTTTCCTGGGTAAACTGGATTATTATCATTATTATTATTTTGTCCATGTGACCTTTGACCTTTTACCATGTCATGCTTGCATGAGTGTAGGAAGGCCATCTTGAGTCCATTCGTCTTATCCTCCGCTAAGTCTCCTGTCGTCTCCAGGATGGACGTGTCAGGTCGCGACCTGGATGCTGACATGACCTGAAAGGGTCGACTCCTAGCGGACGGCGTGGTGAAGGAAGCCTGCTGCATGGATTGCTGTTGCATGGATTGCTTTTGAAGAAGAAAAAAAAGAGAAAATTAATTGATATTTTTTCTTCATAGTACCCTTTAGCATTTCCAACTTTGCAGCCCACTACTCCCTAAACATTCTGTACATTTTTTTTTCATACAGTGTTAATCTGCTATAAATGCAACAAAAAAAATGAATAAAAAGTAAATAAAACTAAAAATGAAAAAGTATATATAAATCTTGCCAGATAATATCTCAAGTCAAATTACGATTATGTATTGAAAACAGTTTGTCACTTCAAAATTCATACATAATCTGTCTTAAAAAATAAAAAATATTATGCACTTTATTGCTTCTTCTCTTTACCTTATAGCTGCAGTGTAAATACTATTTACGCACCGAATAGTTAACATTTATTGCCTTAAACACATATTGTGATTGATTTTTTTCCCCACAACTTCTTTTATTTTAACAATTCTGATGTTTAGCTGAACGAATATACTACCAAGAAAAGATCACCTAAGAGAATATGTATGGCTATGGCTTGATGCAGGTTGCTGGCGGAATGGATAAATAGAACTTGGATTACTCATCTTGCAACAATGATTTTGTTTGAATTTTTTCCCCCAAAAGGGAAACATAAGACGAGACAAAAAGAACAATCAGCTTTACTTTATTATCATTTGCAAATAAATTGTCAATCTTCCCTTTTATTGTTCATAATTCTAGGATGGAAGTGCTGTTTATGTTCATAAGCTTTCATTTTCCCAACTTCTAGCAGTTACAGTAGGTGATGTTGATGGCAAATGTGCATATTTAAAAGCAAATTAGAAAAAAAGGAGTAACAGGTTTTTGTGGGAAAAGAAGCCTCCCCCCCCCCCCCCCCCCCCTCCCCCGGAATGAACTAGCAATGATATTGACCCAGATTCAAGATGTACATTACAGTTAGAGTAGTAAAAAAAAAAAAAAAACAAACCCTGACTAAAGAACTGGTAAAATTGATATATAAGTGTAAGTATAATCCCCCCCCCCCCCCTCGAACCCTTTAAATTTGGTTATTGGAAACTATATACAGTAAGTAGAGATTCTGGAATATGAACAAATACAAAAACAAACAAAAAACAAACAAACAATGCTTCTGGTAAAATGCTATATTTGTTGACTCTTAGACAATACTGAAAATATGAAATATGGCCCAGCAATAATGTCAGTTAAATAATGGAATGAAATCTAAATTTTTTTCAAAAGATATAAAAACTAAACAATGAATTTTGAAAATAACATGTTTTTAAAGGAGCTACACAAAGAAAATTTCACTACAACTGATAATTAAAACAAATTACATATGGATGGAAAGATTTTCTTTTGAAAAACACGAATAATTTGCTGAGAAATCATATAGATATCATGAAAAGGCGTAAAATGCAATTTTTCAAGACCCTTCTTAGACCCCGAACGTCCCTGAATGTAAGTCAAACACACGAGCGTAGCGAGCTCTGAATAGGGACGTCACACACTGGACAAACAGCTCAGTACCGGAGTCGCGCGTGTAGCAGTCTGCAGCTAGCCAGCCGTGTCCCGTGTGTGACGTCACAAATATTGACGCTCTACAAAGGACCGCTGAAGGCAGAAAATCTGGATCTCAAAACAAAACATTTTTGAGAGTTGATTACTGCGGGCCCCAAACATATTTTGAAGAGGAGAGTTGTTGTACATGTATTTGATCAGTAAGGCTTCCCCCTCGCAATGATATGAGTTTTGCATCAATTCAAAAAAACTTTTGTTTCTTCGTGTGTCTACTTTAAGGATTTCAAATGACAACAATTTCAATGAAAGTACAAGAAAAATTGATCTAAAATAGTGAATGCAAACAGAAAATGATACAAAGAAGAAATAATTAAATGATTTCAGGAAAATTTGAAGCAAATATGACACAAATGGGAACCAAGACTGTTACCCGTTTGGTACGATGCTCAAATCCAGTAATATGTATCCTATGCTGTCAATACAAGACATGCATGATGTCAATAAGAGATGGGGAATACATACAAATTTTAAATTCAAATTAATATAGGCATTTCCTTTATTACAATCAATAGTAAATAGCAACAAAATTTGAAATTTGTGTTTTTTGATAAAAAATAATCATTTTTAGTACAGATTTCCATACTACAGAGAGGTTAATTTGCTAGAAACATACTATAGTCAGAAGACAAAAGTACATGTATTACTGAAATAATTCTTCCCACTTTTTGTACATCTAACAAGATTAACATTTTGAAAGGCTTGTTGTACAGCTGAAAAGTCATAAATATATTTTAGTGATGCTATTTATGTAATGCAAAGTTTTAAGTCAAATTGTTATCATTAACATTAGTTCATCTCTCCCTTGTGATATATGTTTAAGTATACAAGTAAAACGTTTTAAAATGTGCCATTGGCAAATGTTAAATGTAGAAAACACTTTAATAATTAGATACAAATAACATTCCTGTTAATCTTTTTGTTTACTTGCTGTTTGTTCTCAAAATCATTTTGTTGGCCACATGTTTGTTACCGGTAACTGATTTTGTATAATGCAATTTAAAATACTGAATTGTATCTTTGAATTGTTTTGATATTTACCTCTAGTCTTGAAGCTTGTCCTGTTCTGCTGTCATCCATGATGAAACTAAAACAAAAAAAATGATAAAGTGACCATAAAATTGACAGCCAATTAGTAAAGGTTTAGTGAACCCTTACACTTTTATTGGCCATTTACATTAAAATTGCAATATGAATCATTTCCAAATTGTCCACAATAATTGTACTCGAATAAAAGGTAAGCTGTCTTAAACAAAGGTAATTATCCCAACACTATTTAACAGAATTTGTATGATTCTTTATAACATTTTTTTATCCCATTATTTATCTGTATGTTCAACTCTTTATCTAAAAATGATTCAGCTATCAATCTAATTTCACTTTAAGACATTCATGCACTTTTCTACCTAACCATTTATTTATCTACATGCATACATCGATTTATCTATCCATTTATCTATCTATACATTTATCCATCTATCTATCTATATCAATCTATCTATCTATCTATCAAAAAATCTGTCAATCTGCACATCATTGTGAGAGTACCATTTTATCCAAAATCTCTCTATCTCTCCATCTATTTATCTTTTCATCCATTATATATCTTCTATTTATCCATATATCTAGGTGGCCTAATAAAACGTACGCGTGTAAACATGATTATTGTTTCAACACCCATTGTTGAAAACATAACAATGCCTGAGTCTATCTATACCTTGTATTATGACAGATAGGGGTCTGAAGACACTTCCTAATTTCAATTTCAATATCAACTTCAAGTTATTTATGTTTCCAACAAAACATTACAAATCAATTATAAACTTCTACAACAATTTAGAAGCACATATTAGAAACAGGGGGTCCACTAAAAAGCAATGCTTGTACAAGTGTGGACACCTCAAATGAGACTTAGGAATAATGAGTAATTAAATTAACAAGTCCGTAACTACAAATATATCACCTTACCTTGGCATTTCTGATTGCGATGTATTGACAGTGATAACCCCGTGATTGCTGGAGAAGAAAATAGCTTGGCCATCAAAGCAACCTGATTGACAAATAAAAAGCAATGAATATCAGGAGTGTCATAGATGTAAACTGGTATTCCTTTGCATACAAATTCTTACTATTGAAGTTATCCTCGTGCAAAGATTGAAAAGAAAAACCTTATCAGCTTGGTGTCAAGGACAGTATCCAATTGGCAATTTTTTTTAAATGTTCTTCAATAAAAAAAAATAAAAAAATCTGGTTGAAGACTTTTTAAGGGCACAAATTGCCTACAGGGGTATAAGTCCAAGTCTTAACTATGGCTTAAGTTAACAATGTAAGTAACTTTTGTTTTTAAAAAAATATGACAATCTAGCTAAAAATGACTAAAAATTGTTAGAAAACTTAACAAATAAAGGGATAATCATAAAATACCTTGTTCATAACAAAACACACAACAGGACTGGTTTCCATTGTGTACAGTGTAACTATACAATATAATGCCGTCTACAATGTTTGCAAGTCCCCCCCCCCCCCCTCTCCAGAGACCCCATACAAATCAGAAGCGAGTCACATGGGCCATTTTGTTGCTGATTGCCTTAAGTTCTGAAGACAAGCATTAATCACAAAACACCTGTATCGTGCGAAGTTAAGTGAGAAGAGAGTGTTAGCCTACCTGCACCCCTGATAGAGTCGCCTGCCTTGGAGAACCCTACCTCCTGGAAAGATGGCATCTGGTCGAACAGTCCTAGAATAAAATATTTGGAAAATAATAGTAAAATAAATAGTTCAAAGTTCAAAAGTGATATACCCTGGTATCAATTTTTTGACAGGATATGCACGTATGTATTTTAGATGATTACATCAAAACTGTACATGAATCGACAACATAGGATTAGAATCCGCTCAATTTGGGACAATGGACAACTTTTAAAAATTGACTGATAATAAACGGAAATGCATTACGGTTCTTGATGTTGATGAACCATCATTTGTAATGTGCAGCTATATTGGAGGCTATAGTTCATTCTTAAAATATGAGAATTATCCCTCCGTAACCCCAACGCTGTCAATGGAAGCCAAGGTTTCTCTCCAAACAGGAGCTCTTGAGCCATGACCAGAATGGCTTTGCCTCAACTACCTTAAGCGGGCCTCTGTTTCTTCAAACTTGTTGTAAATAACAACTGCCACATTCCTGTAAAATATTCCTCTTATTTTTTATCAAAGGCCCATAATCCTTGCAATTTGTTATCAATGACAAGTTTTTAGGAAACTCAGTTCAGGGGTTGGTTGCAGAATTGGGTGTACAACCTTGCTGGAAAAACTGAATGTGAATTTGGTGTGTTGTGTGTGTGTGTGTGTGTGGGGGGGGGGGGGGTGGGGGTGGGGACAGGGTTCTGCAAATAATGATACACCTTGTAAACTTCCTCCCACTACCAGAGCCCTGGAAAACTCAAGATCTCCAGGTATTAACCAGGATACCAGAGCCTATTTCATGCTGTTGCTGGGAAGAGTGTAGAGACACCCTTCATCCTGGACATCTCAGTAGACCACAATCCACAAGACCATAAGGCCCGAACTCACAAAGGAGGTTTAGCTTAACCCATGGTTTAAACCCTCATTTACGTAAACCATGGTTTAAAAATTAGCACAAAATAAGCATACCTTGCCTTGCGCACGTCTAATATTGGACATCTGACTGTTTTGCGCTTATTTTGTGCTAATTTTTTTTACTATGGGGTATGTAAATGAGGATTTAAACCATGATTTAAATTTTAAACCTCCTTTGTGAGTTCGGGCCAAAATGCCAGTCTGGTGAACCCCCTGAAGGCGCTTGTGGGCTGTCGTTCCCGTGGGCTGGAGCCCCCACGTAGGAGAAGACCCTGACCCTGCTGATGGTTCTCACCTGAGCAGCATACGATAGAGTGTCGTGAGTAGATGTAACAGTGCGGGCCTCCAGGATTGGCAAGAAGGAGATGCTTATCCAGGGCACCCTCATCATCAGAATCCTGCAAGGAGCGAATAAGATGCACTTAGGGTGCGTTTAAGCTCAATTTTGAAGGCAGAATGAGCGATTTGAAACGCTCATCGTAAATGCAGTTCCACGGTGTACTGTTTATGCTCACTTCTCTGGCTTCTCCAGGCAATTCTCGCTGGGTGGCCTTAATTGGCCTTGCAGCTGGATTCACAAACCTGCGCTGTGCATGCTACGTAGACCCACTAGAGGTCAGTGCGTTGACCCCATTTAAACGCGTTTACAAATTGTAAACGCACCTTTTTGTGAGTTTACGATCGGCGATCGTGATCGCCATTTTTCAGTGATTCTACAAAAGTGAGAAAGCACGCAACCGTGTTTTGAACTAAACGCGTAAGAGATGCCTGATTCTGGCCAGAAAAAGTTGAGCATAAACATACCCTTAATCTTCTTAATGTATTTTAAACGGCTCATCTTCAGGAAGTAATCAATATGTTATTGTTTTTAAAATGAGATGCATAAAATATCAAGACAATAAGTAATGCAACGATTCATTTTTGTGTGATTCCTATTATTCTGTATTACCCTTTCCTACATACCGTAATTAAAACCCCAATGCTCTATGCAACAGGTTGCAGGGCCTTAAGGACGTCCCGCAGTAATGATCGCTCACAACTTAATTCCGGAGGGCAAGCTGATCATGTATTTACTACACACAATACCAAGAACTCCAAGCATTGTGCATGATGAATACTAAACCATCTGGCCCTGCACAGCTAAAGTGCATATGAATATTAGTGCAGAACATTCTACAATGTGAATGGGAAAAAAATACAGGGACTCCAGGGGGGTGTTTCACAAAGATTTTAAGTCAAACTTAACTCTAAGTTGGACTTAAAAATTATGGAGAGCCATTTGTAGCTTTAAAATAAAATATGTTCAAAAGCGAAAATCCAAGTATTTTAGACTTTTATAAATTCCACATCAAGAACATGAAAATAGATTAATATGAATGATTTGAATCAAAATGTTATGCCTTTTAAAATATCTTTTACAAAATATTTTCATAGATGCTAACGGCTTTCCATAATAATTAAGTCCAACTTAGAGATAAGTTCAACTTAGGATCTTTGTGAAACACCCCCCAGGGGGACTCTCCAAACCATTGCCCATTTCATAAACTGCCCAACTTTTACAAGAGCCTTGCTGATCATAAAACCTCAAGAATTTCAATTTATGCAAGAGCCTGGGTCATGCAGTGGCTCAAAGCGTAGGTGTCATGGTACAGTGGTTCATTCAATCGAGACTCATTCCGAAGTTCGAGGGTTCAAATCCAAGTTTAGACAATAATCCATTTTTGCCACTCTCCACCCAGGTGTAAGTGGGTGCCTCGCAGTTGTTGGCGTAATAATAATTGCATGGCCCTCAGGAAGAACGACACTGATGCTGATGAGGCTTCCCTGAGTAAACAAAACTACTATGAAATAAGTGCATTCGCACATCAAAAACACTAAATCCCTACCGTGCAAATAAAATGCCATATCAATTTGAGATTTATCTCAATTTACAAAAGATTAAACCAACCTGCAGAGGGGTGGATGCGACAACAAAGCTTTCAAGTTTCGTTGGTGTGTCCGTGTCGACTTGAACCTTTAGTGTTGCTGTGTTAAAGTATACAAGTAAATTCAGTTTATAGTTGGTATTAATGATTATGGTAATTCATTGACAACTAAACTAGAGATAACTAGAGTATATTATGTTACATTGAATCAAATCATATCCATGGTTTCATTCCACGTGTTTAAAAGCCATTACAAATGGTAATATCAACTGATTTTTAGAATGCTGATATTGCACAAATAAAAAAGAATACACGTCGTACAGGAGACATTCACAGAATCGACCTGATATTATTAATTAACGTGGATGTTTCATGGTGTATTGGTTCATTCACTTGACTCTCAATCTAAGGGTTGAGGTTTTGAATCCAAGTCAGGCATTAATGCCTTTTGGCAAGACATTAATCCACATTTGTCACCCCCTCCAGCCAGAGCTGCCAACCTCTAAAACAGGAAATCAGTAATCACAAGGCTCAAAATCAGTAATTTTGGGTATAAATCAGTAATTTCTTATTGCGCGCTATGAATCTAAAAAAAAACTGGCACGCCAACACTACGTGGACGCATGATTATCTGAAATTTTTGGTGATTTTACTCACACAAAGTTGTTAAATATTGAGTTTCAGGTCATCACAACACAGTTTTCCATGAAAAATGGCTTCTATTAAGAGAATACTTGATTCTTTTCCGTCTTTCTCAGCGAGTGTTGGATGGCTGCCATACTTCACAGCACTCGCTACGATAAATCATATTTAAAATTTCTCTGTTCTCAGCTCTGTCCAAGGTGTTAAAATCGATACCCGGTAGGATGTGATTGTCAAGGTAGTTTGTTCAGCCTTGTGAGCATCTGTAAAATGGCGCCTGGTTGGAATGCTCCCCAGGGAGTGGAGAATATGCATACAATTGGGTGTAGGCAAGCCTGAATCCAATGGCTAGGGTAATATTAAATATGTGTGGGGCGTCTAAGAGACATCACCAATATAATAAGCAATACATACAATCTAGATTATTATCATTAATATCAATTACAACATAAGAAAATTAGAAGTGATATACAAATATTACTTCTACATGTATAATCATTATTATCAAATATTTTTAATCATGCTTCTCCAGCTATAAGAAGAATTTTTTAAAATCAAAAGCATTTGAAAAACATGACACTAAGTTGCGTATTCACAAATAATGAAGAAATAGATAAACCAACTTTGAAGTCTTACCAATAGCGATCTTAATCCTTTGGTTTGGTGATGATGTGTTTACTGCTCCTGCTAGAATCACTGCGATACTGTAAGAAAACAAACAAACTATGGTAGATTCTGAGGTGACTGCTAATAGTTATTTTGTACAATGCTATGAAAAAATTGTTAAAAGTGCTTTATAAGTACCATGTATCATTATCATTATTATTTCCTTGAGTGATATTTGCTGCATAATAGATGTAGAATTTACCTACATGTATGTTGACATGAAGATCTGCACTGTATGGATGAAATGCATACACGAATTGTATACCCTTAGGAATGAGAGTCTAGTACAATCTTATTCCAATAGCACACATGTTCTATCTAAATAGGCCTGTCATCTAAATATTTTTTACAGGCACAGTAATCAGCTTAAAATGTTATCACATCAGTCATTCAATTCTCAAGTCAAAATGATAGTTCAAAAATTGCATTCAAATACACACTGTTACTCACTTGGAGATAAGCTGAATATCAAGTAGCCACACTTTGATGTTTTCCATGGAAGATGCACCCTGGGAATAAGATGAAATTAAATCAAATTGACATTTGCTACAGCTCACACTGAATTATTAAATTTCCATCCAAAACACCTAATATGTTATGCACAAAACAGCATATGAAGAAGTTTCTTTGTTTGAACAATAAATAATATTCAAATATCATCACATACTTCCATTACTTAAAAAAACAAATACCGTAAACTCCAACGATCATGTGGCAACATATTAATAAAATGCTTTTCTTTTGTCGTTTAAAAATTAATTATTTTCCATAAATAAGGTAATCTCAGCTAATGATACAAATTGCATGGAAATAAATGTATATGTAAACGATGAGAAGCTGATCAAAGCGAATTTTGAACACGGAGTAAACAAAGAATAGAAATGAGATAATGTCACTTATTTCTCACCATTTCTCTTTGGAATTGTTGCTTGAAAAGGCCATCCAACTGTTTCTCGTATACAACCTGTGCGTAATAGCATAAAATAAGAAACAAATAAGTAATCAGTGTTTTTCTAGATATAGTCAGCAATAGATGAATTTTACTACAACTTGTTTATGTGAGCATCATTAATCCACATCAGTATTGTAATTATTACACTCCATTCAAGAACTTACATGAGGTATATCTGTGCTACAAGTAAAAGTGGCAAAAATCAATCTTGACGCAGGCTATGCTAAGTGGAAACACTCCGTCCCTCGGATAGGACGTTAAATGGCGGCCCCATGTAGAGGAGAGTCACCACCTTTGCACGTTAAGAACCCACTGCACTATTTGTATAAGAGTAGGGGGAAACCCTGGTGTAGTGGTCCACCTGCACACCCCCAATCAGTTATTCTGGGAGGAGAGACCCGAGGGTTACAGTGATTCAGTTGGCTTTTGCCTCCCAGGCACAGGTGACGGCAAATATTTAATATTAAGGGTGGAATAACTGTCATCAGGTTTTGGAGACAATATTGGTGTGGTGGCTGTTATTTTCATGGAGGCTCGGTTTAGTTGATCGTTGTTCTCATGGGCTACAGATGGGATTACTTATGAATATTGTGAGATATCTAGTATTCCCTACCTGTTCCTGTCCAGGTCCCGATATGAACCACTTCTGAAGGATGGAGTCTTGGAGGATGTAGAGAGGGTATCCTGCAGACTCAGCGGAACCGGCAAGAACCCGTCTTAGACCCTGTAAGGAAATCATTCTATGTACTTCAGTTCAATTCACAACTGGGGGGTATTTCACAAAACTTGTCATCAGTGACAAATGACAATATTTCTTATAAGCTCGTGAAATCCTTGCTTCTGATTGGTTATCAGCAGATTTGTCACTGATTTTTGTCATTTGTCAATGAAAAAAGGCTTTGTGAAACACCCCCCTGGTTTATTCCATTGTCGTTCCTTAGACATGGGTGCAAGCTTTGAGGCTGAATTGTACATGCTTTTATAGCAAAATTATACTTTTTCTGTTAATGTAATACATACATACATACAGACAGACAGACAGGCATCCAGACATGAATATAATGAGATGGTGCTCACTTTAGAAGAGCAGTGTGTTTATAATAATAATTCCGCTTTTATATAGCGCTTCATACATCTATGATGTCTCTAAGCTCTTGACAGATATACTATTACCCCGGTCATTGGATTCAACACTCTCCACTCCCTGGGGAGCATTCCAGCCAGGCGTTACTTGACGCTCAAAAACTGTTTGACTAACAATGACGGTCGCATCCTACCTGGTACCCATTTAACACCTGGGTGAAGAGTAGCAAGGGCAGGTAAATATCTTGCCAAAGGAAATTAGCGCCATGTCAGGATTCGACCCTTGACCTTCGCATCTACAGTCAAGCGCCTTAAACCACTCGACCACGACACTCCTATTCAATTTCATATATAATTTTCTTGGTTTTATATCTACCTTAGTATGGTAGCTCTAACAATGAGTGCTCCAGAGCAAACAGGGTCTACTGATTGTTCAATTTGTATCAAAGAGTATTCCTGATTTATTTTGTAGGCCTCCTTTTCATGAATAAATCAAAGTACCAAGATACTCACAGATGTTTCATCTTTCTGGGCTCCAAAGAGAAATGAAGACACTCTCGCTATCATCCCCTGACTGGACTTGAGTGTGTGGACTTCAACTTGGGACTGAAAGAATTAAGAATATTTTGGGGCTATAAAAATTGCATACAATTTAAAGAATAAGCCTAAGATAGCACATGTATTGTACATTGCTGGACAAGGAGCCACTTTACAGGTTATGAACGAGTTAACCCTTTCCATGCTGCGGCTGGTAAATCTACACTGTTGCCATTAAGTTGGAATCATTTTCCTTCACCAGTTTACTTCTTTTCCTGAATTGACTGTGACAATAAAGTTTATTCTTGATAGATGAAGTTTTGATCTTCTCGAAACGTCCTTGATCAATATACAGAGTCATAGAGATTGATCAATGAAGTTATGGGAAGATATAGGGTAAGCTTTATCCATCAAGAATAAACCATGCTGCCCCAATCATGTCATGAAAAGAGGTGAAGGAAAAATATTTCATCTTTATGGGCAACAGAGTACACAAGAATGTTGTACTACATTTATACACAGAGTATATACATAAAATTGGAGCTGAATCATCACCAAACTGCGCCTGTGGAGAGATCCAAACTATGGATCATGTCATTGATGATTGTCCTATCTACAAATCTCCTCACGGTGCTTCCGGACTTTGTGATCTCGATGATAGACAATCAGTTGGCTTAATAAGGATCTTCCTATCAAGATGATGTACTCCCTGATATTCTTTGTACGAACGAACGAACACAGAGTAGATCAACATGTTTTTTTTTATCCCAACTTAAAAAAGAGAACATTTATTGTGATTTTCAAAAAAATAAATCTGGAGGATATTGTGTCCAAACTGAAGAGTAAAAAAAAATAAAATCAAATCAACAAAAAAAAAAAAAAAAAAATCAAAACAAAAATAAATAAATAAATCACATTTAAACATTTATGTAAGATATTTGTTCTTCAGCCTAGTTGCATATATGGTGTACAGTATATGGCCAAGTGGTAGAGCAGTGGTCTTGTAAATATGATGTCCAGGGTTAAAAACCCAGTCAAAGCACAAGTTCCAATGGGTAAGACATTAATCCCTATTACCAAGTCCCTTGGATAGAACTTAAAGCTGTAGGTCCCCTGGTTGCTTATCTTCTACAAGCCTGAAGCGTATGCTTGCTTTATTTTTATAGCAGTTACTTAAAACGAACAATCAATCATCTACATTAATAACATTGGACTCGGTATCATGAAGATCAAAATAAAAAAATTAAATGCTTTATTATCGTTATAAAAACTGTTAAACTCGCCAATGATTAAGTAATATTTTACAGAAGGAATTAAAACTGCTAGATTGATCAAACTATACCTGCATGGTAGATGGGGATACCGAGATCATCATCAACTGATTTGTAGTAGTTGCCAATATACACTGGTGCTTCTGAAGAAGAATAAAGTTACACAAATAATTAATCCGGGGTAATAATATGATTGCAGGGCCCTCAGGGAGAACAGTATTAACAGTGATGAGGCCACCCTAGATAAACAAGACATATTTTTATCATCATCATTGTTATTGTTGTTTTTATTATTATTATTATAATATTCACACATTTGGCAAACTTTTGCCATAGGGTCATTCCATGTCAAATCACCCAAAAAATCTGAAAATCTGAACCCGACCATTTTTGATTTTGATTAAACTTAGTGTACTTGTTAAGTGTGATCTCACAGCACCAAATCCAAAATTTTAGGTCAATTGGGTGAGGGGTTTGGGAGATACGGCCAACCAAATTTTGAGATATTTGCAAAAATGGGGGTGGCGGGCCTACCTTTGAACCCTTGTATCTCGGGACCTAATGGGTCAATCTTCACACAATTTGTATTGTTGGAAAGGGTATCCAATGAGGATTCCAAATCTGCCACCATTTTGAAAATTTGTACATGTTGGGGTCTTGACCTAAGATTTGACCTTGAAATTGACCTTGTGGATCACGTAACCTTGACACCATTTTTCATGAAATGCAATCTCTGACATGTTCACTTAAACATATAAAAGTTTCAGAGATATAATATTTTTTGTTTAGGAGCAATAAGGATTGAAAGTAGCCATACTTACAGATATTCACAATTTTTGAAAAAATCTCAAAATTTGGTGGGCCGTATCTCCCAAACCCCTCACCCGATTGACCTAAAATTTGGGATTTGGTGCTGAGAGATCAGACTTAACAAGTGTAGTGATAGCTACATGTAGTTTAACAGAGTCTGCAAATACAGACTAGCATGTATAACTAAATATAGAATGACCTGCAACCCATGACTCATGCCAGGTCATGTTATGAAACAATGAGATTACAATGTTTCTTCATCCTACAAAATTAATAAACATTTTAAAGGACTAATCAAGGTCAATAAACACTTACAAGAACAAGCACTGGAGAAAAATGTTGTTTTTTATATCGTGGTTTATGAAAGAGAAAACGTAAAGGGAAAATCAATGAACATAACAAAATAGAACTGCTAATTGCTTCTTTTTAAAAATTATCCTAAATCTAAATTCCACATTAAAAAAATCAATCATATGGACACATGACTACTTCTGCAAGTGTCCAAACACATATTTAATATTACACACATTTCTTTTAAAGGGATAGTCCACCCCAGGATTTTCTTTAGCTGACGATATAGACCTAATAATACCATGAAGAATGATACAAGTCTCATTAAAATCCATGATCACATAACGAATTATATATCGACTTTTGTATCGAAAATCAGCCGCCCCCCAAATGCAAATGCGTTACATGGGCATGAAACGATTGTGACGTATGTTGCGAGCTGCCTTCTTATTTCGGAGACATTCACTTTCGCTTTCACTTTCATTCATGATTCGTCGTGTCAGTGCGATAACAGTGTACCGCGAGTGTACCGCGAAAGTGAATGTCTGCGAAATAAGAAGGCAGCTCGCAACATACGTCACAATTTCGATACTATCGGTTATTTTTTGGCGATCGTTTTTCGCCCATGTAACGCATTTGCATTTGGGGGGCGGCTGATTTTCGATAAAAAAGTCGATATATCTTCGTTATGTGATCATGGATTTTAATGAGACTTGTATCATTCTTCATGGTATTATTAGGTCTATATCGTCAGCTAAAAAAAATCCTGGGGTGGACTTTCCCTTTAAGTACAGATTGATTTGCAGTGCCAAGCTCTTTTTACAGTCCAAATCAACTAGTGCTGTAGTCAAACGTTTAACCGTCCGGTATCCGACCGTCCATGGCTCTATCCGTTTTCAATTGGACAGTTTCTTTTTCCCATTTTTAATTTTTGTTTAATATATTTTTTTTAAAGTTTCGATTTATGCCCTCCACCTGGCACTATGCCTGGCAATGTCTCCCGGCTCAGTAATCGGTGTGTTGACTCACCACTCGGAAACTAGAACAACACTCCAATTTGTCTGTCATTCTTGGTTGAAAGTAATCTTTCTAATAGATCTCAATATGCAGTTTATGATAATAATTCCTCGGTTAAACGGAATTGGAGATATCCGTGATGTAACATGTTACAACACTAAAATCAACATACCCCGAATGCCGTCAGGGTAAAGCACTCCTGACCGCCCAGCTCTAGACTTCGTTCCGAGTAGGCAATCTCCCTGTGGGCTGTAGGCCAGTAGCGAACCACGCCCTCAGGAGACACAGCTAGGACAGAGACCATCTGGCTCTCGGCCCCGCTGCTGCCTCCACCAGTCGGGATCAGGCATATCAGATCTGCTCGGTGACATAGCTCAGTGGCTGGAAGCGCCAGTTGGTAACACAGCCCAATCTATTATGGATAAATTGAAAAGAGACACATAGGCCCGTATTCTGAAGTCGTGTCTAACTCCTGTTTAACTAAACAGTTGTCTAAGTCCTGTCTAAGTCCCGTCTAACTTTAGACTCGAAGTCGTGTCTAACTTTTTTCGTATTCTGAAGTCGTGTTTAAATAAAGTTAAACACGAAGTCCTGTCTAAGTCCTGTTTAACTTTAGACAACTGCGAGGGGTTGTTTAAGTCCTGTTTAAGGGCGCGATTCTGATGCTTTTCAACGTCTACGGTACACTCTACTTGCTGACCCCGAACTTGCGGGGAGAACGATGGTACGTGCATCCTATACAATTTCAAATACATTTTGCAGGATTTTTTCTCGTGTAGCCTGATTTTTTTTCTCGATAATATTAACTATTCTTATCTAATGGTGACATCTTGGAAATTCCATAATCTATAATAAACTAACCATTCTGTTGGAGAAGTTTCTTTGCTGGTTCTTCCGAGCACAGAGGCACTGATAAGTGATATTATTAGTGCGTTTGTGTACAGTGTACGTGTAGTACACGTACGTCACAGTGCAATACATGCATGCAGTCTAGTCATTACGTCACGATCACATCACCATGGTACCAGCACGCGCACAGCTAGGCACGCACTGCTAGCTGTGCGCGTTAATTTATTTATCCGGTGCGCGCACGCATGCGCATTGGGTCTATCGTCAGAATTAACGCCTACTGGGCATGCGCAGAAGTCGTGATTGAAAGTTAAACAAGACTTGCGCAGAACTTAAACAGTTGTTTAGTTAAACACCACTTAGACAGGACTTAAACAGTTGTTTAGTTAGACGAGACTTAGACACGACTTCAGAATACGAAATTTAGTTAAACAGGACTTAGACACGACCTCGCGTCTAAGTCCTGTTTAAGTCTTGTCTAACTAAACAGTTGTTTAACTTTAGTCGTGGCTAAGTTAGACAAGACTTCAGAATACGGGCCATAGGTGTCATATTCAATACAACTATTTGTCAATTCTATAAATTTTTCTTTCTCTTTTCATGACGTAAAAGTTTAAGAAAATAAATGTTCAGTAATCATCTTATCAATAACTTGTGGAAAAAAGTTATGAAGGATATCTTTCTTATTAAAATAATGGAAGAAACACATCTGTTATAAACAGATACCGTTTTACATTTGTCCATATTTGTCAATGGAAAAACTATTCTCTCTGCAAAGTATTAACAGGAAGTTGACATTACATTAGATAAGATGGTGAAGGCCTACTTTGCTTTCCTTTTCTGGGAGATCAGTATGCACTTTACATAAAGTAACTGGTAAACTGGTGCAAAGTGCAAAATAATACAAAGCTAATTATGAAAGACTTGAATAATCTACCCTTGCTGCCTGAGTCTGCTTGTATCTCCATATGAATAGCCGTCTGTCACAAACTAGACACGCCCATCCTGAGTTATCTAGCTTCACACTGATATTGGCTGAACCTGAAAACAAACGATTAGTATTATTATTATTATCTTCTTCTCCTTCATCATCAACACCATTTTCATCATCATCGTCGCCACATTGTCATTATCCAGACTAGGCTTGAGTCGGTACGGTCGATCACACCGGGACCCGACCGTTGCCGTCCGGTCCCGGTTTCGTTTTTTGAGAACCGACGCTTCGAAAAAAATAAAGAAATATGTAAGAAAGTGCAGTTTTGCACACCACTAAAATCAATCCACCTTAAAACTTAAGTAGGCTATTTAATTGTTACCAATCATATTCTAGCTCATCCTGAATCAATTCGAACTGCTGATATAAATTGCAAAGCAGTTCGCCCCATGGGGTTGTTTTTGCCAGCTACTAGCCAGCTACTGTACTGGCCGGGTCTCTCGGCAGGATTAATAAATCAGGTTGAAAGAAACATGTTTGAATAATAAAACGGCTTTCTAAAAAGCGCTTCTTTACAACATACCGATCGAATAATTTTTAAAAGACAAAATGTATATTTTTTCTTTGATTTTGAACACCGCATGCTTCTTTTAAAAGCTGAAAATTACTTTGTAATCACAAGAAGTTTCGATACGGATAGTTGTTGCAAGGCAAGTTCAGACTAGTCTCGGAAAATGCGCAGTGCTCCTCGTCGTGAGTAGTTGTCTTTCCAAATGTGCTCTCGTAGCTTTTAATGATTTTTTTCTCGTTACGACCACGTCTTTGTTTGGGTTCGCTCTGGCATGCCTTACAGCTAACGACGAGCACTGCGCATTTTTCCGAGACTAGTCTTAACTTGCCTTGCAACAGCTATCCGTATCGAAACTTCTTGTGATTACCAAGTAATTTTCAGCTTTTAAAAAAAAGCATGCGATGTTTAAATCAAGAGATAAATATTTATTTGTCTTTAACAAATTATTTGATCGGTATGTTGTAAAGAAGAATTTTTTAGAAAGCCGTTTTATTATTCTAACATTCATATTTTTTGACCCGATTTATTCAACCTGCATGAATCAAAATGGCGGCTCGAATGTTGTCTTTATATTTTTGCTCGAGTTTATTTAATTTGAGAGGCACGATAATGGCACTAAACATCACCAATCATGGATGAAAATAATGTCAAATGGAAGAATATACCAATCTGTGTCGAGGTATGCATGTGTTGATTTATTTATACTGATAAAAAAGGTCACTTTTAAGGGACATACTGATGATATGCGCTTTTTATAGAGGCAAATGACAAAACCTGCGAGCTGATTTCGGGACACGGGGTCCCGATCGGTGCAAGGCCGTCGGGACCCGGTTTATGAAAATCCCGACATGACTCAGGCCTAATCCAGACATCATCATAATTTTCTGGTGATTTCAGATTTCATAATTCATATTTTTGTTGTTGATTTTCTCCTGGTGCTCCTCTCCACCTCGAGCCCATCCGTCCTCAATAGGTACTTTTAGATTCTGCACTACGAGAACGTAGACTGCCCTTTTAAGGCAATGTGACATCCTTTTAAGGCACTGGCAGTGACGTCACATTGCCTTAAAAGGGCAGTCCGCGATCTCGTTGTGCAGAATCTAAAAGTCTCTATTGTTGAAGCTGGACGCTCCAGCCTTTAAAAAAAAAGAATAAACGAAAGCAAGAAAGAAATGATATAATTATTATAGTCGAGAAAATGCACAGTAAAATAGATCTAGATCTAGACTAATAATAATTATTACAAAAAAAATAAAAAAAATAACAATAATAATACCAGCAGCACCAAAAACAACACCACCAACACTACCAACCCATCAACAGCAAAAAAAAATAAAAAAAATAATGAATATATTTAGCATGTATCCCTGCGTGTTAACAAAGATTTTAAGCTCCTTTAGTTTTTAGTCATTTTTAATTTTAGTCTCTCTTACTAGACTAGAGTCTAGTCTCGTTTAGATTCTAGATCTATTTTTAATTTTAAAGGATGTTTTGGAAGTTTTCTACTAGATCTAGAAATCTCAGTAATCTGGGCAGAAATTGTAGAATTTCCAGGTTTTGTCTTAAATGGGAGAAAACCCCTCCCTTACTCTATATCCAAACGAAATAGATCTAGACCTAGACCTGTTCTATTTTTTTCTCTCGATTTGTTTCTGTCTACGATCCGACGGCCGACGAACAATACAAATACAATGCAAATGCAGACACAAATTTTAATAGGTGGAACAACGCATTAATGAATGGGTTCATGGGTTGTTTAAAAACGGACTCATTCGAAAGAAATTACTTACGATCAGCTTGTAAAAGAACTTCTGTTATAAGCACAGGAAGAGATGGTCCAAAGGTTTCAACACAATACTGTGGTGTTTCTTCAATTACTTGGAAACTCTGCATGATGATGTCTGAGAGTGACCCCGAATTCAAGAAATTACCCGCGTTGCGCTATCGGGATATACATCACATACGAAATCCGTCGATGTTGACGCGTGAAACAGTATCTTTCTGTATCCGAAATAAATCAATAAAAAAGCGTGGCGGATTGAGGCTGATGGTAATCTCTTGAGACAGATTTGTCACTTTATTGTACTAAGAAATTACTCGTGCCCTGGGGTTCATTGGGGTCAATTTAACTTCAATTGAAAGGAAGTATATTACGAATTCATTATTTCAATAATAATAATGATAACAACAACAAACACAATAATGATGATGAAGATAAAAATGATATCGATCATTTAGGTGAGCTATAAGAAGAAAAACCACGATAGCGCCTACCCGACATCAATACATATCTACGAATCCCAGGGCTGCCAACTCTCACGCAATCTGCGTGAGTCTCACGCAATTCACTCAATTCTCAAGCTCTCCGACGCTGATCATAGGAACTCTCACGCTGAACCCCGAAAATCGGGCTTCTAAAATGGGACATGAAGCATGATTTGACATGAAAATTGACGGGGCTAAAAATGAATCAATCAAAATGAGATTTATATGTAATTTACATCTCCGAAATTATGGAGGATCAATCCTCCATATATTTCGGAGATGAGGCGTGAGAGGCATGAATTCAGCTCTGGGCGATTCATCTACTTGTAACCTTGCCATTACATGCAAGTCGTCCCTGTTTGGTGGAAGATAATTGTCCTGACCACTAAATTGGTAATTGGCAAGTTTTGAAACCATTAATACCCTTTTCACACAGAGGTCCCATCTTGCATAACACCAAGTGTTACACCGGACGGGGCCGGGAAAGCGCCCATGGCGTAGTAAACCAGTTTGTAATCTCCCCCAAACTGTGTATAGTGGGCTAAGGTTTTGCACCGGGTATCATAGGGTAATACCATGGTAAATCTTGGAATGCATGGTGGCAGACAAAAGCTACCCGGGTAGAGAATTATTAAAAAGTACATCAAGAAGAATGTGAATAGAACAATATAGCACGAGAAATAAAGAATTCAGAAAGCAAAAAGTAACCACATGTACATAACTTGTATACAACTCTTGTGGACAAGTTGACTCAACTTTTCACTTTATGTTATATTGCAAAGATGTGACTTTGTTTTGGAAAAAAATATGTAATTTGATATTTAACATATTCCAAAAAGAAATACAAGTATACCAAAAGATAAAAATTGTAGGTATGGACATTGGAAACAAGAAATGTTCACTCCTGAATATTATTTTAAATTATGCGCAATATGCAATTTATAAATGTTACGTTAAGAAGATTGTTAGTGGTTGTGTTTACTACCCACTAAACCCACATACTTTGTTTTTTTAATTCAAGTCGTTGCTAAGATTATTTTTAAGATATGATTGTGTTATAGCAAAGAAAATAATACTAAGCTGGAAGAATTGTTGGATAATTTTTAGCCTATGTTATATTTCACTCAATCATTGAGTTATTAATGTAAATATGTATTGAAATTATGGAAATAAAAACCTCGCTTGAGGATAAGAGAATACAAAAATACATGAATATTGTACATAAGGAATGAAACAAATTGGGGAAATATACATTATAAAGATATTATATGGAAAGATAGCAAGAAACAAAATGAGGATAGAAACAAAAGAGGATAAGAGAGGGAAATAAAGAGGCATAAAGAAGAAAAAACAAGTGAATGTATAGTATAAATCAGGCGCGTACGCAGGATTTTTTCAAGGGGGGGGGGTTTTAACATTTATAAATCGGGCCGAAAATTTCGCAACGACTCAGCCAGCCGCTGAATAAGCGGGGGGGGGGGGGGGGGGGGGGGGGTTAAGAGGACATTTTTTTTTTTTTTTTTGCTCCCCAAAAAATCGCAACGACTCAGCCGACCGCTGAATAAGCGGGGGGGGGGGGGGGGGGGGGGGTAAGAGGACATTTTTTTTTTTTTTCTCGAAATTTGAAAATTTGACATGTTGCTCCGTTGGGGGGGGGGGGGGGTAAGGTCACTTGTTTAGGTCATCCATGGGATTTTTTTTTTTTTTTTTTTTTTTTTAAATAATAATAAAAAAACAATAAAAAAATAAAAAACAAAACCCAAAGGGGGGGGGGGGTTTTAGGGTTTTTTAGGGGGGGTTTATACACATAAAAATACCAAAGGGGGGGGTTTAACCCCCCAAACACCCCCCCTGCGTACGCGCCTGGTATAAATACATAAAGAAAGACGGGAAAGAAGGCCACAGGAAGACATATCAGGCATATAAGAAAAAACGCAAGGCAAGTAAGAAAAGAAAACAAGAGATTGATGACAAAGGAATAAACAAGAAAAATGGGGGGGGGGGGGAAGACTTCAGAGGTCGAACAAATAATAGTACATAAGAAAAGAAGGAAAAGAATACGACGGTAAGAAAAAACGAAACCCATATCAAGCCTTATCGTGTAGAATTTATATAATCCATATAATACATGGAAGCGTCATGGTGTAGTGGTTCTGACTCTCGTCTTTCAATCATTAAGGTCGTGAGTTCGAATCCCACTCCAGGACGTTGTTTTCCTTCAGCAAAAAATTCACCCACATTGTGCTGAACTTCACCCAGGTAAAGTAAATGGGGACCTGGTAGGAATTTATTCCTTGAAAGGCAGAGCGTGTGACATCTGCTCTGCCAAAGCCAGGGTAATTATGCCTAGTTTGTAGCTAGTTTGAAGGGGTTTATTGCCGTTTGGTCTACAACCGGTTCACCTACTACCCAATTGGTCCATTTCCACATGGTCTACATACAGTCTACTATCCATATGGTCTAATAATCATTCAATCATAAATAATAATAATCATAATGATTATTATATCTTATGGATAGAAGACAAAATGGGCATTAGACATACTGGGAATTAGGCACACTAGAAATTAGACTAAATGACCAATAACACAAATGTTTAGTAAATTTATTGGAGATAAGACCAAATGGAAAAGTAGACCAAACAGCTATTAGCCTGAATGGCCATTAGACCAAAGTAGACGAAATGGTTATTAGACCATTGTAGACCAAACAGCAATGCACCGTTTGTAGGCAAAGACAGAGAGCTGCCCAAGTGATCGTACAGCTAGGCCAACGATTGGATTAAAATGTATGGATCGATTATATCACACGGCAGATGCAGTTATAGTGTGTGGAACAACGTTTAATAAACTTATTTTCAATACTAAATTACGATAGTTTTTACAATTCACTAAAATTGTTGCATTTTATAGTTGAAATAGAATTTTAGAATTCGTTATTGATATCAAGCTTTATGAAACGAGGCCTGAGTTGGAACAAAACTATTAACCTGGAAAGAGTACACAACTATGTGATGAACTATATATAACAAGCGTGTATCAACAGAAACCACGAATAACTTCGTTACAGAGGGTCTTTTGAAAATTTCATTGCCGAACGTATGCGTACAGATCTCGAAGCACACTCTCCTCCGGGGTAGCTCCAAATATCACCCCTAGGATTACGGATCATATATACTCCATAGACCTCCACCAACGTAGGTCTATGATATACCCAACCATCATACTTGGTTCCTGCACGAAGACCGTGGTATCGCAAATTGCTATTACTTTCGATCGGTGAGGGAGACAAATACTTCGCATGCTATTTTCATATTATTTTGTGCGACACATGATTATCAATTTTTCTCGTTGCCTTCAATATGTAAGTAAATTTATTTTTTAATACTATTTTCTTCCTTTTCTCTTTTCAATGTAATAATACCGTATGCAAATAGGCGGATTCGTGAAATCACTGCAGTCGACTCTTTCATCAATATTTTTTTACAAGCATTTTCGTAATTATCTTGCATAAATATGGTAATTTCACGCGCCAATATATATGAAATTATAGCATTCTAAAGGGTCAACAAATTTACAATTCTCGTTGCTTTGCTCCATATCGTGCCTCAATATATTGCAGTGTAAAAAATAGAAGAGCGGTATTTGAAAGGTTCAGCATCTGAAAGAAATCTTAAATTTCTGTTACCTTTGCTAAATTGTTAATTGACTATATTCCTTTGTAGAGAGTTCGTTAATTTTGCGCTCCAGTTCGGAAGAAGAAGTGAATAGTGATCGATGTTTATAATTCACAAATCTACCGCTCTGTTGCAATCGTGTGCATAAGCCTATACTAGCCAGGCCGAGGGTGTTAGATCCTCACAGATTTGTAGATTTCCAATTTATCCATTAATTTACTTTTATGGATACAACCGGACAAGTACCGGTTGTAATTGGTCAAGACGACCTTTTCCCACAGGCCCAGAGACTTTTACTTACAGACAGGCGCGTACGCAGGGAAGGGTGGGTCGAAACCCCCCTCAATTTTTTGTTGGTGTGTTTTGGAAAAATTGTGCTAATGGGTGACCAAAAAAAGGTGACCTTACCGCCCCCCTCCCCCCGCTTATTCAGCGGCTGGCTGAGTCGTTGCAAAATTTTCGCAAGAGGACACTTTTTTTTTTGTCTCGAAATTTGAAAATTTGACATTTTGCTCCGTTGGGGGGGGGGGGGGGGGGTAAGGTCAGCTTTTTAAGTTTTTTTTTTTTTTTTTAATAAAAAAAAAAAAAAAAAAATCCAAAGGGGGGGGGGTTTAGGGGGGGAGTTTACACACATAAAAATAACAAGGGGGGGTGGTTTAACCCCCCACTCCCCCCCCCCCTGTGTACGCGCCTGTGTCCGGGTGATAGTCCGGATTTTTCTCTCTTTTTTTGGGGGGGGGGGAGGCAGTGATATTATTCTGAAACCGCCGACGGGTACGGATTGAAGTCAGTGTGTCGATAAAATAAAAGTGGACTTTTCAACAAATTCTAGCCAATAATTTGATCACCTTCCTACAATTTCCGTGGAACGAATTTCTGATTCTACTGAGTATCCTGTATTACATTCTTCTCATTTTTCGTATTTCAGTCTCGAAAAATTCGTATCAATATTGTACTTGCAATACAGAAACAACGAATTCTATCTTCATGACCTTGTAAATAGCAAGTCAGCTACTGCACATAATTATCTGTCACGCAGAACTGGTTCCGAATTGCAAAATTATTCTATAACACTGAATCTTTGTATTACAAAAAATGTATTATCTTTCATTTCAGTTGTCTATTCCAATATATGTCCTCAGTTTATGTTGGATAAGGAATGAAGAAAGAAACATGTGATTTTATGTAGCTTTAATATCAACAAGTCGCAACGAAAAATATCCTTGCCATGTATATATTATGTTGAAGAAAGAGGAGACTTTATTTTTCCTGTGTACGTTCGGTATATGTTGTCTTCTAAGAGTATGGTCTCGCGAGCATAGCCATATATACACAGAGTTTGGCCACATTGGTTTCACTGGGTCACGACATGGCGTAATATTCTTTAGCAATGTGCTTGCCCAACAAAGCAGTAGTCGCCATAATTCATAGTTGTGCAACTCGAACAGAGTAAACATAACTTTACACTCAGAAAATTGTCATTTAAGCTATTTTAAAAGTCAGCTATGAACGAAAAGTCATCATACATTTTTTGAAAGAGTGTTATATCCCGAATCGTTCGGTATTATTTCTGTGTGGTATGCGTTTACGCTTGGATGAAAAGGAGACATTTTTTGCGTGAGTGCAAAAATCGACGTGCGCAAAAGTTTAAGAGAATGAATTGAATGTATCAAATGAGTTGCATTGCATATGTTTTTTTCAATAGTTTTTGTTATTGATTCCAAACAATACAAATTAATCTTAGAAATAAAGTACAGTTGCTTTTCATCTTGCCATGAATTCAATTTCATGGCATTGATTGTACGATTGATGAAAACAAAAATGATATCAGTTGTAACGTAAAACAAATAACCCCATCCAACCAAACACACCACTACCCCCCCCCCCCCCCCACCCCTCACCATGAGACACACACCACCCGACCACGCACTGTTCCTAGCTTCCTCAGAATACCCCAAATTGGAGTGACAGAAAAATAGAAATAATCTATTTAAAAAAAAAAAAAAAAAAAAAAAAAAATCATTTTTATGAGGCTGCACTTGCCCAGTGTTAAAGGTTCATGAAAATTTCACTTGCTCCCACTTTTGTAAATGTAAGGCTAATTTACCTGCCCTCCCTGCAATACTTTCGCAGAAGCAAAGTCACACACAAACACACACACGCACAAATGTTCTTTCATATGTGTGGCATGATTAATTTTGTTAAGGATGTTTTTTTGATCTGCAAAGACCGAATTAATACCCAAATCCCTATTGTTTTATTTTTTGACCCACACTGTGCATGTAGATGGTTCTGCTCCTGAGTAGTGTCCCTTTAGTCAGCAATACCGCCAGCTACGACTTACTTCTGAAGAAGATTGCAGCACAGCACAAAAACAGGTAATTTTCCACTGATGGTAAAGAAAAAACTTATTCTCAAGTTACCTAACCAATCAAAATAGAACCTCTTCAGTTATTCAGTGAATATAAAACTATAGAAGAGATCTTTCATTATACCTATCCATTTTGAGTTGGCACTCTTCGCTAGTTGAAATGGGCAAACTTTACGAAAAGTACAAGCCTTCATTTTTTAGAATGGTAGCATTTAAAAGGCCGGGGAAAAAAAAACATGACTATGCCGGGTGTACCTACGGGGGCACGTTTCCCTCCATCCAATGGTCATTAAAAGATGAGAGAGAGAGAGAGGGTAGGGATGAAGCAAAGGAAAAAAGATTATGAAATAGATTGGAATGATGACAAATTCATGATAACATAGTACACAAAACTGCAAAATGCTCAAATGGATATAATTTCGGGTATTTTGATGAGGAAATAATATTTCAGAGATAAGAAATTGTCATTTTCCTCGCTCGTCCTCAAAATTTAGAAACAGAATAGTTTTAGAACGTGAGGACCATTAATATCCCCAACGATATTTGGGAATTACCTCGTCATGTTTCCATCAGCATGGCGCCCGATTATGATCATATTTATTGTCTTTTATATCAAAAATTGAATTTATACCACAAACAAAGAGTTTTTTTCTCCCTCTGTTGGCTTCAATAATTCTCGCAAAATTGATAAATTAGGATGATCCCTGGCAACGAGACCAAAGATATAATTTTATCTAGTGTGTATTGATGACTAAATAACATTTTTGGCATAACAAAAGTGCCCCCCCTTTTTTTTTCTCGCTCGCTCGCAATATTGGAGATCGCAATTTTGGGCAAGAGGCCATCACGGCCCCCACTCGAAATGGTGTCCGTATATTTATGTGTCCAAGGGATGAAAAAGAAATCTTCTTTGATGAAATATCTGATTGGGGTGACGCAACACATTTTAACTCCTCAAAGAATCCCGTGACTAAACCAAATGTTGGAGGAAAAAAAAATCCCGCTGATCTAGTAGACTTAACCCTAAAAAGGCTGGGCTATTTGAGGTCTTAGTACGGCCCGGGGGGGGGGGGGGGCATTATGGCCCCCCTTAAGATCTCGACCGCAAAGCGGCCGATCGCCACGAAAATTTGCATGCATGTCAAGTGAAGTGTATAAAATAATATGATAATTTCACTTTTTTGAAAAATTGACTCATTTGCATATTTATGGTAATTTATGCAAATAAAGTCATAAAAATCACATTTTTACCCATAAATCATATATTATTCATATTTAAGCATTATTTTTCACTACATATATTTATTAGACCATTCTGAATAATAATACGACCAAAAAAAATTGGAAGAGCCAGCATATTCCTTATGTTATCCCTTGTTTTGATAATTTCTTATGTATTTCATTGTTTTTGTTGTTTTATTTCATTTCTTACTATAATTTAAATATTTTGACTCCCAAAACAACCATCTTAACTTTAAACAAGACCCAATAACCCATGTTTGATCTGTTTTTAGGAAAAATGACTTTTCCATGTTTTGTACACAAATCACGAAAATTAGCGATTTTCGGGCTGACATGCAAAGACAAAAGGTCACATGACCTTTTAACCGTAGGTCCGATTTTCAAAAAAATTCTTTTAAAAGTTGCGCAAGACTCGAAAGAAAAAAGTCAGCAAGCGGCGGGGCGCCATCCATATGCGTTCCTGAGCAATATCGGAAAAATCGTGGGGGCATAATGGCCACCCGGCCTTATTAGGGTTAAGACGGGCGCCCCCACCCACATGACTTAGCCCAAGCTACACCACTGTGACTATGCTTTGAAAATAGGGCACTCGTTGTTCTTGCGGGGGCATTTTGACTCTCCTACCCTGGACTCCATTAGTTAACAGTCTTGAATAAAACAGAGGAGCAGGTTACTATAGAAAGCTGCTCCAATTCCTAGGAGATTTTACTAAAGGAGTTTACCAGGGCACAATAGATAGACCTAAGAAACAAGAGGAACAATTTCGTATTAGTAATATAATGAGACACAATATCAGAAGAAAAAACGAGTACTTTCAAAAGTTGAGAATCGCCCTAATCATTAAATAATATGGCAATTTTTTTTTTTTTTTTTTTTGGGGGGGGGAGGGGGTACTTGAAAAAATCCCGGAATCTGTGTCCCCTCGCCAAATGCTCTGAGGTGCCCCTTGTGGCGTAGCCCTATAGGTGATGGATTTATTTTTACCTCAAAGTTGTCATGAAAAACACGTCATAAACGTGAGTGATTATTTAAAACGTCGTATTGGGGAACAATTCTTTGGATTTGAAAGCTGTCCCAAGTAGTGATTGAATAACCCTTTTGAGAGTGTATTCCATATTTTTTAGTGGATTTCCACTCCAAACTTTCTCCCCCAAAGGTGAATTTCAAGGATTGCATCTAAATTTTAAATTTCCAAGAGTCCAATGGCCTGTGATGATTATTACTCTCAACTTAATATTTCCTTTTGTATTTCTGTTGAAACCCGAACTGTATTGTCATGTTTCCTTTTTCTATGTTGGCTTTGTGTTTACACAAGGACCAAGGTCCAATTTCATGAGAGTACTAGCGCTACGTATATTACATGTTTTAGTTCTGTGGGTACGACCCCATTCTACCACCTCGCAATAGCAATAGCGCCAACTACGACATACGTCTGAAGAAGGTTGAAGCACAGCAAATTTTCACTGATTGTGAAGAAAGAATTAGTTTTCGTTATATTTACTATTTATAGGGGCTCCTTTTCCACACAAAAAAAGGGGGGGGGAGGAGGGCTCTTTAAAATCGTGTTTCTTTCCTCTTTTAAGAATGTTTTGCCGCTCTTTGAATCGTTTACAAAATATAAAACTTTCATAAATCGCATCTGGTTATTTTATTTTCATGTTGATGAATTCTGCTCTCACATAATCATTGATTGAACATCTGTTCTATATTTCAGAAAATACGAAGATGGCAACCAGAAGCCACAGTGAAGAGGGATACAAGGTAAGAAATGAGGGGTGTCAAAATTCGAAGGGTGAATATCTTACCAGCTTCCAGCATTAAGAATAGCCTACGGACCTTCGAGACTAGGGGGGGGGGGGGGGGGAGGAGGAAGGAACTTTTTTTACTTCTAAATTCGGGAATATTTGGGAATCTTCTCAGGGAGTCTCAGCAATCTCGGAATCGTTGAGTTACGGGGGAGAGGGGGGGGGGGGGGGGGGGGTGCCAGCACTTGGAGGGAATCGTGTTTTGGGGGAAAATATCCAGGGAAAACCTCTCTTTATTTCTTCTTAAAAATGGGATGTGTCTTTTATTACAACTGAAAGGCTTTCGTATTGTGGAAGAAAAAAAAGATGTATAATATTTTCTTAATTCTGTTACATTTGGCAGATATCCGTGAGTGTAGAGATCAGACTTCAACCCGATCAAATCTCAGTTCAGCTGATAATAGAGATCGAAATCGTGCAGGTAAGATGACTTGAGAAAAGAGTGCTCGAATGAATGTAAACATTCGAAAATAACCTCATGTATATAATACAGTGAAACCTGTCTATAAAGACCACCCTAGGGAGACAAGAAAAGTGGTCTTTATTGACAGGTGGTCTTTGCAGACAGGTTCCTTTAGTACATGTTTCAATGAGAAACCATTTTCAAGGGAAACCAAAAATGTGGTCCTTGTAGACAGGTGGTCTCTAAAGCAGGTTTGACTGTACTAGATAAAGTAAAGATTCGCGGAAATGACAGATAAATGTTACAAAGAACTATTTGCTTGCTTAGCAAACATAATTTTTACATTAAAGAGACTTGGCAACATTGTTCTGATGAGGGATAGTGGTGCTAAGTTAGTGACTTCAATGCTAGATGTACCATTAAAGATAATCTGAAATTTTGAGTGAAAACGGACTATCATTAATGATACAAATCGGGAAAAAACTGATCTGATCGACTCCAGAAATTAGTACGTAGATATTGTAGCACTATCATAATTATCCAATCGAAACAAGATACTTCGTTATATCGTAACTCTGTCATAACCAGTCTAGGGATCAGCTCATCGTACTCATGAATTGTTTATGAATCAATCATTATTTTTGAAAGTTTTACTGTGACATATATTATAAATCTATTTGCGTTTAATGATCAGAAAGGATTTTGTTAATTGTTTTAGTCATTCGATTAGTGGAGGTATCCGTGCGCCAGCCCTAAATAATATTGGAACCTTTAAAAGAGTTTAAAAATACGCCTTCATCTCAATGTCATGTCGTTATGTTTAAGTATGGGAGCCTGTCCCGAAATAGACGCACAATTTCACACATAAGATTTAAACCCTTGAGGTTACTTAAACCATCTATTAAACTCAATGAAAAAAAGGTTGTCGGTCTGACTATAAGTGTCGGGTTTAGCCCCCAGAGCACCCCCCCCCCAAACAACTCCCAAAGTCGGGTCGATGGTACCCAGTCTAGGCCACGAGATGACTATTTCTTAATCCCAGCTAATGACTTTATATAGTTGGTGCAGTTGTATACAATGCACAAACTGGATAACTAAATGAAGTTTGGGGTTATAATACCTCTATACATTTACATATTTTTTCATTTTCCCTATCAATTCTAAAGGAAGGAGATACGTCAGTGACAGTGAGTGTGCAGCCTATGGACATCAATGTGGAACTAAACATTTCTGTACAATCACCAAGGTCGGACAGACTTGATCAAGAAATGATGGAAATTGTAAGCAGATCCATTTTCCTATGGCTATGTTTGCAGGAATCGTACGTGTGAAAAAGCTGATGGTGGTGGGTGGTTATTGATATCATTATGTTCAGGGATGTTCAAAGCTAGACTTTGAACCACAGGCTTCAGAATAAATTGGCCTATCTATCAACAACAATTTATTATTGATAGTGATTCAATTAAAAAAATGGAAAACAGAAGTAAAATTCCCTATGAAATCTTATTCACCTCATTTTTTCCAGATCTACTTTTTCTAGGGATCACCGCAGACTGATGCATGTTATGGTTGGACAGAAGAGCATTGTGCAACCTGCACATGCGCAGTAAGCGGAAGACCTCGGTCTCCCTCAGTCTTTGCACCCGGCATGCCAGAGGAGTGATGTGCTGCAATTCAATGAAGGAGGAGGGGGGGGGGGGGGGGGGGGGGGTACATTACTGTGTATTTAATTGGGTTTTTCACGGACCAACTCACATCTCCCTGTAAATCCTCCTTTGGAGGAATATATACTGTGTATGATCGAATATCCTTTAGTACATAAGTATCTGCCCCGAAAATACGGAACATAATTCTAAGAGTGAAGAAAGTGTAATTACAAAGTTATAGCCGCAATACTAGTCCAGAATCTGGCCGATTTTTCTGCTTCAAATGAATCTCCACCACCATGATCTTTCCCTCCTTGCTGCAAGCTGAAGTTGACGTTTTACAACGCCATCATCGGCGGCTTGAAGCAAGTGTAGGGAATAATATCATACTACAGTGCGTCCCAGAAAAAACGAAACCGAGAAGTATCGATGTTCTATCATAACTTAATCACAACCATAATTAATGAATGATACATAATTTGGAAAGCTTAGAGTCTCCTCTTTCAGTTGATGCTACTCACGTGATGCATATTTCATGCATGAGTGATTAAAAGCAATTTGAAGGAAGGAAACCAAAAAGTAATTTGGCGGGCGGTATCTGAATTTCAAAGAAAAATTCATATTTCTAGAAAGTTTATTTTCTGCTCTTTCATATGATACCTCAATCAAGAAAAATGAGCCATGAATAACAAAGTTCTGTTTGTTTAAAGTAGCCCTTACATTTTCATAATTTTAACAAACGAATTCGTTTTCACTGGGTGCCTGCCGAAGCAAAAAGCAGATTTGACAAAAGACTTAACTCCGTTTCGTTGACAATCAGCCATGCATGAAGACTCTCGTCTACGGCTGATTGTCAACGAAACGGAGTTAAGTCTTTTGTTAATTTCGTTTATTGATACGGCAGGCAGCCAGTGAAAACGAATTCGTTTAATAAAATTATGGAAATGCAAGCACTACTTTAAGCAAGCAGAACTTTGTCATTCCTCGCTCATTTTTCCTGATTGAGGTGTCATATGAAAGGGCAGAAACTCAACTTTCTAGAAACGTGAATTTTTCTTCGAAATTCAGATACCGCCCGCCAAATGTCTTTTTGGTTTCCTTCCTTCAAATTGCTTTTAACCACTCATGCATGAAATATGCATCACGTGAGTAGCATCAACTGAAAGAGGAGACTCTAAGCTTTCCAAATATTATGTATCATTCATTAATTATAGTTGTGATTAAGTTATGATAGAACATCAATACTTCTCGGTTTCGTTTTTTCTGGGACGCACTGTATATAAAAGATAAGAACCGGTCAGATTCTGGACTACCTTATTGCCTGAATAAGAGGTAACGATTGCCGGAATACTTCAATTTGGTTGAATTTTCACATTTTGTTTCATATTATGCCATATACCTGTAGTACAAATGTTATTTATGGTGTGTGGAAATTTGATTATTATTGGGTACATTTCCGAAGAAAATAGAGTAGCTTCAAAGAGATCACTATGTTTGGTACGCGTAAGAAAACAAATCAAACACAATCATACATGTAGGCCCTATGTCAAATGCTAAGCCACCTTGCCTTAGTAACGTCTTAAAGAATCTGCAAACTCGAGAACAAGACCACAGTGGACCGACACGGGATACAAGTCTGTCCCTGAATCCCTTATGCAGTTGTTAACTTAGGTGTTACGTTTGATCAAAACCTTTCAATGCGCCCCCATGTCAATAGTATCTGTCGTAAAGCATCCTTCGCCCTGAGAAAAATTGGTAAAATTCGTAAATTCCTCTCCAAGTCATCCACTGAAATCCTCGTCCACGCATTTATCAGTTCACTCCTTGACAGTTGTAATAGCCTGCTCCATGGAATTCCGGAAAAAGCTATGGCCAAGCTGCAGAGAATCCAAAACTCTGCAGCACGTCTAGTGTCTCTCACCAAAAAACATGACCATATTACACCAACCCTTAAACAATTGCATTGGCTCCCCATTCAATTTCGCGTCCAGTTCAAAGTTCTTCTCTTAACCTTCAAGTCTCTACATGGTCATGCCCCAAATTATCTTTCTGAACTGATTCAATTATATACACCCAATAGGCCCCTTCGTTCTGCAAATCAAACTCTCTTGACCGTTAAAAAAGCAAAAACAAAATACTTTGGTGATAGGTCCTTTTCATGCTCTGCTCCACGTTTGTGGAATTCTCTTCCAGCCTCCATCCGTTCCATCTCTGATATTTCTCTGTTTGGATCAAAATTAAAAACTTACCTAATGGAAAATGCATATTCAACCTAGTTCTTAAATTGTTACCTTACCTTGTTATCTTATGTTTCATAATTTCACTTCATATTTGTTCTCTTGTCATTACTCTGTCTAGTTTTAATTGTATCAATATTGTAAAGCGCTTTGATATAAATGTCTTATGAAAAGCGCTATATAAGTAAAAGTTATTATTATTATTATTATTATTAAATAATGATGATTCTTACAATGAATCTATCAGTGATAGGCCATATTCAACATTCAAATTTAGATTCAAAATGAATAACCCTGAAAGAAAAGTAAAAGGGGCCCTACTCCATAATAATTCACTTCGAGTCCAAGCAAACGCTAAATATTAAAGGACAATGAAATCCAACGATAGTTGATTGTTTTCCTTGCTAAGTAATCAAATAGAAGTAATCAAATAGAAGTTATTTCGAGATATTTCAACTGGCTCACGATTTGTAATAAGATCATCAGCTGTGTTGGGGGTTTCATTCTCCTTTAATATTATGTTAAAAAAGGATACTAACAAAGAAGAAAACATACTGTCTCTTGATCGTCGAAATGTTTTGATGGAGTTTGGCACTTTTGGACTTTCCCTCTCACCATTACAACAATCACTGAGGCGAAGAAGGGATTAATCATTCACGCCATAAATCCATTTACAGCATTGAAACAAAACTACAGACTGTATATAATGTATGTAAGTCATTTTCTTGTAGAGAAATAGAAAAAGGAAAATGATTATTGTTGTTTTCAATCTGATATATCGTATCTAAACAAGCAAACCCAGATTTATAATAGCATAACAACGAAAAAGGAAGCAATACTAGAGTACTAGTACTTTAAGGGCAAGGACAATGTATGTCTCATGCGCTACTATGTATTACTGAATTGTATTAAGGAATTGTGAACATTAATTGACATTAAAATGTAATTAACATTTCATGTTTTGTCTGATTTAAGCTCAATGAGCCTGATACGGTCATCAGATAGACTGAAATCTTTGATGTGGTTGATAGTGACTGTATGAGGTGAAATAGCTTGACTTGTTTAGAAATGGAAAATGTAAACATGTTTGTTGTTGTTAGGAATCTGAGTCACAGAGTTAAACTAGCAAACCTAGATTCATGAGATCATATTTCTAGTTTCAAATCAAGTTCAAGTTCAGTTTATTTCACATCAAATAAAAAACTTACAGCATTATAACATTCAAAATACAAGTATACAAAATCTAAACAAGCATATCCGTATAATCATGATAGGTAATAGAGCCAGTTAATAAATATAAATGGGAAATAAGTTAAAAGGAAATATGTTTGTTGTGCATCTGACATAGTTATAAAACAGGATCACGGTGAAAGGGTGAATGGGATAAAAATCAACAAAATTGAAACATTACTTTTTGCAGGTAAAACAAAAAACAAAAAAGGTCCCTGGAGTGTAATATGCACATCCTTTTCATTATTCTATTGAAGTTGAATGAGAAAAGAGTGTCTCTAATATATTATTATTCCTGGGTGGAAATGAAAAAAAGGTTTCCAAATTTACATTCACCCATATTTTCCTCTTCACCGTGTTTCTGGTTCGGTATTCATAAAAAGAAATATAGATTTTAATATTAGATGTACAGTAATCCATGTTTAAACAAGCAACTCTTTTATTAAGATATGATTATAGAGATAAAGAAATGAATAAAGATTCTTACTACGATATATTCAAACATCCAAGCAAGTCTTATTATTTATTTAAAAAATGAACAGAGGGAGAAAAAGGAGGAAAACAATAACAATTTTGAATCTGATGAACAATATTTAAACAATTACGTTATAAAATTTATAACCCTGAAAACTTAGTAATGTGCTGTGAATCCGATAAACAGTATTCTGAAAAGCAAAGTTAATTTTAATAATTCATGATTATATTAAGTAATAGAAATAGAGAGGAAAAAAGAGAGGATAAGAGAGAGAAAGAGAGAATAAACAGTATTCAAAGAAGCAAAGCAAATGTATAGTACAGAAAGTAGTCTAAAGATTGAAAGTGGAAATGAAAGGTAACCAAAGTAAAAATATTGGTATGAATCTATAATAACAATAAATTATTTCAAAGGAAATCAGATTTTTTAAAAGCTTTGGTATGTAGGTCTAGGAATGTTGATAAATCCAGATTAAGTGAAGCAATTTTATGCTCATTTACTGGTAAATTTTTACTGTTTTCCTATACTAGTGTACTTTGGAAAAACTATGTGTCTCTGACAATATTTTGCATCTAACATGATTTCAAAGAAGCAAAGCAAATGTATAGTACAGAAAGTAGTCTAAAGATTGAAAGTGGAAATGAAAGGTAACCAAAGTAAAAATATTGGTATGAATCTATAATGTACAATATCCTAACATTCAGATCTAGAATTAAAAGTTGCGATAAGAAAAAGTTCATAAAGAGACAGCAAGGTTTTACTGTATTAAAGTAGGATGTACAATATCTCAAGGAAAAGAATCAACAAGTTTTAATAATAACGAAAATAATTGATTGATTGATTGATTGATTTTATTCGTCAAGTATAGTACATTGAATGCTTACATAAAGCAAAAAGAAACGAGAAGATACATTGACAGGATAACCCATGAAAGCCGGAAAAGGCTTATTTCCAACGGGGTCCTATAAAGTACGTGTACAGTACGGCATGAGAATAAAATATCACAACTAATAACTACTACGAATATTACGAATAAATAATATAACATAAACAACAACAACAATTTCTAGAACTTATAGCAAACAATGATCTACGGTATATTATGCAAGATTAAACTTAAAAACATGCGCTACACATAATGAACTGTGATTTAAGATAAATGATATTACTGTTCTTGAAGGGATTCATGCTTTAGGTATTGTTTTAATACACTTTTAAAGTGTGAAAAATTCTTAACTATTTTGACATGTTTTGGGAGAGAATTCCAAAATTGGATACCATTAAAATAAAAAGAGTTTCCAATTTGTCCTTTTCGCTTGGGTAAAACAAAATTAAAATGACTATTTCTTGTATCGTATCCATGGATACTTGAGACACGAGTAAAATTATTAGTAATATAATGATCTACATCTGAGTAGTATATTTTATGGACATGGTGTAACACGAGTTGTTTAGACCTTTGACCTAGTACATAGAGTATACCTGCTTCTTCAAGTTCATTTTTCCCGACGTGTGTTCTTGGGCCTAAGCAATTAATAAATCTTACCATCTTATTCTGAATTATTCTTAACTTTTTCTTATCCATCTTGCCCAGACTACTGTACCAAGCAGCATTAGCATAATCAAACATTGTATCAAAGCAAAACACAAAATACGTCTCGACTTCATGTTCATACAGGTTTGGTATCTATACAAACATTTTAAGCGAGAATTAGCCTTTTTGGCAATTGAATCTACCAAACCTGTCCATGACAGATCACTAGTTAAATTTATTCCTAAATATTTTACTGAATCTTTACTCTCAATCACTTGATTATTATAGGTAACCTTGAAGTCACGTGTATATTTAAACTTTCCCTTCGAACAAAATAAAATACTTTCTGTTTTTCCAACATGTAAACTAAGCTTGTTGTCTGTCATCCATTCGATGCATTTTGCCAATTCTGCACTTAGTTTTTCTTCAATTGACTTAGGATTTGTATCTGAATATAGTAGCACACTATCGTCAGCATATAAAAGTAATTTAGAATCATTAACACAAGTACACATATCATTAATATAACACATAAAGAGAATGGGGCCTAAAATGCTCCCTTGTGGAACCCCGCATTTAATAGGCTGGGAATCAGATATTACCTTCTGCATAGTTACCACTTGATGACGATTAGTTAAATATGATCTAAACCATTTAACACATGCCGAATCCAAACCCATCACTTCCAATTTCTTTAACAGTATGTTATGATTTACAGTATCAAAGGCTTTTTGTAAGTCCAGAAGAACCATTCCAACAAAGCGCCCTTGAGAAACTTCATTCCTAACAAAATCCGATAAATGTATTAAACATGTTTCAGTGGAATATCCGTTACGAAAGCCGGACTGAAATTCATATATTAACTTTTTTTCTTGAAAATATTTCTCTATTTGAGCATGAACCGATTTTTCCAAATTTTTTGAAACTACGCTTAAGACACTGATAGGCCTATAATTACCAACGTCAGTTTTGTCTTTCTTTTTATGTAGCGGTGTTACTTTTGCAATTTTCATGTCGTCAGGAAAGGTAGAAGACATAAGAGATAAATTGATTATATAATTCAAAGGTTCATACAAATTTCTCGCCCCATCTTTTAAAAATCTGGCTGGTATCATATCTAGTCCAGTACTTTTCGATACTTTCAACTTGTTTAACTCATCTAAAACAAACTTTTCTGTAACTGGAGAAAAGTGAAAACTATCTTTTGAGATGTCTTTCTCGACATAAAACTTTTGAAATCTCTCACTGTCGGCATGGAATTTGTTCGTGTTTACTGGTAATTTACACGCTAACTTGTCAGCCACAGTTGTAAAATAATTATTGAACTCATTTGCTATTCTTGATTTATCATGACATAATTCTCCCTGGACATTAATAACTGTCTCTTGAGCACTTTTCCCTTTGCCTTTTAGACCTAAACCCTTCAAATTTTTCCATAACTTCCTGGAGTCATGTTTATTTTCTTCAATTTGATCTTGAAAATATTCGACTTTAGCTCTTTTAACCTTTCTTTGTACTAGATTCCTTAATGCTTTGTATTTTCTTGCGAGATCCAAATTACTAATATCCCTTTTCATATTTTTGTAAGCTACATTTCTCTCTTTAATTATCGCAATAATTTCATTGTTCATCCATTTTTCTGTTCTTTGCTTGATTCTTACTTGTTTAAGAGGTGCACTCATATTAACTATTGATAAAAAAAATAGTTTTAAAATTTGCCCATGCCATATTTACTTCGTTACATTCTGTTATTTTAGACCAATCGGCTAAAATAATTATAATTATAATAATCAGGTGGGCTGTATCTAATACAGACCACCTTATATTTTTGTTAAAATCGCCTTTATTTATTTATTTATTTCTTTATTTTTCTTATTTCGACCCACTTTTTTGTGTGCAAGATAATTTGAAAATGGCTCAATCAAATATCTTAAAATTTGGTACACATATGTATAGGCATATGAACAAGGCACAACAAAGTTTTCAACCTTGACCTTGATTGATGACGTCATCTAGGCGCCATTTTGTGAAAATTTCTGAAAATTTACTCATGATCATATTTTCATAACGGTAATTCATTTATCATTCATATTTATCATGATCAAGGTCAATATGTGTCCGGTCAATTTCAGGTCAAAAAACGCGCGCGTCCGCGTACGTCCGCGCGTCAGTGCGCGCTCAAAATTTTTAAATGCTCAAAATCGTCTCAAATTTTTTTTGGATACGTTTAAGGTCATTTTAAGCATTTTATAAAAAATCGCGCGTACGTGCATGCGCGCGCGTTTTCGCGCGTAACACCATTACAAAACATAGAATCGCCATTTTTTTTCTTTGATGATATTTCTTATATTTTTTCAAGGAATTTGATACCATGTTTATCTCTTTATGACCATTAATAACAAGATGAGCGTCAATTCAAGATAAATGTCAGTGCGCGCGAGCTCTTTTAATAAATAGCATATATGGGCAAAAAATTGCCTATACAAAATCCATTATAGCTCTTTGGAATGAACCGTGACCTTCATTTTTTTTTCATATTTGGATAGAGTATGAGTCCGAGATATGATTCCATGTCTCATTTGGCCATTAAGTGTATCGTGACATCATCATAATGACCTTCGAACTAAAAATAGGAATTTGCATATTATGACGTCAGTATATTTATGGAAAATTGATTGTATCTCTGTATATATTGATCAATTTTCTTCCAAATTTCGATATGTTGTAGCTATGATAATTCTCTACAAGTTTAATGATAACCATTTTTCATTTTGATGACGTCATTAGAGTGAACATTTCGATTAAAGGCCTCATGTCAAAAATGACATAATTTGCATGTTATGCCTATAGAAGGTGATTTTAATTCACGTTATGAATCTACATGATATTGTTTTTTAAGAATTTGTAAGCAGTATGTCGCTTATTTTTGCTCTATTTTGTCTCAAATTTTAGTTGACCAGCCCACCTATACTTGTTCCAAACAAGTATTATATGTCTAGTTATAATTATAATTATAATTATGCTATAATTATAGTTAATATAATTACAAAGAGGGAAACAATCCTTGCTGCGAACCTAACCTAACACATATGGGGCGTTGCAAGAAAATCAAGCGCAAGTCTTGCGATTTATTGCAATTGATCGCAAATCAACTTTCTTGAAGCGCCCCATAAGAGAGAGAGAGAGAGAGAGAGAGAGAGAGGCAGGGGGGGGGGGGAGAAAGAGGAGAATAACAGCTTGATCTAGTCAACTTAATTTAATTGTTAAAACTTTAATCTTAACAAAATCCTAGTAAATTTAGGGGGACTAGTTTTTTTTGTTTTGTAATGTTCTTTATTGTGTTCATTCAATACATCAATCAATTCATACATGTACATCTGTGTTACATTATATCATTCAATACATAACATCGAATCATACATCATTTAACTATATAACATAATGGGGGGAAAAAACCCGCACAGAGTATAATCAATCTTAGTAATATCGAATGAAGATATAAGTTATTCTGCCCCCCCCCCTCCCATAGTTTTTTTGTTTTGTAATATTCTTTATTGTATTCACTCAATAAATAATATTAATTCATACAAATTGTAATATATAACATATTGGAACCAATTACAGAGTACAAAATACAGTAATCTCAATTATATTGAATGAATTAATATTGTTATAACCCCCCCCCTCTATATTTTGTTCTGTAGTACTAGTATCTCTATTACATATTATAATTTATAACATATTGGAACAAAGTACAGACTACAATCAACTCAGTTATATCGAATGAATAAAGTTTGTTATACCGCCTACCCCCGTTAAAAACAAAACCAACAACAACAAACAGAAAACGAAAACAGAAAACAAAACAAACAACAACAAAACAAGAAGACGTGGGCAGTCTAAGGCAGTCGAGACCGGTCAATCACACACAGCTGTGAACCGGGCAGGCCCCCCCTTTCCTCATCCCTTGCATTTTCTTGCATATTGTCCATGTTTACCTTGAGATGTTCCCATTTTTTATAGTGGAATGTCAACGTATTTCGTTCAGTAGCACTCTTTCTTTCTTCCTGTTTACTTTTGAATATTTTCTCTCTTATTTCTTCAATACTTGGAGGCTTCTTTTTTTCCCTACTAATAAATATCAAATATTTAATTAATAAAACCACGTGATTAATCATTTGCCTATCTTCGGTTATTTCGTCTAATCCAATGTGAACTTCCTTCCAGCTCATATCTTTAAGGATTGGAATATCCAAACTATCACTACATTGATCCCATAATTTTCTCACCATTTCGCATTCAAAAAATATGTGCCTATATGTTTCCTCTTCTTTTCCACAAAATGAGCATTTATCACTTAATATGAATTGAAACCTGTATAAATAACGATTGACATAAACAATTTTATAAAGCAATTTGAATTGAAATTCTCTTAGTTTATTATCTAAAGTACTAATTCTTGGTCGGACAAAAACCTTTTCAATTTCTTTAACCGATAGATTGTATGATGAATGTAAATTCTGAAAACTGACAGGGACGTCTTGCATTTTTTGTATGCATGCCCTGTACAGATTCTTCGAACAAACCGATTCAAATTGGAATGTTTTCTTTGTGAACAGTGGGGCGTTGCAAGAAAGTTGAGTTGCAATCGATTGCCAATATCAGTTCTTGCAATCAATCGCAACTTTCTTGCAAAGCCCCAATAGACTAATCAGGAGAAGCAAAGCCAGAAATAATACATTACTAATAAATGGGGAAAGAGAGAGCGGGGGGGGGGGGATGAGTGAGAAACAATATGAGAAAGAAAATTTGAATACGATCGTCTTTTCCAGGATTTACTTTGAGGATTTGGGGAAGTTCTAATAGGTCTAAATATCACAACGTAGAAATGTAGGCCCTATACTTATTATTACTCCATGCTATGATTAAAATTTGCACCCCCTCCTTGAGCGCCAGGGGGGAGGGGGCCAACCCCCCAAAAAGTTAAAAATCACGTGTATTTACATGATTTTTTTTTCTAAAGGGGGGGGGGGCGACCCCCCTGGATCCGCCACTGGGCCCGTTCCTAGAAACCGTCATAAGTCTAACTTCTTGACAAAATCAGCGTTAGTGAGCAACTTTTCCGCTACGTGTTTCACGAAGCCCTCTTTGCCAAGATCAACGACAACATCCTGACTAAGTAGTTATATGACGCCTCGGACACCGTCGTATCTATGTCATAACTATTTAGTCGATGGGCAGCGCCATCACATGCATTTATTGGGTAGACTATGGCTGGCAAAAAAGGACAAGAAATCCTCTAGCTATGATCTTTTTCACATTCACTTAAACAGGGAGTTGTAAATAATAAAGTCTTTAAACAGGATAATTTTTTTTATATTTGGAAACCTTTTGAAAATATGTCATGTTTATATCTAAGGCTTTTCCCACTTAACTAAACTGATTATACGCGTTTATTTCCATATTGTAAAATCCTCGAAAGGACGGGAAATCTGCCACGGCAGGCAAGCCATAGTTCGAAGTATATTCTTTAGTTTTCACACCCATGTTGCTTTCGAGATAAATTATATCTTCAAATGTTTGAAATAAATGCTTTAAAACATGAGTTTTAACGTTTGGAATGTCGAAGTTTTGTCATTTGAATATTTTACTTACACCTAAAACATTGGACAAAACTTTCAAAACATTGTATTTTTATCAAGAATAATAAAAGGGTGTATTTTTATAAACTATCAAATGAAAATATCCGGGGGGTACCCATCTCAAGAACAAAACTGATTAACCGGTCATGTAATGAAATACTCACAATTATATTTTACAAGTACTTCTATTATATAATCTACACAAATTTGGAAGTATATTGCTTTTCTTATTTCCTGGTATCATTTTCAATCTTTGTTATTAATAATTCATTTAAATAATTGCATTTTTTTTCTCTAATATTACTTATGTAATAATCCGGTGGTATTGCGACTAAGGCTAAGTCTCGGCTCCTCTTCTCGCCGATATTATCGATCTCACGAGATATCTATCTAGTAAGCTCTTCGTGAAACGGTTTAGGAAGATCAGAGACATCTCCGTAGTTGGCGGATAAAGGTATGACTGTCTTGTCGTTGGTTTCTAGGAACGAGGCGATCCCCTGGCCGCAGCGATCTCTTGCGGGGAGTTTTTTTTTTTTTTACTTCTAGCATGTCTAAAGTGGATTTTTTTTTGTGCGAAGATTTTAAAAACTAACTTTATTTTTATTATTGCAAAGATGAGACTTTGATTGGACAATTTTATCAAAGTTTAATGCTTGGAAACAATTGAAGTAATGATTATTTTCCATTACAAAACGCTTAAATACAGCCCCGGCATAGCACGTGAAGAGCTCTCCGAACCCTGCTGAGATGTGTGACATTTTGACCAGGCATAAATAGGATGAAAGCAGAATCCCTATACTTTCACCTCATGTAACAAATTAGAAAATTGCAATGTCGACGTACGTCACAGCATGGATTGAACAAGACCCATCACACCCCCTTGCTCCAACCATGCGCTTCACCTCTCAAAAATAGGGACTTTTAGATTCTGCACGACGAGAACGTGGACTGCCCTTTTAAGGCACTGGCAGTGACGTCACAGGGCAGTCCGCGTTCTCGTCGTGCAGAATCTAAAAGACCTTATTGTTAAATGAGTGGCAATGCGTGGCGTGGAATTTTTTTTTTTTTTTTAAATTAGAAAATTGCAATGTCGACGTACGTCACAGCATGGATTGAACAAGACCCATCACACCCCCTTGCTCCAACCATGCGCTTCACCTCTCAAAAATAGGGACTTTTAGATTCTGCACGACGAGAACGTGGACTGCCCTTTTAAGACACTGGCAGTGATGTCACAGGGCAGTCCGCGTTCTCGTCGTGCAGAATCTAAAATACCTTATTGTTAAATGAGTGGCAATGCGTGGCGTGGAATTTTTTTTTTTTTTAAATTAGAAAATTGCAATGTCGACGTACGTCACAGCATGGATTGAACAAGACCCATCACACCCCCTTGCTCCAACCATGCGCTTCACCTCTCAAAAATAGGGACTTTTAGATTCGCGATTTCCGCGTTCTCGTCGTGCAGAATCTAAAAGACCTTATTGTTAAATGAGTGGCAATGCGTGGCGTGGAATTTTGTTTTGTTTTGACGATCGCAGAAATTGACGAAGTCTTTAAAAAAAAAAAAAATTCAACGAAAGATTGTTCAAAGTCTAGAAATACATCTGTTGAAAGTAGAAGTATAAGGTTTTCGATTCATGTAATAATCTAAGACAATGAAATGTTGAGCTTGTTCCAGATCAGCTTGGAAAAGGTTTTTGTGAAATTTCAAATTATCTTTACAGAATTTGACGATAAATCCCAAAGTCCTAATGGTCCATAAATAAAGAAAGAAAGAAACGAATGAATAAATAAATAAATAAATAAATAAAATGAGAAAAAAAAAAAAATGAAATTAGTATTTAATCATAGCACATGTTACAAAATACCTACAATATTCATCATATTTGAATTGCTTTCTCTATATTAAAAGCATAAATTTACAATTTCATTAAACTTACGATTCCTAGCTGGATGGAGCAGGTCGGAATCAGATGGTTCGCCTCCCGAAAGATTCCGCCGACGGGTTAGTTGAAATCTCAGATGAAATTTGCTGGTAATTGGTCCCGGTAAATTGGTAGCAGAAACTTCAATCGAAGTAAACCAACTTCCAATGAGAGGTTCAGCGAGCGGACTGGCGGCTAGAAAACGGGAGTCCCTTTTCATACTTGCATGTGGGAATCTGTCAGTAGACACACTTTCCCTGCTCACTTCCATGCGAATAATACACGCAAGAAGGAAAGGGGCTCATTCAACCGTATCTGAGATAAATCATGAACCTAATAGGTTCATGGATAAATGCACCAAGCAAAAGGCTTGAATGAATTAGTAGTGTGGAATTCTGATTCACACCTGATACTATCAATGTTGTTATCATTATTATCATTTATTATTATTATATTAATGTTATTCGTTGTTATTATCATTATTATAAGCATAATGTCGAAAGATTAGAAATAAATGAATAAAAAAAATAAAAAAAGATGATGATGATGATGATAATAATAATACAACTATGCTAACAATAAAAATATTAATAAAAACAACAATGATAATGATAATAATAATATTGATTATTTTATTTCATTAATATGGTCATCATTATCATCATCAGAAGTAGCAATTTTAATATTATGTGATAAGGATGCTGATGCCGATGATCTTGATGACGTTGGTCTATGATAAACATATTTATGAAACCATAATGTAAGAATATTCGAAAGGACTCGCAGCATATCATCTGCACGCGACACTGTTTTTTTTTTTAGGGGGGGGGGGGTAAAATATGATTTCCCGGAAAAATCTTCTTTTTTTTTTGTTATATAGATTTCCAAGCTGGATGTGGAAAAGTCTGCTGGTGCCCTTTAGCCTTTCACTGAGTACTTACTAAAAACCCTTCTCCCTTTTGATAACGGAGGCAGGTTCAGTGGCGTAGCCAAACTACGATGAAGCCGGTGTATATAATTTTATGCACGCCCCCTCCCGTTCGAAATCACATGCAGGCAAGACGATAACACAACAGTGGGTCTATGGCACGCGGGAAACCCAAACTATATTCCGCCCCTAGCTTTGTTGAAGATTGCTGGATACGCCACTCAAGTTGGAAACACTGTGATATGAAATCCATGTTTGCCCGGGCACCAAGCTCATAATCTCTTCTCCATTCTCATATTCTACCTTCACCCTCACCCCAGTGCTTTAAACACCACCGCACCATGCATGACACACTTTTGACGATCATGATAGCATGCCAATAACTTGGGTATTCTATTTCAGCACGTGTGTCGTGTGCACCGTTTGTTCAGACCCGCTCTCTTGCCAGGGCGCGAATTTTTTTTCCGTACTCGAGAGGGCAAATACCCCATGTGCGCATGCGCGTGGACTTGTGATTTCTCTATGGAAAGCCGTTGGAGACTTTATTCACATGCCCCAGACGTATAGAACGCGGCACACGTCTGCTAAATTGACCAATCACCGCCTGTTATTTAGCAGACGTGTGCAAGGTGTTATTAGCACGCGTGTGCCCTTTTCCAGACGGGTGCGCAGAACGCTCGTAATTTGATTTTTAAGGCAACCAATCAAGTCCGCTGTTACAAAGCTGCTCAGCTCAGTACGAACGGGGCCTGCTCACTATTACAAAACTGCTCAGGTCAGTACATATTGGATGGGGGACACACCCACGGCCAGGCACGGATCCAGGGGGAGGGCCGAAGGGGTCTCCCCTCCCCCGCCAAAAGAGAGAGAGAGAGCTAGATAGAGAGAAGGAACAGAAGGGAAGGGGAAAGAGGAGAGAAAGTAAAGAAAGAAGAGGAAGAAGAAAAGAAAAGAGGGGAAAAAAGAGATCGACGGGGGGGGGGGGCGACTGAGGGCCTTGCCTCCGAGGCTGTTGCCCCCCCCCCCCCCCAAAAAAAAAAAAATAAATAAAGAAGGAAGGAAAGGGAAATAAAAAAAAGGAGAAGAGGAGACAAAGGGAAGGGGGGGAAAGAAAGAAGAAAAGTAATGAAGGGAGATATCAGTTATGATTTTCTCGCCAACAATTTGTTGATCCTCGGGGGGGGGGGGGCGGACAAAAATAAAGAGAGTAGGAAGGGAAAAGGAAAGATGAGAGCTAAAAGGGAACAAAAAATGGAAAGAAGAAAAGATAACAGGTAAACAAAAAGGGAGGGGGTCAAATGCAATTAATCCAGCCACATGTGGTTCAGGTAGGGGGTGAAAGGACTTTGCCTGCCCCCAGGGAACTTTAAAAAGAGAGAAAGAAGGGAAGGGGAAGGGAAAGAGATGAGAAAGGGAAAGAGAAAAAAAAGGGAAGAAAAGGTAGGGGAGATCAGTTGCGATTTTTCCCGCCAACAATGTGTGGATCGGGGGCGAAAGGCCCTTGCCTCCCCCTCCCCCTCAGCAAAAGAGAGAGAGAGAGAGAGAGAAGGGAGGGAGGGAATGGGAAAGAGGAGAGAAAGGGAAAGAAAATAAAGAGTAAGAAGAAAATAAATATGGAAAAAGATATGCTTTCACGCTCCTATCGCCCCCCCCCCCCCCAAACGAGACCAAGCGCCAGATACCCCACTGGACACTACTGGTGTATCCCCATAAAAGATTAAAACGAGGTTTATTTCTAATTCGATTTACAAATATTGTGAAATGACATAAGTAAGTTATACGTATTTATGAGTTTGTTGGAAAATCGTTCCCAAAGTTACAGTCAGTCGAGAAATATGCCTATTTTAAGGTCTTCATGTCCTGGCCCGCTGACCGGCGGGGCTCGGGAGACTGAGCTTTCCCTTCTCCCAACCATTTTGAAAAAGTATATTAAAAAGAAATAGAAAGAAAGAAAGAAAGGGAAAAAATAAAGAGGAAGAAAAAATGGAAAGAGGGAAAAGATATGCTTTTGCGCTCATCTCGTCTCCCCCAAACGAGACCAAGCGCCAGGTACGCCACAAGACACCACTGGCGTACTTATTAGAAGGGGGCAGCCTCCCCCTTAAGTGGTTCATTTTTAATTCGATTTCAGTGATTTACAAATGTTGTAAAATGACATAATTTTTTAGTAAATTGTTGGAAAATGACGAAAGTTACAGTCAGGCGAGAAATATGCTTATTTAGAGGTCTGCACGTCAAGGCTCGCGGGACATAAATTGGCGTGGAGTCTAGGGGCGGAGCTCCCGGAAGCTCAGGGGGGCAATGGGCATTCATTACGTTTAGATGAGCATATTTAAATACCTTATTAATGACACGGGTAGGTCACTAATTGGCGTGGGGTCCAGGGGCTGAGCCCCAGGAAACTCAGGGGCTTTCGGGGCATTCATTACGTTCAGATGAGCATATTTTGATACCCTGGAAACTCAGGGATTTTTAGGCATTTTATAACGGTCAAATAAGCATTCAGGGGCACGCCTTAGGGCCCTTGGTGAGGTCAAGAGAGTGAAGCCTCCGAAATTTCATTTAATTACGGTCAGTTGATCACATTTTGAAACTTCATTATTTTGTGACACTGGCATGTCACAATTTATTTTTCTTACTTTCTCCCTACTTCTCTTGAATATACTTTTTCAAAATAGTGGGGGGACCCATGCCCCCGAGCCCCGCTGTGCCGCGAGCCTTGACATGTAGACCTATAAATAAGCATACTTCTCGCCTTACTGTAACTTTGGGAATTCGTCATTTTCCAACAAACTCATAAAACAATATAATTTACTAAAAGTTATGTCATTTCACAACATTTGTAAATCACTGAAATCGAATTAGAAATAAACCTCGTTTTATTCTTATTGGGGGGAGTACGCCAGTAGTGTCCAGTGGTGTATATGGCGCTTGGTCTCGCTCGGGGGGGGGGGGTGGGGGGGGGGGGGTAGGGGGGGGGGAGCGCAAAAGCATATTTTTCCCCCTTTTCTTTTCTTCTTCCTCTTTATTTTATTTCACTTTCTCTCCTCTTTCCCTTCCCCGACCTTCCTTCTCTCTCTCTCTCTCTGTCTCTCTCTCTCTTTTTGCTGAGGGGGGAGGTGAGGCAAGGGCCTTTCGGCCCCGCGATCAACACGTCGTTGGCTGGATTAATTGCAAGTGATCTCCCCTCCTTTTCACCCTTTTCTTTTTCTTCTTCCTCTTTTTTTCTCTCCCTTATAGCTTTCCTCTTTTCCTTTCCCTTCCTCCTCTCTTTTTTTTTGGGGGGGGGGGGGGGCGAAGGGGGGCTGGAGGGGAAGGCAAGGCCTTTTCTCCCTCCCCCGATCCCCTTCTTTTACCTCTTTTCTTATCTTCTTTTTCTTCTTTCTTTCCTTTCTCTCCTCTTTCCCTTATTTTCCTTAATCTCTCTCTTTTTTTGTCGGGGGGGGGGGGGGGGGGCAAGGCCCCTCACCACTCCCACACCTGGTAGCACACACTTTAGCAGTCATGCAGCCATGTAAAACAAACATTTGCAAACTATTATTTTGTTTTAATCTGAGAATGTATACTATTATCAAGATCTGTTAAGAATAAATCATTGTCAAAATCATTCCATAAACTGGGGTAAATAGGCCACCTTTATGACCAACATCGGGAAGGTTAAGGTAAAGAGGAGAGAAAGGGAAAGACAAAAAAAGAGAAAGAAGAAAGGTAGGGGAGATCAGTTGCGATTTTTTCCCGCCAACAAGGTGTAACGGAGGGGGGGGAGGGTGGGGGGGGCACTGGTGTACTGATAGGGGGGCGGGGGCGGCTTGGGGGAAATAAAATTCAAACGTGGTTTATTTCTAATTCGATAACGGTGGTTTACAAATAATGCTAAAATGACATAATTTTTCCGAGATTTTTCCTCACTTTTTAGTAAATTACCTATACTTTTGGTATTCGTTTGTTGGAAAATGACAAATTCCTAAATTTACAGCCAGGCAAGAAATATGCTTCTTGAGGTGCCTACATGTCAGGGAGCGCCGAACGGTGGGGATCAGGAGCCTCGAGCCCCCCCCCCCCCCCTCCCCACACACTTAACAAAAAAGTATATTAAAGATAAATAGAAAGAAAGAGAGCAAGAAAGAAAGAATGGTTATAAACTGCCAGTGGCACAAAATAATGAGGTATCAAAATATGCTCATCTGACCGTGATTAAATGCCTATAAAACCCCTAAGATTTCGGGGGCTCTGCCCCCTGGATTCCACCTAGGGCTCTAAGGCGGGCCCTTAGATGCTCATCTGACGGTGATTTATTGCCTTAAACCCCTGAGCTTCCGGGGCCGGGGTGGGGCAGTGTGGGCGGTCCTCCCTTAAACGCTGGCCCCCCAAAACAAAAAAATAAGAGAGAGGAGAGAAAAGGAAGAGGACGTATAAGAAGAAAAAGAAGAAGACAAAGAAGATTTTTGAAGGATTAAAATAAGAGTCGAGAACGGTACAACGAATCGTCTTCTTTCTCTAATGATTTAATGAAACGTCAAAGCTTCCGCACTTCGCGCAGGAGGGGGGGGGTTGAATTTAGACGAGGATTAAGAGACGAGAACGGTTCAACGAATCGTCTTCTTTCTCTAATAATTTATTGAAACGTCAAAGCTTCCGCGCTTCGTGGAGGAGGGAGGGGGAAGCTCGCCCGTCCCTGTACCCACCCCCTATTACGTCACTGCTGGTCACCATTACATACCAATATTTGGCTCGCATAATTTCAAATTTGGGCCCCCCCCCTAAGAAATCCTTGATCCGCGCCTGAATGAAGTCACAGACTCATGACTGAGTTGCCTCTTTGTCTTGTGATTTTCAAAGTTTTCCATGTCATTAAAAATTAAAAACTTTCTTATTAGTTATCCGATTTTGCAAACTTTTAGTTTGATTGGTTTGTTATTAATTTTTGAACGAAAATTGTCGGTAATATGTACTTGCACTACGTGGTCAGACTGATGGGGGGGTTGGCCAGGGATGATGGTTCGCGTTTAAAGGTCGCTATTCATAACATGGGTTGAGGGTCGCTTTTCATAAACAATTAAATGAAAATTAAATTAGCAATAAACAAAATGATAATAAGAAAGGGAAATAATGGATAGGGAACACCCCACGGATGTGGTGTAGGCGCAGGGGGGGGGGGGGGTTCGGGGGTCGCCACATGGCCCCGAATATTTGTAGAAAACATTTATTGAAAACGTACATTTCTGAGCAAATAAAGAAAAAAGGCGTGCCCCAATAATGTACGCGACCCATCATCCTGCCCCTCCCCCCCCAAACAAAATAAATAATATATATATCATTACGACCACGCTGCGCCATTCGGTCCACCCTCCCCGCAGTATGCCCTTGGTACGAGTAAACAGCGGGGCTAGGGTACGTCGCCGCCCCCATAAATAAAAAAAACACACAAAGAAAATGCAATAAATTATAAATAATTCATTGCATTTGGCCCCGACCCCTAACATAACAAAATGTTCTATGTGGGCATGCCTTGCATCATAATGCATGGTCCTACAGAGTTCCTATTGAACTATTCATTTACATTATTATAAGAACAGTTTCATTATCAAATCGAATAAACACTTACATACAGATAATGTTATATATGTTTTGTTCTTATACACATCATATTCATTCCTAATATGGTGATCAGGGGCGTCGCTATACCTTTTTCAGTTGGGGGGGGGGTGTAGAGGCCAACGATTAACGACAAAACTAGCCACCAATTACCGACAAAATTAAATTTCCAATATCTACAAATTTAACCCTATAATAAACCCGGGGCCGAAGGCTAAATTTTTTTTCCTACGGACTATCTATAGTACTTGCGTATGCGCAAATGGTCATTTTCCACGACGACACAAATATACGAATTATTTCGTCAACTTAGTCAGCATTCATAGCTATATATTTAAAGGCAGACACGGAGCTAGGATCTTATTTTAGGGAGGGGCGGTAGAGAGCAAGCGAATCACTTAAAGAGCGCGGGGGTGTGGGTAAAAGGCCACCCGCGCGAAGCGCGGAAGCTTAGACGTTCCCTCAAATTATTAGGAAAAGAAGACGATTTATTGTACCGTTCTCGACTGTTAATCCTTGTCTGAATGAAGTTCCCCCCCCCCCCCTCCCGCGCAAAAGCTTTGACGTTTCATTAAATTATTATGAAAAGAAGACGATTTGCTGTACCGTTCTCGACTGTTAATCCTTGTCTGAATTCAGTTTCTCCCCCTCCCGCGCAAAGTGCGGAAGCTTTGACGTTTCATTAAATGATGAGAAAAAGCAGACGATTCGGTGTACTGTTCTCGACTCTTAATCCTTATCTAAATTCAATTCTCCCCCGCCCGCGCGAAGCTCTGAAGATTTGGCGTTTCATTAAATTATTAGAGAAAGCAGACGATCGTTGAACCGTGCTCGACTCTTAATCCTTGTCTGAATTCAGTTGCTTTGACGTTTCATTAAATTATTAGAGAAAGTAGACGATTCGTTGAACAGCGCTCGACTCTTAATCCTTGTCTGAATTTAGTTTCTCCCCTCCCGCGCGAAGCGCGAAAGCTTTGACGTACAGTATCATTAAATTATGAGAAAAAGCAGACGATTCGGTGTCGGCCTACTGTTCTCGACTCTTAATCCGTATCTGAATTCAGTTTTCCCCCCTCCCGCGCGAAGCGCGGAAGTTTTTACATTTCATTGAATTATTAGAGAAAGTAGACGATTCGTTGAACCGTGGTCGAGTCTTAATCCTTGTCTGAATGAAATTTCCCCCACCCGCGCAATGCGCGGAAGTTTTGACGTGTCATTCAATTATTAGAGAAAGAAGACGGTACGTTATACCGTTTTCGACTCTTAATCCTTGTCTGAATTCAGTTTCCCCCTTCCAGCGCGAAAAGCTTAGACGTTTAATTTAATTATTATAGAAAGAAGACGATTCGTTTTACCGTTTTCGACGGCATTTGCAAGATAATAGTAATTTAGAACTTCCCTAAAAAAGGTGGGGCTTGAAAATGTCTTCAAGTGGGAAAATAATGACTATTAGTTGTCAAATCGACTTAGGAGATATAGAGCCTATAAGTAATAGTCTTGATTTTCAGACCATTGTACCGAATGTTCATGCGTTTTATGCTGTGCAAAGATTTAATCAGTTTAATTTTGGCCATCACAAGAAGTGGGTTATTGATGTAGACAAATGCTCATGTACCCTTTACATCTCACTTTATGTATGTTATTACCAAAGAAGAAAAAAAGCCAGTCAGTCACTCAATAGTGTCTGACGGTGAGGTCTAGCAAGTAAACGCGTTTCCTTGCATAATTTGAATATTAGGACACTGCTAACGTTTGAATTTCACAGATAGGAAATACATGACATATTCATAATTCCTGCAAAGTTCTACATGATTTGAGGTTGGTTGCAAAAGGGACATAGTACCTTTAAGCTCTATTTATCTGAATTTAGTTTTCCCCCTCTTGCGCGAAGCGCGGAAGCTTTGACGTTTCCTCAAATTATGAGAGAAAGAAGACGATTCGCTGAACCGTTCTCGACTCGTCCAAATGAAGTTTTCCTCTCCCGCGCGAAGCGCGGAAATTTTTGCGTTTCATCAAAATATAGAGAAAGGAAAACGATTCGTTGTACTGTTCTCGACTCTTAATCCTTATCTGAATTCAGTTTCCCCCCCTCTGCGCGAATCGCGAAAGCTTAGACGTTTCCTCAATTTATTAGAGAAAAAAAACGATTCGTTGTACCGTTCTCGACTCGTCTAAATGAAGTTTTCCCCACCCTCGCGAATCGCGGAAGCTTAGACGTTTCCTCAAATTATTAGAGAAAGAAAACGATTCGTTGTACCGTTCTCGTTCTCGCGAATCGCGGGAATTTTTGCGTTTCATCAAAATATAGAGAAAGGAAGACGATTCGTCGTACCGTTGTTGACTCTTAATCCTTGTTTGAATTAGTTTCCCCAAAAACGTTAAACCTCTGATTTCTTTAGCTGATATTACAGGAAAGTGAAACTTCGAGAAAATACAAGTATTGTAGTTGAAGTCACTCTCAAAGTCGTCACAGCGGATAAAAAGTCACAGTTCGTAGGGAAAAAAACTTGTCGGCCGACCGACAATATACATCTCACCGACTTCAAACTTCTGCATTGATATAGTACACGAGGATCGAGCAAGAATACCGACACAGCTGACCCGACATAGCAACTTATTTACCCATGTCTTTCTTGCTTCCTTGATGAGACGACTCCACCCACAACCCCCCTTTCTTTTACTCCCACTCCTCCTTTCTCAGGCTCTTACCTCCCCCCTCTGTCCTCTCTTCACCCCACGTTTCTTTAGTTTCCCTTTTCTCTTTTTTTGTTTTCCTTTTCTTTTCCTTTCTTTCCTCTTCTCCCTCTTTTTCTTTTTTCTCTTTCTTTCCTTTCTCTTTTCTTTGCTTTCTTTTCCTTTCTTTCTTTTCTTTTCCTTTTCTTTTTTCTTTTCTTTCCCGTTCCCTCTCTTTTTTTCCCTCCCCCTTTTCTTTTTTTCCCCGACGGCAGCGCAATTTTACCGACAATATCCTGACAGGTGGAGGGGTGTCGCACCCCCCACACCCCCCTTTGGCGACGCCCCTGTACATGAGGATCGAGCAAGAATACCGACACAGCTATGGCTGACCCGACAAAGCAACATATTTATCCGTGTCTTTCTTGCTGCCTCGACGAGACGACTCCACCCAACAACCCCCTTCTCTCTTTTACTCCCACTCCTCCTCTCTCAGGCTCTTACCTCCCCTCTTTCTCCTCTCTTGCATCCCCCGTTTCTTTTCTTTCCCTTTTACTCTTTATTCTTCTTTTTTTCCTTTTCTTTCTTTTCTTTCTTTTCTTTTCTTTCCTCTCCCCCCTCTTTTTCTTTTTTCTCTTTCTTTCTTCTCTTTTCTTTCGTTTCTTTTCCTTTCTTTCCTTTCTTTTCCTTTCTTTCTTTTCTTTTCTTTTCTTTTTTTTCTTTTCTTTCCCTTTCCCTCTCTTTTTTACCTCCCCCTTTTCTCTTTTTTCCCGACGGCAGCGCAATTTTTCCGACAATATCCTGACACCCTTCCCCCTTTGGAGACGCCCCTGATGGTGATTCGTTATACCCTAACTCTAAATTAGACCTTCATTGTACCTAGGCAATCTCATCTAAACGCGCTAATCTATTATCCTCTCAGATTTTGAAATAATAATACTAACATAGAAATATGTTGTATTCCTCCAGCACACAGCAACACATACATAATCTCAGGTGTAAATATCGTTTTAGGAAAACGAGCTTATCAATCAATACTGCAATCTGCATGTGATTCACCTAATTATTGCACTATTATTATGCTTCGACTACCCATATGACATATAACATAGAAATATAAAGGAATAATCATAAACTATATTAAGACAAGAAATATAGACTAAAGAATATTGATTGTCTCTAAGAAATGTGATAACTTCCACTTATGCAATATACAGCAATACATGTAGTATTATAAGCCAATCAACATCCAAACATCAACCCTTAAATACAATTATGAGCAGGTTTATTCGATTGTAAACTCCAAAGAATAATGGTCAGACAATCTCTTGTGCCAAGCAAATGCAAACTCTTCACAGTGTTTCCAACTTCTAATCTGAGCTCTTAAGCAAACATGCCTCCATCACTAATCCCCCTGTCCTAGCCCAATGGAGAGTGTTGCTCAACAACACAACATGAAAGAGAATATTGGGGAAGAAAGGGAGAGAAAGAGAGAGTGTGTGTGTGTTTCCCTACCACGAGTGAGGTTGACCTCTGTACAGAGTGACCCAGAGAGATAAGGGAGAGATGGAAGAGGGGGAGAGATCTACTCTGTTGTTCCAACACTATGTATCTACACTGGATCATACACACTATCACAATGGCACTGTTGCATAGTATATCACCTAATTTGCAATTCGAGTAGGTTCTGAATGATAGATTGTAAATCTGAAACTACCATTCATGATATTAGACTTACCTTTTCTTTATCAACCCTAGACTAGCTTTATAGTATTTACAAACTCCAATACTAGGTGGAGGATAAACGTTCATATAGCAGTTCGGTACCTCGTTTATAATTTGACATACTATTCTTTGCATCAGAAAGTTCCAACCTCAATGGAAGTACTCTTACAACTTCTTTTCTGACATAGAAATCAAAGTCAATACTTTTAAGAACGGTAAGAGTACCACGTGCGTCGATCACCACGTGCCCGGCACATTTTTGCTTGTCTGCGGTGCATGCACTCACCCTACACACACATTAAACTCCATATTAAACAAGGTATCTGATTGGACGATCAATTCCAGACGCATGCGCAGAAAACAGCATCCGTCTGGAAAAAGGCACACGTGTGCTAATAAAGTAACAGGCGTGTGCTATCGCACCTTGCACGCGCCTGCTAAATAACAGGCGGTGATTGGTCAATTTAGCAGACGTGTGCCGCGTTCCATACGTCTGGGGCACGTGAATAAAGTCTCCAACGGCTTTCCATATTTCTCTGCTACTTCCCATACGAAATGTACATGTATTCGCATCTACTGTGCACGATTCGCGTTCTACGAGTAAACGATGGCATAGTAGTCTTCAAACACAGACTCTGATTTGCCAGTTTGACAAATCAATATGCGTATGTGTCGCGATGTGCTTATTCAAGTCTGTGTAGTTGTATGATTCAGACCCAGTAGTGCATATGGAAATACATTGCAACTTGTATAGAATGGTATAGTAGTCTGCAAGCACAGACGCTAATCTGACAGTTTGACAACATACTAGTAGTGTGCTGAGAAGTACTTTATTCAAGTCGCCAACTTGTATAGAATGGTATAGTAGTCTGCAAGCACAGACGCTAATCTGACAGTTTGACAACATACTAGTAGTGTGCTGAGAAGTACTTTATTCAAGTCTGCGTAGATGTATGATTCAGACCCTACTGGTGCGTGCGTTAGAAATGCATCTCAATGTGTAGAGTGTAGTATAGTAGTCTGCAAGGACATAATAATATATTGTGTATTGATGAGTAGTGATTTTATGCAAGTTTGTGTAGTTTAATGATTCCAGACCCCATGGTAGGCCTATGTATTGTGCCACTGCTCTCTCACACTCTTTCTCTCTCTCTCTCTCTCTCTCTCCATATCTCTCTCTCTCTCTCTCTTTCTCTCTCTCTAGCTCTCCCTCCAGTATGCTCGCACTCTCTGTATTACTTTTATTTATAATCATGGTCTGCTGAGAGCCAGAAGGATGTTAACTCTTAACACAACGAATGCCCTTCTGGCTCTGAACAAACGATAGTAGGCCTATATATGATAAACCCACACACCATAAGGTCATTTATTGGCCTTCTCAAAACCGTCATTCTGTAATAATATTTCTAACTTTGGTCTAATAACTCTTTTGTCTGTGCAATCAATGGTCGAATGATATATTATTATGTCCTTGCAGACTACTATACTACACTCTACACATTGAGATGCATTTCTAACGCACGCACCAGTAGGGTCTGAATCATACATCTACGCAGACTTGAATAAAGTACTTCTCAGCACACTACTAGTATGTTGTCAAACTGTCAGATTAGCGTCTGTGCTTGCAGACTACTATACCATTCTATACAAGTTGGCGACTTGAATAAAGTACTTCTCAGCACACTACTAGTATGTTGTCAAACTGTCAGATTAGCGTCTGTGCTTGCAGACTACTATACCATTCTATACAAGTTGCAATGTATTTCCATATGCACTACTGGGTCTGAATCATACAACTACACAGACTTGAATAAGCACATCGCGACACATACGCATATTGATTTGTCAAACTGGCAAATCAGAGTCTGTGTTTGAAGACTACTATGCCATCGTTTACTCGTAGAACGCGAATCGTGCACAGTACATGCGAATACATGTACATTTCGTATGGGAAGTAGCAGAGAAATCATAAGTCCACGCGCATGCGCACATGGGATTTTTGCTCTCTCGAGTACGGAAAAAAAATTCGCTGCCAGGGCAGAGGGAAACAGGGATCTACAGCTTTCACCGAAAAAGAAAAAAAATTGTCGAGATAAACAGATGACATCATATTGTATTCCCATCACTTTGGCCGAATGTCTGGGTTAAGCAGGGTGGCAGGGAAATTGAATTTCAGCGGTAGCGGAGCGTGCGGGCGACCTGACAGGGAAACAGTTATTTAGTCACGTCGCTGTATGGTTTGTGACACCACAGCCCAGCAACAATTATGACATATCTTGCATTGTTTGATATTAGTTCCACCATGCTCTGTTTATTATTAGCCGCTTCTTGTTTACTGCAGTTCGCAGGTAAGTTTGCATATTCATATTTTAGGGGGTCTGTTTCACCTATTCCTTACCTGTTCACAGCTTTATTTGTTATGTCTAGACATAGGGCTGCTGGCGGTTGACTTGACTCAAATTGAACTCAAATTCAAATGTTGCCAAGAAATGGAGGTTCAACTCTGTCAAGGTGTTTTTACGACTCCCAAGAATCTAACGCCTCTTTCTTATACGAAAACATCAAAAGCAAGTCATCCCTATAGATGCACGGTTTATTTATGAAAAACGAAGGAATAAGAGTTGTCATTTAATTTGTCAATCATGACTTGTGTGTCCATTTAACCATTGGGGGGTATTTTTTGTTAAGCGATGCATGATAAAGGTATTGTTCTCCATTGATCGTGGGCGCACTAAAGACAAAGGATATGCCAAAGTGTTGTGACAGGCATGATTATCGTAACGAAAGCACAGAATGAGCATCTACGATAAAAACTTAAATTTGTAGATAATCACTGTCACTTATACAGGAACATGCAGTTGTAAATTGTAGTTAGACGTGGAGAACATCATGCAAAACGACACAAAAACTGTTAAAGTCAGTAAACGCCTGAAACTGTAACAATTTATTTCAAAGAATTCCAAGGTGGATGTATGCACCATTTTGCGTATGAAGTACAAGTTATTTCCAATTCCAATTAAAAAGCAAAAGCATACAAATGTATGTGACACCGGAATTGGTTACATTTAAACATTATACCAGAAAATCGTCACATACCTCTCAACAATCTAATGCTTTCGCAAAGATGTTACAAGCTACAAATACTGATAGTGTCCTTTTACGATACAGACGTATTCATGAAATCGCTATAATACAATATCAGACAATAAATAGGAAATCCACATTTAATCAAAAATAAATCAAGAGCCAAAGATTTTTTTTAAAATCGAACAGGAAGATCTGAAAGCTTATACTCTTCTCTTTAATACAATGTGTACACTTTCAAATACTAATTGAAATAGATAACAAAGGAATGTTGTTTGTTAAACATGTCAAAATCGTACATGCTTGCCAAAGTTACAGGGTTGAATGCATTTCAAGTTTGTGAATTATCAGTGAAGCGTGGTGCTATCCTGTGCATTCAATATTTGTCTTGAAGAGAATTCTTAAAGGTGTTTTCAAATTTCAAACTTCAAGGTTACCAATCTCATGATTTCCTAACTCATGTACAGTCTATACCAGAGAGATAGCATTACTTGGAGGGGCAAATAATGTTATCCTTATGCCTCACCATAAAATAAAAAAAAAGAGTGAATTTTCACTCTATTTTCACTTTCTTGGGAGTGACGTCCGTGATCACTTGTTTAGGAGTGAAAATCGATTGATTTTAGAGTGCTCTCTAAGAAAAAAGAGTGAATGTTCACTCTATTTTCACTCCATTTTCACTCTCCAGAGGAGTGACGTCCGTGATTTTGAAAATTCACTCCTTTTTTTTAAGAGAGTATATCAACACATAAATGATGGTAGACTTATCATAGGAAAGATTGGGTCCCGTCCCTACATAAGCTTTTGCTTTCTTTATCATTGCAAACAATTCTGACTATAAGCTTTATATTGATAATCTAGGACCTCTTTACCCATTTTGTACGATTATTTTCATATTCATAAGTGTAAGGCATTCAGTAACAAGTAATAGTAATTTCAAAACTAGCAAAGGTTGTTGACACGGGAATGAAAATAGAAATAGCACTGGCATAATTATATTCAGACTGGTTGAACTGGACGGGGCATAGTCTAATTCCAATCCTTTCATTTCACATGCCAATTGCGAATTCGAATGATCTACCAGACGACTCATAACAATTAAAATTCATGCCTATTAACTTCTACGTTTCCACTTTTGTGTATGACATTCAAGCACGAAATTAAACATAGCTGTTGAAAAAACAGTTATTGATTTCGGTCATTCAACCAAAAACTTCAGCAGACAACCCATTCAAAACTAGATCGAGGCAAACTTAGGCACAGGCAAATCTAATGTTTAACGGGAAGAAAATCCTCAGTCCTCGGTGACAATTATAATAACATTGCTTGATAAAGCTAGGAGGAAAAGGAGAATTACATGGGCTTCCAGGTCGGAATGTTGAACTTAGCGTGCCTTGTGAAACTTTAAAGCCACACTGTACTACTTGTAGCTAATTGCTACCTCTATAGAAAACTTCCCCAATCGGTGCCTGTTGGTCCACCATGATCCTCTTTTTCTTATGTTAATTGAGAGCTGATTTAATGAGATAGCCACCTGTCACAGTGACCTCACTGGCTAGCTGGGTGGTCTAATCCCTTCTGGCGGAACTAGTACAGCCGGCCTTTAAAGATTATTGTAGGCTTTGAACACGTACGTCGACATCCAGGATTTGCACTTTGGTAGTATATAGTCCAATATACATTATGTATGACAGGAGAAAATTTGGATCAGCAGATATAAAAAAGGGAATTGCAGAATACGGACTTCCTAAGGTTAAATACACGTCCGGTATTTACATCCTATAATGTTCACCATAATGTGAAAAATATGAATGATTATTATTATTAGGTAACGTATTATTATGGAGTATATACAAAAAGAAAAACCGAAGACCGGGGTTATAAGTACTAAACGATGTTGTCGTGTTGGTCGTAGTGGTGGTGGTGGTGGTGACGGTAGTATTAGCAAAGAGGTAGTATCTCTTTGGTATTAGTAACAACAGTAGTAGTTGTAGTAGTGTAGTAGTAGTAGAAGTAGTAGTAGTAGTATTCTGAAATGCTTTAATTAATGGTAACGATAATGTTAATTTTCTATATATTTGTACGGCTAAACTCTTCTAAAATCTTAATTATCATCAGGGAAAAAAAGGAGTTGAATAGTGCCTTAAGTGCAATAATTTTTGTTTTCAGGCATAATTTATGTATTCCCATGTGTAAGAGTACTTGGGCGAAGCAGTTGCTAGAAGATAAAAACGCTGCAGTCTGCCATGCTGCATCCAAGCTGCATCCAAAAGTCATCTCGGATTGCTAATTTCACAGACCACTTTTTGCCATGATGCAAAATAGAATTACAATATTTTTAAAGATAGTATCATGTTTTGGCTAACCAGTGATTTACCAGCGTATATATTGCGAGTGAAATCTACCTGTGTATAAAAGCCTCGGTCACAAATGCTTTTACGAACTGCTAGTGCTACGAACGCCGTACGAAGGATTTTCAGACAATGGAAATTCCGGAAGACAATGGAAAAACAGGGAGATTCGTACGAAATTATAAAACCTTTGTGACCGTAGCATAAGTAGAGATAGAGGCAATTTTATTAAAACAATTTTTGATCATCAATATTTCAGGTCCTTATTGAGCCCTATATTCTTCTAGCTTTATTTGCCAAGCAGCGCGATAATGGACCGTAGCTGCAAAAGCCGTGTCATCTGGGTGTTGCAACAATTAATTTAGTTTACAATTAATTACTTTCGCTCTACTGCGCACTCGGAATATGGTTCACTCATGCATAAATTAATCAGCCATGATGGACACCCAATAACGTTCCGGTGAGAAGAAGATTAAACTGAAATATATTGACTGGAATCAATTAAATGGTGATCCGACATTTTCTCCGGCCACTCTGCGCCGGATATTTTTTCTTCTTCATTTTTCATTAGGGGGAAGGGGGAGGGGGGGGGGGTCAATGATGTTTGATTAGGGTTTGAATTGCAACTAGGATGTACATAATGACGTTACGGGTTGTTACATAACACAGTGTAAAGTATATAGTTACAGTTAAAATTCACATAGTGTTAAAAATTGTCTGTAGAGGAATGTCGCAAAAAGGTGTACCTATACAATCAAGCAATACCAAATGTGAAATGGATGATATTGTTAAAAGCAATATTTCATACATTTTTTTAAAGAAATATAAACAATAAATACAAAATAACTGAAGCAAATACCGTGAATGATATATCAGTCAAACAAGTTAGAGCGTTGTAGAGTTCAAATTATTCTTAACATTTTAGTAGTTTAGCAATCTTCGTCTATTCAGAGCAAGAAGGGCGTTAACCCTTAGTTTAGGTATATATAGATTAACGTGCTTTTGGCTCCAACGGATTATCATTTAGCCACTGAATATTACCAATGCTTTTATTAATGCATAATCATTACATATTGACAGTAATGAAGTGCCGGGGGGGGGGTGCTTTGCATATTCGAGTGACAGTATAGAGCAAATCCCAATGTTATTGAAACGGTGATGATAAAAATGACTAAAATCAGTATACTAAAGTTTAAAGGTAATACAAGTTTTGGGAAATTTTGAAAATTGGGTGGTTAGTGATTCTTTGCAATTTTGATATATTTGGATGCCCCTGTGTATGTATTATAAGCACTAGAAAATTTAGCCCCTAAAACACTTCTTCTTTCGAGAAAAATTGAATATAAAAATGTACAGGTGCTCCCGGTAGATTTTGATAAATTTCAAATAGCGCCTACGTCCGTACAATGGTAGCTGTGACCATGAAAATCTCAGAATATGTAGTTGTGATACATAATTTCCAAACGGGAACAGCTAATCGGTCGATTTTAGTCAAGAAACATATAGCTTTAATATCTTGACCTTGAGAGGTAGCTATACAACATAAAGGCCCAAGGTTTTCGTGCGTAATAATGACGCGTTTTGACGCGTTTTGACGAACCAGGTTTGTAAAAAGGGCGTTATATGACGTACATAAACCTAGATTTGTCGACAAACCTCCTTTGTGAATTCGGGCCAAAGAGTTTATTATTTACAGTTTCATAACTTTAGACTCGATTTCAACCGCGACAACGATCACTGAATATTGTAGGATCGCATATGCTTCTAACCAAATTCATGACCCCATATACCAAAACTTTGTAATACCTTTGATAGAAAGGTCTTAATACTCACTGATGGGGTTACCCTGGGTAAATAAAACAAAATAAATAAATAAATAAATAAATAAATAAATTACGTGTCAGCTCTTTCTTCGATATGCAAAAGGCAAATGAATTATGGCATACTTCAGTTATCATTTGTTGTTGTTGAACATTAACAAATTATTGGATAGGAGATGAAGAAAAAAGTCAAGAAAGAAGAGATGGAAGCGAAGAAAAATGAAATGTAGGGCAGGAAGACAAAAAGGGGAGAGGAAGAAGAAAACAAAGAAAAACGGGTGGGAAAAAAAAGACGAAGAAGAATATTAAAACAAGGTTTTCATGATAGGATGTGTGTTATTATCATTTTCATATTTTAACCTGTTATATGTATTGTCTACAAATATTTGGACGACAGTTTTCGGCTGAAATTATTGCAGAACAGAAAAGAGAGGATAACGAATCGTTATAAATGTAATAATGTAAGTTAAAACAGCCTTGTATCCCTGGTGCGGCGGTGTGTATAAACCTGAAACCAAATACTCAAAATATAATCTCCACCTGTCTTCGCCAACATTTTGCACGATGTAGCAATTACGATTCCTGCTGGCTGCACCCGCTCTCCATAGACTCTCTACAAAATAATGGATTTTCCATGAAAATTAATCATAAAATGTATGATCATGAGAGAGATGTAAACAAGTTCATCCTTTAAAATCAGGAATTAGTACAGCGGGATCACAATATGATGTCTGCTATTTTTATTAGCGGTTTAAATGTCGGGTCAAGGGTCATGATCAATGTCGAATGCTATAAATCAGTAGCTTACACACGAGGGTATACAATTTCATTCCCATTCCGAGAACAAAAAATAGTGCACCGATAGAAGGAGGGCCCGGTAATAACGTATACAAAATCAGGTGTATTACGAAAGGGGGAGGGGCGGGGCGGAGCGGTTGTGCAGTCCTCCGATTTTTTGATTTTTTTTTTTTTGCTAATGAAAATATTCGGGAAACCGTTATCTTGTGTTCACCTGCGGATATGCATGGTCTCTTTATTGTTACAAAAGTTGATGTTCGGGCACAAGGCGTAATCCCGGCCTGGCAAAAATCACCCGCTAATTCAAAACTTTGATTTTGTTTAAATATTATACTTAAAGGCCAAGTCCACTCCAAATATAACTTACTTAAAATAGAAGCAGAAAAATCAGACAAACCTATCAAAAAAGTTTGAGCAAAATCGGATAACTAATAAGAAAGTTATGAATTTTTAATGACATGTAAAACTCTGAAAATCACAAGACAAATTGGCAACTCACTCATGAGTCTGTGACGTCATTGCCTCACTATCACTTTCTTTTTATTGATAACATAAATTTCCCATTTTCCCCCTTAGAATCTTATTTCCTCACACCAGCATCCAAATTATGCTGATAGTAATATGTTTTGGGGTTGATTGGTTTGTCTGATTTTTTTGCTTCTATTGAATTTTTTTTTTTTTGTGGAGTGGACTTGGCCAAACTGACCCTCCCCGCCCCCCCCCCCCCCCCCGCCTCTCAACATGCATATACCGGCGAATTAGAAAATCTAAAAACGATTTTGTTTTGTTTTCCAGAACCTCAGAGTATATAAGAGACATAATGAACAAGTACTCGAGAATAAATTCAGGATTATTCTAGAGTCATATATTTGTACCGTGTGTGGTATTTCTGTTCATCTAACAGCGATGAAGGACAATATTATTTTTAAATTTAGGTACACGCATTGTAGAACATGGCGTAGATATAAGGGGTAAAGGCGTATGTGCCCCCAACTTGAACGGTACAAAATCAAGAAAGAAAGAGCGAGAAAAAAATGAGAAAGTGAAACGAAAGGAAACAAAGACGTGCAAAGAAGATACTTCGATCACCTTCAGCTTGCAGTACCCTTGTAGATTTGCATTTCATTTTCTGGGGCACCGATCCGTCCCCCAACCGTACCAGCGAGGTGCATGAAAGAACATGTTATCCATTATAATTATTTAGGCATGAACAAATATTTATTTTGATTTGATATGTGGAATTCAATGACATTTCTTGCATTCAACAAAGGATAGAATGTGAGGGGGTGACATCATATTAAAGACCGCGGTGCCAATTTGACTCAAAGATTTGAAGTATTCCTTGAAAGGTTATGGATTAAAACAATCCATAACTTTCTAATTTATTGTCCGATTTTTCTCTAACCTTCACTGATCTGTTCTTCTCATTTCTCCTTGTTTAAACCAAACTCATTTTCAGGTTGAACTTCCCCTTCGGTCTTAAAATATATCTGAATCGTTTTAATTTTGTTTGTTTAATTTTTTTGTAGGGGGTAATGACGTCCGATCGCGCCTTTATACCAAGATCTTGATGGATTACCAGTTGCTGATGTCACCAAATCAAGAGACTGATCCTGTTCACATCGACATTGCATTATCAATACAGCATATCGGACAAGTGGTAGGAGTCGGTCATGTTTCTTTCTTTTTAAATACAAATTAGTATCAGTTTTATTCTACTTAGAATTTTACTTTTGCAATTGGCATCGCAACGGATTTTAGCTTTCGAGCAATTACCTTGCAGTCGTTATGCACAATTTCTGTAGAAATGTTTTCTATTCTTCCTTTGACATGTTGTACTAGCATACAACCATCATATCATTATCATCTTGATTCCTTTTGTCTAGCGTCATACACATTTCCCTCACCACCTCCTTCTCACGATCGCAAATACGTGGGAGGGCATAAACTCAACTTTTTTTCACAGAATAGGATACAATTTATCTAACGCCCAACAGTAATACAAACGATATCCCCATGTTAATTGTTATACTCATGTATATACCCACTGTGGTCTGGATAGGGGGGGGGGGCACATACAATGAGAATTAGAGAGCAAGTGCATGTGAGAGGGGTTTAAGGAGGAGAAAACTATATGATAGACCTCTTCACGTATACCCTAATCATTGGCCTTGTTAATTCGCACTTCATTCACCGAGTTTAATTGATCGGTGTCTCCCCTTGCCAGTGACCCACCCGCCAATGCCTGTGCCTAATTAATCTCAACTGGCATCCCTGCTACGCCACAATGCCCCCCTCCATACACACACATCCTCTCTGCAAATATTTGTTTCCTATTTGAACTACATGCATGTGATTGAGCACAACATTTCCGACAACATATTTATTATTATTTGTGTTCTAAATTCCGTTCATTTTTTGAATTATATTACAGAATGAAGCGGATGGCACTGTAAAAGTAACCTTTGGACTTTATCAGGTAATACTGACCCATTTAAGGAATCGAGGAAGTCATTTTTGCAACACCTTTAAGACAATGAGAATGGAATCGTGTAGCGATTTGCATACAGTTTGCGCATCGATGCAAGTCTGAACAAATTAAGGGGGAGATCTAGGTGCACTGCAAATGACATACCCGTTTCACACAAAACCATACTTACCAATGAAAGCAACACGAGCCTAAAAAAATGCAAGAAATCACTAATTCAATAATGTTCAGCCGTGCACGGCCAATTTGTTTTAATGTACATATACCACTCTTTGGGACGACATGGTTTATGCTAAATTGTCTAAGTTTTTAATTCCGATTGTGGGCGTGTAGATCATTACACTCGCGGGGAGACCGTATGGCAGTAGGTGGTGAGAAGGAAAAAGAACATTTGCATTTTTATTTGAAGATTTTCTATTTGTTGCATTTCGTGCATAACAGAGATATACCTTAAAGGGCAATCGAACCCTTGTAATATTAGTTGATTTGTATGAAAGCGGGAAAATAACAGAAACAGAATGACCAAAAAATTCACTAATTTATGTTTTTTCTCGTAAGTTCCTTCTCCCTTGGGGCACTACTCAAAATATATTATAGATAGCATATTATTATAGGTCCTCTAACAAGAATAGACCCTCCTGAACCAAGATTTTTTTTTTAAAATAAATTTTAGTCGTTTTATATGTTGGGACAGATGGGAAAGTAGTCCGACACTACATCACATTGACATTACCGATTCAGCCAAACTGAAGTGCCCATACATTTAGCCTAGTGATTACAACTTTCAAAAATTCATTACTTTCAGATACAACAGATCCTTTCATAATGCACTTACACGACCTGTTTTCAACTTTATCTTTAAAGGTACTATGTCCCATTTGCAGGCCAAACAAATGAAAAAGTTAAATTCCAACTGCATTTGAAAGATAATACTTATTTAGAACTTCCCTAAAAAAGGTGGGGCTTGAAAATGTCTTCAAGTGGGAAAATAATGACAATTAGTTGTCAAATCTACTTTAGGGCTATAGAGCCCAAAAGTAATAGTCTTGATTTTCAGACATTGTACCGAATGGTCATACGTTTTATGCTGCGCAAAGATTCAATCAGTTTAATCTTGGCCATCACAAGAAGTGGGTTATTGATGTAGACAAAATTAATGCTCATGTACCCTTTACAGCTCATTTTATGGATGTTATTACCAAAGAAGAAAAAAAAGCCAGTCCGTTACTCAATAGTGTCTGACAGTGAAGTTTAGCAAGTAAACGGGTTTCTTTGCATAACTTGAATATTAGGACACTGCTAACGTTTAAATTTCACAGATAGGACATACATGACATATCAATAATTTCTGCAAAGTTCTACAGAACTCGATGTTGGCTGCAAAAGAGAGATAGTATCTTTATCAGTTTGCTTCTCTTCTTTTAGAGTAGTGGTCTATTTGCTTAGGATTTCCCTTTGAGCAGTACCGCGGTTAGTTGATCACAAAAATAATTTCTATATTTAAGGTGGAATATACATTAAGGGCTTGCGACCTTCAACAATTAAGCAAGATAAAGGACTGATATCGGGCTGGTAAGTCTTCTGAAAGTCTACTTTTCACATTTTCCTCAGCACAGCTATTTTTCTCTTCTGCTGTGTTTCGTTTATTAACCGGCCCCTGAATCACCGATTTACCCAGGGGGGCGTTTCATGAAACAATTAGTCGATGGTTTTAACCTACTAATATCATGTTCACCGACAATTCTTTTGTCACCGACTATTTTCCAGGCCTGTGATTGGTCACATTAAGTCAGCGCTGACTAAATTGTCGGTGAACATGATATTAGTCGGTGAAAACCACCGACTTATTGTTTCATGAAACACTCCCCTGAACGGCACGAGGCCAAAAATACGGAACGGCCCTTGCAGACAACGGCGAAAATTCCGATAACCAGTCCGTTCCCGATTGACCCCGCCTCTCTTTCTCTCTCTTCTCGTCTGCCCTATATATTCTCTCTTCTCCTCTTCCCCCCTTTACTCTCTCTCTCTTCCACTCTTCCACCCTCTCTGTTCATTCTTCCGTTCCCCACTTTGTTCTCTCCACCCCACCTCTCTTTCTCTCTCTCCTCTACTCATCGCCGTCATACAGAATTGGACAGACAAGTCCCTAGCCTGGAACCGGAGTGAATACAACATCTCGTCCCTCTTCCTACCGAGACACATCGTTTGGGTGCCTGACACCGTATTGCACAAGGGGTATGTAGTAATGATGATTATATACATGTAATTGGATACCGTCGGCTATCTGCAAGAAGGCCGTTCCTGCCTTTGACAACACCTAGATCTTACGCCTTTCTTGCAGGTAGCCGACGATCAGGCGCGGATCCAGGATTTCTTAGGGGGGGGGGGGGGCCCACTTTTTTGTTTTTGTCCAAAAAAAAATGGTAACGACTCAGCCAGCCGCTAAATAAGCGGGGGGGGGGGGGGAAGAGGACACTTTTGTTTGTTTTGGTCTCGAAATTTGAAAAATTGACATTTTGTTCCGTTGGGGGGGGGGGGGGGTGAGGTCACCTTTTTTAGGTCAGCCATTGGCATATTTAAAAAAAAATCACAGAAAAGGGGGGGGGGGGAGTTGCTCCAAAATACACACATAAAAAACCGAAGGG